>WEIV01015685.1:1676-16325 GCA_013390005.1 Calyptomena viridis
TGGCATGAACATCTGAATCCGCAACAACAGCACAGACAATCTGACCCACACACATCACCTGCAAAATACACATCACATAATAGAACAGTAGATTCAAACAATTCCCATATGTGCTGCTGATATTCTTCTTTCATTTCACTCTTCCTTTTTACAAGTTTTCTTTGACTTAGAACTTTTGTATTTTTAGATCATCCATGAAGCTAACAAACTATTAAAAATACCAGTATAACTGGAGAATCAAGGAAAATACAGTATTCAGAAATGGATAACAGGAGGATAAAAGNCATAATTCTTTAGTTTTACAAACTTTTGCACAGAGGAAGGACACAAAATACAGAGGTATATTTTTGGTACTACTGAGATCTGCTCATAGGTTCAGATATGTCTTATCTTTCCATCTCTGGCATGTGAAGAAGTGCAGGTACAAGACAATTTAAAATTCTATGAGCCTGCTTTATTTCTATGAAATACTTCAGATGCACTAGGGAAATCATTGGCCCCTTAGACTGCCTGACGTGCATTGATTTAATAAAAAACACTGCACAATTATGATGCATTTATGATTGCAACTTTCTAAGACCTCACAGCCTACACAGATACTGAAAGATACAAAGAAGCATCGACAAATGGAGGATTCACGTAAAGAGTTATAAAAGAAATGGCAAGAACAGCATAAATGGAGACTGAATGGGAGTGTATGGGTGTAGAAGGATCAGAAAGAACAGCAGAAGGTCTACAAGGATGGCATGCTTTGATAGCACCTAGTTTAGCAGGTCACCAGATCCCAGCAAAAGCACAGGCATCTTCTCTGGTCACCCAGATCAGAATACAAAGGAGACTGAATAAATCCTACTGACTCACAGAGACAGGGGTGATGTCAGCTCCTTGATGATACCAGAAAGAGCACATCCAAACCCAGCATACTATCACTAACCTAAGAATAAGCTGGGAAATATGATAAGGACTCTGGCTAGCAGCCCTACTCCTCTCACGTCGTGGCAATTAATCCTTGCTAGGCCACCTGAATACATGTCATGGTGCCTGAATGTTGAACAAATTGCTAGAATAGGTGTATCTTGGCAGCCTAAAAACCTTTGTGAAAAAAGTTATCTTACAAAATAAAATCCTCTTTCCTGTCTTCCTCTATTTTAAGGGTCAGATGAGCTTTGCCACCTTGTTGTTGCAATGTTGCAACACTATCTCCTATATTTTGAGCAATTTTCTTCTTTTCTTAGTAGAGTTGAGGTTTCAAAACCACATTGGCAAAACTGAATTTTGTTGTCTATTTGCACTGCACAGCTCAGCACTTTGTAGAGGTAATTAGACTATGTTTGGCACAGGGATCAGAAAGAGTTCAGCCATACTAGTACAGTAAAATGGGGTGAGATATTAAATCCAAACAGAACCTTCTACCAGTGCAACAACATTGCTGCCAGGATGTGAGGCTGTGTGGGTATCAGGCCTGTTGTTCTGTACACAACAACTCATTAGTCTGCTCTAAAAATCACAGGCAACACTCATGACAACACTCTCTTCAGATACACTTTGAACACTTACACAATCCTAGCATGAGCTCTAGAACTGGTGACAACAGCCAGGAAAAGCTCCCCATCCACAGAAGGAAGGTCATCAATGTAAACTGCTTCACCAGTGGCATGTGCAATCCCAGACTGGTGCATAATGGGCCGTCCTACAGGATCCTGGGGAGACTGACTTGGCTCTGTGTCCTGTGTGGTGAAAAACACACACACCCCACCACCAAACAGTTAAAAAAAGAGAAGTCATGTTATTCTTACAGTAATCAGAAAGTCAGATGAACGAACGACTGTTCATATTAACATCTTCTGGTTCAACATTGAAAACAGATGTGGCTGCAGGACCTGACTACTGCTCCTGGGGATTTCTTCAGTTTCATAATTTCTTCTCTTAAGGAGCACGGCACAGGTTTGTCTCCTTGGATTTTTTTTCCTTAGTTATTTACATCAAAGTGACAAAACCAGCACTTCTTCAGATGAACAATTTCCTCTCTTACTGAATCGTGTCATGAACCTTTAATAATTTTCTCAATTATTCTCACAAGACTCTGGTCTGAATTTTATCAGTGTTGGAGGTGTGTTTTGAGCTATTTGCAGTGATTTTTAGGATTTGTCTTCCTCACTAAAATATTACAACTGATCAATGTAAATCAGTGAGAAAATGTTATTTAAATATTTTCTTTACAATTTTATTTCCCTGCACCTGTGTATGAATTTAGTGTCTTATTAATCTTATTTTGCTAAGTTCTTTTAATTCAGTGTTTCCAGTTAATTCTGCCAGATCAACTAACTGTTGCCAACTTCCAGAACACTTTTCCAGTTTCTGGGTCAGTATTCCCCCTAAGGTTTTCTTTTTCTACCTTTAGAATTACTTAATTGCTTACAACTTAAAATGTTTTTCCTTCTAAAGCTTCCAGCACACAAGTGTTCTGGCTACACCTCCTGGCACACTGTCTGCTATTAACTCAATGCCAAGAGCAAACACTTTTCACTTGACTGCTGAAGTTCCTCAAATGCATGTCTCAGCTAAACTATCTCAACTTTTCCACAACAGAATGGCCAGGTATTTAGCTTTCAGGATACGCATTCTTCTTTCTCTCTCAATTTTCAAAGCTTGATAATGCTCAAATGAAGGAGTCCAGGCAAAAGATGGGACCTTGCAAAAGGTAGATAGAAATTTTAAAGTGGAAAAAAACAGATTTTATGGGTTTCTAAATTTTGCTGCTCAGTGCAAATCGACTGAATAACAAATTGTTTCAATTTCTGTTGCTTAATCACTTTATTACAGCTGAGGAATAAATTGTTAAAAGTCATAAGGATCTAGTTCCTTTGATCTTGGCACCTTTTATAGTCCAGTTTGGTTTTTTTAAATAATAATTCTGAAGGAAGCTGAAAATAATAACAAACAAATTTAAAGTATTTAAAGCTATTCTTAGGAATATCCATAAATAAACTAATAAATAAATAAATGTTTACCTAGATTTCATTTGAATTTTTCTTCAGGTTTTCAAAAACTGGAGATTTTCAATTGTGTATTGAGGGTACCAAAATACCAAAAATCCTTGAAGGCATTTCCACCATGGTCTAGTCATCAGGGTGAGCTCAGAAAATACAAAACATGTTCTTTGCTGCTCTCTACTGCTGACTTAGGATACTCATGTTCATTTGATCAGCCAGCCATTCAACTCCGTCTTGATTCCTAAATCTACAGTGAGACCCAAGAACCCCCTCAGATCTTAAGAAAAGTGTATCTTGAGACAACAACACTGCAGTGATACTACAGTATATATATACACTACACTTAAGCTTTTCAATCTTTTCTGTTTTCTTCTAATTTCTTTCTAATTGCATTGCAAACTGCAATATACAAAGTTTAAGCAGCCTGGCAATGGAGTGTGCTCAGCACATTTATTTTTAGAGAAGTGTTTAGAAGTGCCCATATGTGTCTACTTTTACAAACAAGGATTTTCCAGTTGAGATACAATTAAAATCAACCATTAAAAGCCTCTTGCCTCAAATCCTTTGGAAAATCTGTACCTGAGCTTCACACCAAGGGCATGCTTGAATTGTGACTTTGACAAGTTTTACAAAGCACAAAACAATGTCAGAATGAAATCACTTGCCTGGTATATTTGGATACTCTGGGGCATTCTGGTTTTGAAATCTTGTAGGACACTCCTGTGTTCCACAGGTATGCCAGGATAGTGGCAAGGATCCTGAAAAGAAATGAATAACTACTAAAACTCACATTTTGAGCATTCCAAATAAAAAAGCTAACAACAAAAATCATCAAATACAAAGTCTTTATACAGGAAATTTTTCCAGGCTCCAACTAGAAAGGTTCTCAAACAACAATTTTAAAACAATATAGAGCTTTTAGATTTCACCAAATAGTATTTAAAACATATTGGATTCAATAAGTATGTTTGTTTCAAGTAAGCAACATAAAGCAAGGATGGACAAAAGAGCTTTGTTCTGGGGCCTGATCAAAACTGGCACAGAATTACTCCCGATTACACTCCTGGTAATAGTCAATTACCTAATAATGGCAATTTAGAGGAAAGAGCTCAAGGTAATACAGAAGAAAAACTAAAAAGAGATATTTTTCCTCATAAGAAGAGATTTAAGACAAAAATAAGTAAATTACACCCAGAATGTACTAGGAAGTGAAATTTTAGTGTCCTCGTCTCCCAGTCAACAACTCATACAACAAGGAGGGTTGGTTTAACACCTACAGTTGTTTTCCAAAGCCTTTATTTCTATACCATCTCTTTCTGTTTTGAACTACAGACAGATGGAGTAAGATCTCTTGTATATTTTATTTAGGCTTGGGAGCTCAATACTGATATACTGTTGCACTAACATTGCTCAAATGTCATTTAAAGCCTAATGTCCAAGGTAAAGACATCTGAGTGCCTAAAAGTTAAATGGGCATTTCTCCATCGATCTCTTTGAGAGTTAAATGCTTACATAATTCTGCAGATCTGTGCCCCAAAGAAAATATCTAGCACATTGTACAAATTGCAAGCATCAACAGATAGAAAGAAAACCCCTTTTATTTGCTTGCACAAAAGCAGACATGGAGAACTAATTTACCATTGTCTTTAACGACTGTGATACTTCCAAGAAAAATTTGTAGAAGAAACTGACTATCAAAGTTTTCTTATAGTCTATTTTTTCACCACTGGCAGAGACTGGAAGAGCAATTTCTTTAAGAACTAGTCTGCAGGCTTCATCCAACATTTGTTCATTCCAGTGTCTGTGAGGAAGAATAATAGATACAATCAGACCAGAACTGAAAAACATAAATAAATGTAAATTGCAGTCATATATTTGTACCATGGACCACAGGCATAGTCCTGCTCACAATAAAGCAAAAATATTGGTTCTAATAGTGCCTAAAATTTTGAAAGCAATGTAGATCAATGTTACTTAGAGAACTGAGCTCCATTAAATCAATGAAATTAAGTGCTATGCCAGCACTTTTAAAATAAACAAATAAATAATTAAACAAACCCTACTACAGCTTTAAAGCTGCTTTAACAGTATTGCAAATTACCACCATTCTGCTGATACTACCTTGTATTTGAAGAAAAAGATAATGATATTGATAAAAACTGTAGATATTTTCAAGGCATCTGATTAGTAGTTACACTTCCTGAGAAGGTTGCCTTCTTGAAGGATCTTAACACTGTTAATTCTCCATAGTTACACAACCCTAGATATCAAAATACTAGTCTGCTAGACTAAATTTAATCATGTAGAGCATTAAAAAAAATTAGCACTTCAACTAGTGAAACATTTGCATATTAAACAGTAAAACAGGCTAGTGGGACTCCATTTAGTGTTGGTTTTGCACTGCTTGAATTTTTTGTAATTTTTTGCCTCCAAAACTTGGAAAGGTGCTGCAAACCGGAAGGGAAAGTCAGGGACTAATTCCAAAGATTCAACTGGGATCTTTTAGATGAAGAGATATTGAAGAGATGAAGGCTCAACTTGTGCTTCTAACTTTATTGGGCACACCTGAAGTTCTCAAATTTTGCATCTTTTAGAGCCAAACTGAAGGATTCAAGAACACTGATATGAGGGGAGTATCACATGTACGAGATACAGCATCATTTACCAATACATGGGTTCAGGTGCACAACGGACTGATGCACACCTCATCCACCTATCTCACAGCTTCTCTCTCACTTCTCTCACATCTCTCTGCATACTTCACACCAGAACTGCGCTTGATGTTCGAACTCCAAAATGCAACAATCCTGAAAAGTCATTGTTAAGGCTTGACCAGATCATTCATTTGAACATACAAGGCATCGGCCAGGCAAGTGAAATTTTTCAGTACTTTCATGTTCCAAGGAAGTACACCCAGTAGCGGTGCAAGTTCTGGGTTCATTTCTATAATGTATAATTCTGTTCATATTGGACTGTTCTGTTAACCCCTGTTCCCTATACAGTTGGTTTATTCTGAAGTTTGTATCCTTCCCTCAAATGTATCCCCTATCCTTACCCCTCTCACCTCACCCCATATATGTAACCTAATCCATCCCACTCCCCAGAACACTCCCTGTTACAGTTGGCCATTGTTTTGATTAGCAGGCCTCTGGTTTCTAGGGGTGTAACCCCTTCCCTAAACCACTCCTACCCTCCTCTCCCATTGGTTATTCCCTCACTCCTCCCATGGTTTCAACCCCCCTTGATAAACGGGTGCACAGGAAGTGCTCCCACTCTTTCTGGCTGTCTTCCCTTGGGATTAGAAGCCTCTGTAACTACAGAGAGCAAATAAACCCAAACTGCTTCAACCACAAAAAAAATTGCCTGTATGCCTTTGCTCGCCATAGCTGCACGTCCTGGCTGGGTCAAGCAGGTTTGAATCAAGCCTGCTTACCCTGAGGCAACACCTGGCCAAACTCCCTGAAAAAGAGGAGCTTTTGCTGGGTGCTGCCCCACTTTTCTACCTCGGTGCACCTGGTCACTGCTGTTCAAGCCAGCCGGGGCAAAAACAGGATTAGCACCAACCCAGGGACAACGGCACACCCAAGCTTTCAAAGTCCATTTAGTCAAAGACATAGACAAGGCAGGGAAATTTTACCTTCCAGTAAGTGTCCAACATGTTTGTTTTGTGCAGACTGTTGTTGACACAGCACCTCCGTAGAAAATGCTTAAATCCTTTATTATGTCTGTACCTTCTTCAAAAAGTACTCTCATCCCAGCATTGGCTATTGGAAGAGCATTTTCCCGTCTTGGTGCTTGTCGAAATGCAGAGACATATTCCCCCTAAGCAAAGACAGACAGAAGACCAGACACATAAGTTCTTAAAAGTAGAACTTTTTATTGCACTACATGAAGCAAGAGAACAAAAAAGGAAGACAAAAATTCAACTTCCTGAGCACTCAAGACCATATACTTCCTTCTCAGGACCTTTCAGTAGCTTTAACATCTTTGATTATCTAGCAACTCATATCCAATAATCCATCACCTATACAGTTGGGTGATCTAGATTTTTTCACGGCAGATTGCTGGAAGACATGGACCTTGTGGAGTGGAGTCGTATTTATAACAAGACCAAAAGTTTAGAGGCTTCGAAGCATTGACAAACTTCAGCACTCGGGTAACATGACCTGTAATTCTCTTACAAGATCCCATATCCACTCTTGCAAACACAGTATCAGCTAAAGGTTATTATTCAGTTCAGCAGCATTTATGGAACCACCATGCATACATCCAATCTTACTCTATTGTAAAGAAAAATCCTGAAGAGATGACAATGCTCTATCTGCTTGATGCCAGCCATATCACAGGCGAGCAGCCTGCTCTGCTGAGGACAATGGCAGCTTGTCTAAGACACCTTTCCATAAGAGGGCCTAGACAATTGCTACTGCCCTCATCATTTTAGGCCAAACTTTTGTCTAAATATTATTCTGGATACATCATCACCAGCTATCCACTGAGTAGTCATTTTTTGGCCGAAACTGGGAGATAGTATGACACTGAAAGGAGTAAGGAATTCAGAAAGTGAACAGTAACAGTGCTAGTTTAAACAGAGGATTATGCTCCCTTCTGCTCTTTATTTCATAGTCTTTAACACTGCATAAAGCAAATTAAACAAACTAACAACTTACCTTCCTCGAATGGGGAATATGGACAGAGATTAAGATCTCTTCTGGTGTAATGGTACTGTTACCAACTCCATCTGCAAAAATATCACTCAAAGGAATCTGTCGCTTTCTTCCTAAAAAAAAAAATCCCAAAGCCAGAAATTTCTATACAATTGTGCAATGAATATACTTTGATCATATCATAATTAGTAAGAAATACCTGCTGCCTTCCTGAGTAAATAATCACTACAGAGTTTATATTAAAAATTATCAGTGATATGTTCTATAAATTCATATTCATCTTTCCTAACATCATAACACCAGATTCCTAAAAAGTGCCCAGAGGTCAATCCCCATTCCATAACTCTCTCTTCCAATACAGCCATGATGATCCCATTCCCACTCCTGTCAATCTGTTCCCAATCTCTGCAGCTGCTGTTGCTACTGCCATTCATTCTAAAATGTAAAGAATACAGAAGAAAACTGAATAAGAAAGAACTGGTGCAAAATTAAAAAAATACTAGGAGGTTGGTGTTTTAGTTGTTTAGGTTTGGGGTTTATTTCTTTTTTTGTTTGTTTGTTTTTTTCTGAGATTTATAGAAGCCCAGAAAGGAATAGATGCTATTGCTTTTTCCTTTCTCTTTTTAATAATTTATTCTAAAAGTGACTATGTTTGTAATTTTACAATATATATACTATTAAAGTTAAAAGTTTCAGAAGGGAAGAGGACAAAATTCTGCAAGAAACCTAAAAATTAAAGAGCCCTTTGAACACTTAAACTTCATCTATGCTACAACAGGTTTGCCAGTATTGCTACACAGTTAAGCTAGCCTTCCAGAAATGCAGTATTTTGACACATAGAATTGATTCTATTAATTAAACAAGCTCCATTGGCTCAAGGAGTTTTGTTGGTAGGACTTTAACTGGACCAGTAACACAACCGTCAAGTGGCATTGCTGTTCTGCAAGAACACAGAGGCCTGAACATTGTACAGATGGAAATCCACAGTGACTCAGCAGTGTGGAACTTAACCATGTGTCTTGGACTGATGAAGCAAAAGTGTATTTTTTATTAGTCTTCTGTGTCTTTTGTACTTTTCATATGCTACCTAAGGGGTCCAATGCAATTTTAAATAAAGAATTTCTTATTAGTAGACACTATTTATCATGCAATAGCCCTGACTTATCCCAAGACTTTACATAACCAAATAATCTTCTGTGCCTTTTTTAAAAGGTTTGTATATTGAAGTACTCCCCTCACATTCAATGAACATGATACTTCATAACTGGCTGCTTCACAGCATTGTTTTCTTCATGTTTCTTCATGTTACGCTTGATGCCAACACTAAAACCTGTTCATCCTAGAATATCATTGAGCATTAGAATTGCATTCCTCAAACATAACTAGTGTGACAGCAAATCTTTACTAAAGAAATTTTATTGTGCTGAAGCATGAATCTGAAAAATAACACTGTTAAGAACAGCAGCACTGGATTTTTGCCTTTGCAATTCCATCCAGAATACACTTGTTTTACATACATAAAGATTATTGTCCAATCTCATCTTCCAGGATCTAGGAAAGTGTATTTTCCCATATACCATGATTTAAGATAAATACTAACAACTACCAGTGTTTTTGAAATCTCTTTTTCTTGACCAGTCCACTTTTCCTACATTTCAGTGACTAACGTTTGGCAGACAGTGGTGTTAAAAACCTGTGAAAAACCCTCTCCCAGCAGCTGAGTTCTGTCAGGTTAACAGCAAGACATATCAATCAGTGACCTTATTCATCACTCAAAGATGTAGTCACACCATTAGAATTGCTGAGTAAGAAGATGCAAATATTTGTACTTTCACTTGTCAGAACAACATTCTGACAAGTATTTTTTCTCTCAGTGACAAACCATGCAGGAAGAAGACATGGAAATCACTCAGTGGAAGTTTTTGTGTATCCATTCCAAGAAATCCTGTCTTAGAAACAATCCTTAAAGAACATGTATTTTGGGGTGTTGAGTGGAGTATTATATGGTCTGAAATGGCAAGATTCACTCTGTCTGCATCAAGGGCAAAAAGAACATAAGCCATCTACAAGGGAGAGCATGCAATTCCAAGCCACCAGACAGCTCAGTTTGCCAATAATTTCATCAACCTTCCAAGAAAAGAAGCAGGTAGAGAGGAATAGATACACAGTGATGGAAGGAAAGTGAGGAAATGGGCATGGAAAAAGGTGCTGGATCAGGGTTCCTGTATCAGAAGGAAGTATTTTTGAGGAATGAAAAGTCTGAGTTCTTCTCAGGGTCCAAGGGTGATTTTAAATCAGGGCAAAACATCAATTATAGGAAAAAAACCTAACAGGGAGTTGAGGAGATGGTACACAGCTACTCAAATTGTGAGGTCTTATGACTGCTTATAGTCATAAAACACATGATCTGGTTGGTCTGAATGCTTACCCTGGACATGGGAATATTTTACGTTCTTTGTTTGCAAATTGCTTCTCTTGCAGATGTGATGTTGTGTATGAGTGAGAAAATGGTTCCTTAACAAACTCTCACTGGTTCTTATTTCCCCTCCCTTTGGGCATTATTACAGAAACAGGCCGTCTCCTCCTACCTCTTGAAGCCAGATTGAGCATGCAGTTGCTGGCTGCCAGAAGAGGATTCAAGTCTGATGTTGATTTTCTACTTATGATGTTTCCACCTAATGACTTGAAAAAAAAAAAAAGAGATTTATGTTAACATAGAAATATGAAGGTGAGAAAGGTAAGTGACAATATAACATGCAGACTATACATAAATTTACACATACTGAAAGTTCAAAAAAGAGGTATTGATAGAAAATTCAAGGCAAAATCAAAATTTAAAAATACAAGTTTTA
The DNA here is from genome assembly GCA_013390005.1 of Calyptomena viridis. NCBI lineage: Eukaryota > Metazoa > Chordata > Aves > Passeriformes > Eurylaimidae > Calyptomena > Calyptomena viridis. The sequence continues at coordinate 12,186 of WEIV01015685.1, forward strand.
CATGTGGTCAGGACCAATTTCACATTGGCTACATTTTTTTCAAATTATTGCAAGGAATGCACAACGTACAGCAACATTTCTTATCTGTTCTCCACCCAGGGTTCTTAATTGCTGCAAGACAGCACAGAAAACCCTTGTCTTCTCTTCAGGGAGTTCGGAGATTGCATTTGTCAAGATGTCTTTCACTAGAGAGAGGCTGCAGGCCGCTCCCAGAGTTAGCCCTGTAACCAAAAGATTATGAAAGTGTAAGGTGTGCATTGCTTTATCATCTGGGTCTCAAACTGTGTTCAGACTGTAGAGCTAGGACTGCTCATGTGGAATATAGGCAGATAAAAGGAGAGGGGTCTTTTCATACGAAAGGATTGTGACCTTTCATTTCAGGAGCTTGAGGGTAAACTCTCTAGAAATGATGAAACTGAGCTAATAGATCACCTCTTCTTCATCACCTTCAAAATGCTTTCAACAGACTCCCACTTTTAAACACAATTTTCATCATAATTTGATCTGGCTTTGAATATCTACATTCTAGTTATTCTCCTAAGGTCTGGGTAGGTAGCATTGGCAACAAACAAAACAGACCTAACATTGAAGAGAGTATGCTTTTTCCCACTAGAAATATGACTTGTATGCATTTATTTAAGGAGTTTATTTGCAGAAGGTTTTTAAAAATAGTAAACAGTTCCTTTCTTTTCAAGATAATTATTTACATATTATATGAATGTTTTGAATGAACACTGGTATTCAATCAAAACATAAGTAAAAATATATATAATTTAAGTTACTTTTAATCAAGCAAAGCAATATTAAATTTTGTGTACTTAAACCAAAACTTTAATCAAAATATATTTTGCATTTAAATCTGATTAAAAAGAGGAAATGTTATTTCTGGCTGGCAAACTAAACTGTGCGTCTCGTTTCAGAACTAGTAAGTCTCACATTCTCATACCTAGGTTTTATTTACAGACTTTAAAAGAGCAGTAAGCATTCTCTCAGCTTCTTTTCAATTCCCACCTACTTTTCAACCAAGAACAAACTAGTCTTTGAATAGAATTTGATGACTGATCTGAAATAAAAGATATTCTAAATGCAATGACAGAAATGTCAGATACAGTTTACCACTTCTAAAAACGTGGCTTGAGGCATATAGCAAGTAATTTCATTAGATACAGGATATGACTTTCCTTAAAACTTTGGCAGTAAACTTGTACAATATAATTTATATTTAATTAATTTAGACTATTATGGTAAACTGAGACCTGTTTCTAGTTGTCATTTCTGATTTCACTAGAATTTATCTAAAAACTAAAACCTAGTCTAACTTCAACTAAAGAAAACCTCCATGCTAATCTTAAACATATATATTGAGGTACGAAATTTTTAATTGGCAATAACCACTGCTGTTATGATTGACAACTAGATTAGTTAACACAAATTAGCAATGCCAGTTTAATCACAGCCTTTTTTCTAATGTAAACAAGCATGCCATGTGCTAACAACTCTCTCTGTGGTTCTGTATGGGTCTCTCTCTGCTGTTCAGCAGAGCATGGTACAGAGGTCACAAGACAAATACTGCATGACTTAGCACCAGAACCAGTACTACCAGAATAATCACCCTTGCACTAAGGCCCAAGATAATACTGCTGGGTCAGCACTGCACTGCATCATGAAGACAAAACTACCACGCACTGGGACGGTGGCCACAGAACCAAGTGTGGTTAGGAATGAGTTGCACAGCACTTCACGCCTTCAGCACTATGGAATGGAGCAACATTCCCTACTACAAAGAAATTTCCTATGTCTGAATAAAGTGAAGTCTACTGACCACCATCTGTGCATGTCACCACATTCAGATCTGGGATCCTTGCAGGAGCAATAAGAACTGGATGGAACACACCTCTGAATTTCATCTCAGGTCCTACAAGACAGGAATAGACTTAGACAAGAGACATTTTCCATAATCACAACTCCAACATAGTGGAGTGTAAGCTTAAGAATGAAGACGCAAAAAGAATGATAAATGTAGCCCCACTCCTCCCATGCACACTGCAACTACAGCAACAGGAACAATTCTGATGATATACATACCCACACTGGTGTTCCCAACCACAAGAGGTGCTTTGGGGTGGGCAGCTTTCAGATCCAGTAGTTCATCCAAACTTACAGGAGAAATCCATGTCACTCGCTCTCCATGAAAACACAGAGTTCTTTTTGGTTGATTTTCAGCCATTCTCTGATGGGGAAATATGGCAGATTCAAACATTTAGACACAGAGGTGTGAGATCCAATAGACACTAGACCGAAAGTTAAACACATTCTTAAACAAAAGCAGTCCTACTTAATCCTTTAAAACTGGACAAAAATGGAATAGAAATGTTATGCTGGCTCTTTGCACAGTGATGAAATTCTAGACTGTGTGGATGAAATGCCTTCGACTAATTCCAAAGGGCTAATAAACAAGATTAATAATAAATAATTCCTGATCAAAAGATGTAGGAATAGATCCTGTAACTGCTAAAACCGTTAGAAATGTGATAGAAAGTACTTAGAGAGGTGTTTACCCCCTTAGCTCGCTGGAGGTCCCCAGTAACACTGACAGCAGCATCCCTTTTTAGATTACACATGCATTTAAGTGTCTCTGGCTGTTCTAGCACTGTCCACTGATCACTTGGAAATAGCTTGTGGACTAGTAGTCGTACAAACACACCATCAAGAACTCCTGTCCTACAGTGATCAGCCTTTTTCCATTAGCAGCCAGCTAGTTATAGAGAATTTGGCTTTGAATCTGTAGACTGACAATAATGTAAAGCAAACAGCTTTCAGTTTTTCCAGGCAAATACTGCTGTCAACAATTAAGGATTCCTAACACTTTCCATTCCAGCTGTTTGTATCTTTGGCATACCTTTATCATTGGGGCTAAACACTCCCTGATCTGGGTGGCTATCTGAGGCTGACATTTTGACAGAAAAGACTAACAAAACTATTAAGCCACAAAATGGGGAAAATGTTTTTTTTTTGCCAATGTTAAAAGTGTTTGGCATTCAGTTTGCTGCAAAGCATTTGTATCTTCAGGTGCTGCACAGAAAACTCAGTTTAGATTACTTCTTTGTCTTCTCACCTAACTCCACAACTTCATTTTCCCAATATGATTGTTTGGTTTTTTCGTTATGTGAATATTCAATAAGCTTACAGAAAAAAAAGGAGTATAATTTTGGACTGACGTTAAAATGTTTTGACTTTTTTTCTGATGAATGCCTGCTAAGCAGGAGTTAATAATTAATCCTGAACAGAGTTAAAGAGTACTCTATAAACAGCAAAAGTTACCATTAGTTCTGGAGGAAATATAAGCTCCTGGGTGGGATCCAAGGGCTGGAATTCATCTGCTGAAAACAGGCTAGTGGAAACCTTAAAAAGAAAGAAGACAAGCAAAGACCAAGAATTTTCTCTCATCATTAATTTCATCCAACAACACCAACAAAAAAGCAAAACCAAAACCAAACCATGAGGCTCCCATTGATGTCACTAAAAAACTAGTAATTCCATTATCATTTGGATTTGTTGCTAAATTACCATGCATCATTTGGAGCTGCTGAGGTGAAGAAAGTGTTCATAACAGTTTCTTAAATTTTACTGCTAACACAAATGACAGGGCAGAGGCAAGCAACTGAAGGATTACGTACAGGCTTCCTGTAGTCCTACAATAAGAAACTAGCTTCACACCAACCTAAAAGACTAAAAACTGAAAGAAGCAGATCAGATATTATTGAGAGAAAACTGAGGAAAAAACGTTAAATATTTTTATGGGTAAGACGTTTCACGCAAAATCCAATTCAGACCCAATTCAGACCCAATTCAGTAGTTGGATTCCTAAGAGATCAGTGCTTACACCCAGATCATCACTGATCATTGATTTAAGAGAATTTCACATATGCCCTGACTTCTGGCACCACCGTAATTCTCACTGCATGAGTGGAGCTCAGATTATTAATATCACTGAACCTGAAGAGCTGCTCAAACCTCAGATTTAAACTACCTTATATCAGCTATCTAGAATGTCATTGCCACATCATAGCAATACACATAGAATCCTCAATTTTTCAAAATATCTCAAAATTTTTTGTGAGGAGATGGAGTCCAGGATAT
>WEIV01015685.1:22712-37762 GCA_013390005.1 Calyptomena viridis
CGGGGCGGGGCCGCGGCGCGGGCGGAGCGGGGCTGTTCCGGGAGGTGCCGGGGTGACCCGTGCGGTGCTCTCCACATCTGGAGCCGACCGCAGCATTCATGTGCTGCAGCCTTCCAGAGGCCATTTCGGTGTTCGAACGCAAAGCCACACCTCACACTGTCTCAAAGGACACAGGTGTTCCTCCGGACCAAAATGGCAACGTTAGCGCTGTAAACTATGGGGAGGTTCTTACAGAAACATCTCCAAAGGTAGTTTTACATTGTGAGAAGAGCCAGCAATGTAGTGAGCCCAGTGGGATTTGGGGTTATATTTGCATTCACAAAATAGTTGGCAGTAACTTCCAGCTATCATAACCATTTGTAGAGGCTAATCATGCAGGCAAGAGTTTACAGAAATAAAATTTTCCTCTTTCTGTGTAATCTAAATATATAGAATTAATTTCCTAAAATATTTAGAACAAAATATTTATAGGTGGTAAACTAAAATATTAAATTGTAAAAAAAAACAACAAAAAAGATTGAGTAAACATGAGAAAAAGCAACTTTGAAGCTATAAAAAGAAGTTCAAATTACCTTATCCTCAGCAAAATTATCTCTATCCCTGGTGGTGGCTACAGATAGATTTTTATCTCAAAAATCGTAAGCTGTTTGTATATTTTTTTCCTGGAAAGAGCTCCTAATATATCAAATGATCTGGTAAAACAAGCACATTTAGTGAAGATTAAAAGGCANTCTAGCTTTCTTTATAAGAACTTTCACTTGCTGTAATAATCTGACAACAGAGAGCAACAGAAACGCCCACATTCTTGATTGATTACAGTATTTCTTATTCTGTTGCCTAGAATCAGCTGGTTCCTTACAGTTGCTTCAGATCAACAACTAGTCCTTGCAATATTATCTCCATGATCAATAATCCATATCTTGCCACCGAAGTCTTGCTGACTTTCAGTTGTGCCTCTGAAAATTTGATACCGTCAAAGATGAGAAGCCAGACAAATTAAAAACATAGTTTGTTTACCTGCCAAATTTTATACTCAGCTGAAAGTATGTTTCACTTTGACACTTTTTTTCCCCCCCAAACACAGCAGAGGTAGCCAAAATGGGATGTAACCATGTCTGTTCTTCTGGAGGCTTGTGTGAGGATTTCGTTATACTCCCATGAAGAAGTCTGAGGAAGTCAAATCTGTGCTCACACCCTTCGGGGTTCCCTGTGAAACAACAACAGCCTCTCTTTCCGGGCAACGCTTACCTTCCTCCCATTCACATAGAAAATGAGCTCCTGGGCCGCCGCCGCCCCGTGCAGAGCCATGGTGCCGGTGCGGGGCACCCCGGGCCCNACATGAGAAAAAGCAACTTTGAAGCTATAAAAAGAAGTTCAAATTACCTTATCCTCAGCAAAATTATCTCTATCCCTGGTGGTGGCTACAGATAGATTTTTATCTCAAAAATCGTAAGCTGTTTGTATATTTTTTTCCTGGAAAGAGCTCCTAATATATCAAATGATCTGGTAAAACAAGCACATTTAGTGAAGATTAAAAGGCAATCTAACATTCTTTATGCTGCATTTATGTGATCATTTTGTGGAACCATTAAAAGAAATGCATCCTAGAAAATAAGTCAATTTTCTCTATGTTCTATTATACAACGTCAATTTGAGCAATAAGAAGAGTAAGAATGGAGGGCAGTAGCAACAATAATATGATCTTATTCAACTTCTGTAAATCTTCAGGCCGTTTTCTTTATCCTTTTTTACTTCAAAAATATCTATACTAAAAGGAATGGAAGAAATGAAGGCCTATGGACCCAGGCCATGTATACGGTTATTGAAAATTACATGTTTGTATTTGGAACACAGCAGCAGTTTAGCTGGTAACACCTGAGGCTGTGTGATACAACTGGACTAGCACTGAGAAAATAATTAAGACCATCTCCAAAAAGATTATTTATTTTCTGGGAAGATGAAGCATGTGCTTCTGTTTCTAGCTCTCAAACTGGAGGCAGTAAACAACCATTTTAAAAAACCACTGTTTTGCTGCTGCAGTGCCAGCACTGGGAACACAAGTTGTAACAGGTACTTCTTTACAGATTTCTAATAACATGGCCAGTGATGTTGATAAATAGTGGAAGCTAGCAAGAATATTTCAATTAAAACTAAAGCAAAATAATTACAAACTTGGTAAAAATGACAAGGAAGAAAAGCATCAAAATTCTGTGTGTAATTCTTTTAAAAATAACATTGAATCAGGATAGAATCTATCTTCCCAACCATTTCTCCACCTCTTCATAATGGTTTTGCTAATGGGGTGATATACACAGCATTGCTTCAGAAAGAGTCTGTTTGCTGAAACTTCTCAGATAGTAATTTTAACGGCTCTGTTTTGCAATGCAGATCACATTGGCTGGATGATACATTTTTTATTGGCAGAATTTTCATACTGATTGAATACTCTTTTTTTCCTGCAAGGTTCTGTATGAAAATATCTTGTTGTCCTTATTGCTATACATTTACAATCTTTGCATGGTCTCTGGAACCAGTGGCCACAACTAGACAAGCTCTCTATTTAGGGGATAAAGGTCCCCTTTGTAAACGACCTCACTAGTGGTATATTTAACTCCAAATTCATAAATACAGGTCCTACAGGATCTTGGGGAAGCTGGCTTGGGGCTACAGATTGTAATAAAAAAAACCACAACAGAAAACAGTTGTGATATTTGAAATATTTGTAAATAACACTTTTGTGCCTCAGTGTTTATGGTTACAGTTCAAGACTTACATGTAGAATGAACACACCTGAAAGCTATATCCAGGAGTATATTTTAATATGTATGACTCACTTTTCTGTCAAAATATGCAGCCGAAATTCTGGCAACTCACAGGAGAAGGATGTAGATTCCTCTTGTTGAACTTCTTGAGATTCCTCTCAAGCCCATTCCTCCAGCCTGTCCAGATCTCTCTGAACAGTGACAGAACTATCCAGTATTTCAGCCACTCCTTCCAGCTTTGTATCAACTGCAAATTTGTATAGGGTGCACCCTGTCTTGTCCTACAGGTTGTTAACAGACGTGTTAAACAGTGCTGGCCCCAGTACAAAACCCTAAGGAGCTCTAGTGTTTTGCCTCCAGCTGGACCATATGTCACTAATCACAACCCTCTGGCTTTTCAACCCACCCCACTGGGAACTAACACATACTTCATCAGCTTCTTTGTGAAATGTCATCAGAGGTAACGTCAAAAGCCTTATTAAAGTTGAGACAAACAACACCTACTGCTCTACCCTCACCCACCAAGCTAGTTGTAGAAGACTATCAGGTTAATAAAGACTGATTTCCTGTTTGTAAATCAATGCTAGGTGCTCCCAATCACCTCCTTGTCTTTAACATGTGTTAAAGGACTATTTTCTCCATCAGCTTTCCAGGTCACAATGAAATCTACAATGAAGTACAAAGAGTACATTTTTTAAGAATATGTTATAAATTTTAAAGAATATATTATATTTTTAAGAATATGTATCTTTAAGCATATATTAGAAATTCAAGAGTATCAGTTACACCTCTTAAAAAGAGAGGTACTGCATCAGATGAAAAGTCCAGCTAGCTAAAGAACTGGTCTCTGAAAGTTTCAACAGTGAATGCCCTTGGAGGAAGTATAAAAACTGGTCAAATGCGTAGGAAGGCTTCTCCAGATTCCTCTTCCATCCTTCAACAACTTGCAATTCAGAGATATCCTGTGCTAAAATGGTGTTTCTGGTAACTTCTTCCATTAATGTGTCTGATCAATTTTTAAGGCCACTAAACTAGTGACATATACTGCGTACTGCGTGAAGATCCTCATCTACAACCAAAATAAGTTATCTGTATCTCATTTAAAATGAGCTATAGTTATCTTTGTTGCAAAATGAACCTGGACCTTATCTGTTGTAATCTGTAAATTGTGTGGGCTGTGAGCTATAGCCTGAAGCTGGCAGCATCTACAAATGAGATAATGCCAGAAAACTATTTGTCACCTGACAGCTCATTACAGAATGCAGAAGTTATTCATGGGAATCCAGAGGGGAAGCAGTACAAAAAGCTGATAGCTGAACGGTGTGGTGTGGTTGTATTAAGTTTTATGCTAATACTCTCTACTGGAAACTCAAGGTGTTGCTTTGTTTGGATCCCATTTACTATTGAATTTCTATTGCAGTGCTCTTTTCTTCCTGGCTGCCTCTGGCACATACTCTGGATACTAGACTTCTCTCCACTATTCCTCAATGAGACTTCCTTATTCAAATTTCAGTATGATTCTATCAAATCCAACAGTCGCCTATCAAAAAAAGGGACTATCTCCATCTATTTCAATAAATTTATCAAAATTTGAGATGCATGTGTCTGTTCCAACCAGCACTCGGAAATGGTTCTACTCAAAATAAATATGAAAAACTCAAAACAGAACTCCCAAAGTTGGTTTATTTTTAACTCTCATTAAAACATGCACATTTCTTACAATTTAAGAAGTGTTGCAAACACTGAACAGATTTTAAATTACTGACCAGAAATGCAGAATATGAGTGGAGCCTAACCAGGATATGCCTTCCTCAGTAAAGTATTCTGTGCCCCTTATATAGAGGCTCTTTTCCAGAAAATTTCACTTTGGAAGATGTTTACTAATCAAAGAACAATAAGCACTCTATATTGCTAAACATATATACACACACAAACAATTGTACCCATTTTAGAAGTATTGTTCATAGAGGCAATTCTCTTGTTTTCTTCAAATAAATTTTGATTTACTTTTAAAACTTCTTTTATTTTTTACTTTATAGACTGGGGAATGCAGAAATTGTGTATCTGTAAACTGATCTCCACGCCTTAATTTGCTGTAAAGAAAAGAAATAAAAGCACATATGTAACTATAATAATGTAATTACAACAATTCAAATTACAATAACAATTCAAACGGTAAATATTCTTAATGAAAGCTTGATACACAAAAGAAATTAAACTTATGGAAAATAAATATGTCTGATATAGCAAGGCATAGATAACTACTGCTTTCCAAAATAATGCTAAAAATAGTAGTCTTGCAATGTGATCTTTATCGCTTTAATATGTGATACTCCTATAAGACAAAATTCAAAACTTATTTAAACAAAAAGCTTAACAGCACAGGACAGCATAACTGCAAATAAAATATAAATAGGTGACAATCATCTAAAATCTTGAGCAACTTCGACATTTTTGTCTGTTATTAGTTACTGCTGCTCTCAGGAAAACAGAACCTTATTCTGGGGTAAAAGAGTGTCCATGGGTCAATATATAATATTACAGCATTTTAGCATCTAAATCAATTAGTAAAATAAAAGTGTAACTCTAATCCCTTTTTACACCTTTGTCATAAAGTAAGTTGCTATAATCCTTTCACTCTCAACACTATTACAGAGAAGCCTTGATATTGTCTTCATCTCATGAATACACATCCTACTAATACACACACAACACAGTGTAACTGTTCCTTAAATTAATATTATACTTGAAAAAATCCAAACCAACCAACAAAAAAAAACCAACCCCAACCAACTTTGTGGCAAAAACTCTCAGAATATTTTTAGAAGTAATCAACTTAAAGATCAATTTAGATTTAGATCTACTCATGTAAGTGTAAATACATTAGTTTTCTTAATGGAAGTTTGGCTTTAAAATCCACTTTTAAATTTTAATAGTTATTACACAATTTATGTCTTGTCTTTTAACATTCTCAAAAATCCTGTGCCACTAAATTTACTAAGAACGATAAAAGGCAAATGAATTATAATATATCTAAGTAATATAACTAATTATCAAATTAATACATCTTAAATAATTTCTTGTATTTATATACAGCTACTTAAAGGAAAACTACTAAATTATATACTATTAGTACATAAATTTTCTTTTCACTTCACAATATTACAAGGACATTATTATGGTATAAGTTTACCTTTAAGTATAAATTTATAATTATCCACCTCTAAATGTGTTTATATCATGATAAACATTAAGATTCACTATTATTCACTATTAGTACAAGTTATACTTTGAGATTTGAATACTGTTGTTGTCTTACTTTGGCACTTGGAAATCCTGCCACGCAGGAGAAGGTCTATATCAACTCTGACATAGACCATATCAAACTATACCAACACTATCTTTGCAGAAGAGATTTGCGACAGATTATTAAACCCCCAAATAAACAGCTGAACTATCTTTACTGAGGAAGGTACCCATTCAAAAGACAAACACACACCTCGATTTACTTGCTCCCACCCACCTGTGTAGATTGGGTTCCTTGTAGCAAATAGTTGATCTTCCTCGTCTAGATGGTGGTGCTGAGTTTTCTTCTGAAGTTTTGGGGGATTTAGGCACAGAAGTGTGAGACTGTATACCAGTATTTGTCAGATCTTGGAAAGCCTTTCTTCCTGTAAATACAGTAGTTTATATGACTCGTTTTAAACATTTTCTGAATCATTAAGTAAACATTCAATTAATGATTATTTTTAATGAGTATTTCCTAATTCAGGTACTTTGGTTACTGCTCCTACTAGAGACACATGAAACGATACAGATGATCAAAGAAAATGCCACTACAGCAGCTTTCAACCTATAATAATTTTAAGCTGTTTGAGGTTTGCCCTGGGTCACGGGACACTTAAGAAAGCCCTGTGAGCCCTGCCGTTTGCCGCTGAAGTTATTGCATATACCAAAGTAAAAGTGCACAGAGCTCATGGCCTTGAATGCAGGGGGAGGGTATACATGCATAATCTGAAGAGTCAAACTGTACAAGAGTTCTCCAGTACTGCATTTCCCAGCTTTATGCCTGCTTTTTGGGCAAAAGTACATAAAATGAACATAGCAATCTTTCAATTCAAGATACAGATTTGGATGTAGGATGAAAAATTAACTGGTTTTTGAACTATGTTTAAATAGACGAAGATAAAATAATTAGCTAGCTTTTTATACTTTTGATACTGCTGATAATAAGGGCTTACTAATTTATCATTAAAGCAAAAAAAATTACAGGATTTTCTTTCCGCCTTCCAAAGAAGGAATCAAAGATGAGAAGATACAACTACAAATTACAAAGACTGATACTTCAGACAATGGTCAGTATTCCTATTCTGACCTCATGTAAAAGAGGAGACTTTTTTGGCCATTGTATCTTAACATTCAAATGAAGCCAAGACAGTATTTGCTTGATAGTTTGGAATTCAATATTAATCTATATGACTAAATAATTAATTGGGATACTACATTAATCAGAAATAGGATACTGTCTAGGTGTTGGGACTTTCTCCAAGACAATCAAGTAAACAGGAACTCGTTGAGAACAAGTATGTTTACAAAATAGACGCCTAAGGCTATGAAACTGTAAAGCTACATTTGAAAGGGTATTTAAACTCTTGCATAAATGTGTGAGTCATATTATTCCTTTAGCTCCTTTACAGTAGTTCCACTTATGATAGGAGAATCTAACCCCATATTCCAGACTACAATATGTTTGATTGTTTTCTTAACTTAAAGTATCTTACTTAAAAAAAGAAGTTGTCATATCAAAGTTTATTCATGGGCAGGTTACAGAAAAAACCTACTCAACATACTGTTGTTAGAGATCAAAATTCCTGTTGAATTGCAGTGTTTCTAAAGAAAGACAAACGAAATCTTTAACAAGCCCAGGTACGTTCACCATTTATGAAGGGAACAGGGTAGTTTCCTCTTAATTCCCTTGCATAAAAGCTCAAGCTATTATAGCTTTTTTATCCCAAACTTTTTGAATTCCATTACATTCTTTGAGAAATGAATATGTGCTCCAACCAAAATTGCTCCTCAAGAATGTAGACAACTTACATCTGCCCTACTATCATCTTGGGATATATTGAAAAGTAACAAGGATATTAGTTACCACAAATAAAAAAGATATTGTAACTGATAGATGATATAGAATATGTGTAATTTTAGCGATTTTCTTTCTTACCTTTTCCCATTCCTGTTTTATCCACTCTAAACAAGTAATGATTAGGACAGTATTAAGAGAAGACACTATACCACTATTTCAGGCACTACCTAATTCAAATTCCATTTCTTTTCTAGTCCATGCACTTACCATGACAAGGTGTCAAAGTATTTTTGTAACTCTCTTTAGAAATACGATCCAGATTTTGTTCTGCTTTGTCAGGATTCAGTGCTTCATTGCAATCATTTTCCCCATGGATTTCAGAGTTTTTCAGAATAGAGAAGTTGACAGAAGCATTTTGGTTATCAAGAGGTGAGAGCTGTGCATTGGAAAGGCCTTCCTGGGAAAAGCTATCTACATTTAATGGCATGTTCTTAGAACATTCTACTTGAATCACAGGCATTAACTTACTCATAAAGGAATCCATTCCATGAGGGACTTCCTGGTCATGCAAAATATTCTGTCTGCCCTGATCAACAGACCTGAAATAACTTATTTCTCGTCTGGTTTCAGTAATATCAGAACTAAACCTCTGTTTCTGCTTTACCTGATTACCAGAAGAATTAGTAATGTGGGGGTTTTTATTTGCCTCTGCTGAGAAATCTACTTTAGCATCATTATCAATTTGTTCTTTAGCTTGTGGCATGTTCAGAGCTACACCATTCTGAGTAACTAAAGCTACTTGCACTTTCTGAGTTTCAGTTACTTTATTTCCAGCCTCTGCATGCAATGAATCCTTATTTTTTAATTCTTCACTTTTACAAACTGAGAACTGTGTAAGATTTTCCTTTGGTATGATGTATGCTTTCCGGCCAGCCTTTGCCAACGTACGTTTTAATCTGCCTGGTGAAAAATGGCTCCTTTTTTGGTCTATTTCCTGACTGATCTTAGGAATGCTGCCATTTTCAGTTTCTCTACTTTGTCTGTAGCTACTTTTTTCCTTGTTTTTTCTCTTTACAATATTCTTCTGGTCTGTTTTTTTCTTGCTGTCAGGTTGGTGTATCTCTGTTTGAGATTGTTTTGAAATATATTCTTCATCCTGGCCATTTTCTTCCATACTGGATTTTGCTGTGTTTGCTTTGGAAGAGTTTTGAAAAGTTCTCCTATTTACTGTTGGTCTGCTATCTTTCTCATTTGTATTCAGGAAGTCCCTCTCTAAAGGCAATACATTAGAAGTATTATCTTGCAATGGTAATTTTTCAACACAATAAACTTCTGGTGGGATCTTGTTAGCAGGTGAGTTTGAGTCTGCTTTTTGTATTTTGCTTTCCATGTCTCCAGACATTTCTGAGAAAGTTTCTTCATTTGTCTCCCATTTTCTTGTACTCACTACATTAACCTGGTGTATCCTCCTGGTATCTTTAGCTTTACTTGTTTTACTCTGTTTCTCTACAGAATTTCCTGTAGGTAGCTGTTCTGTCTGACCTTGGAATAGTTGAATTTCTGAGTCAGTAGTTTTTGAGGTTTCACTATTGTCAGCCTTAGTGTGCCTTTCTTCTACATATAAATTTGAACCGACTTCACTCTTGCTTTTAACTTTTTCTTTATCCTTCTTAGAATATTTTACTTTTCTGAAATTTGCTAATATTTTGTCAGAATTGGAATTACTAATTTTATTTTGGTGCAACTTATAATTGTCTTTTGCTGTAACTGTGAGTAGTTCACCTGCATCACTGGCAGTCAGTTCCATATCAGCATCATAAACAGTTTCTTCAGGCTTCATCTTGTCAGTAAAAAGCAGCTTCTTAAAATCTATCTTACTTTCATTGCTAAATTTACAAGGTGAAGGAATATTGTGAGACAACTCACTTGAGCCTTCCTGCAAATTCACATCACTGGCGTTGCTGCCACTGTTGATACCACGAAGAGGCAGATTCAATGACCTACATTTTTTACCAAAATCTTTTATATTAAGTTGAGTTTTTGACTTATGAGGCACTGCATGTTTCTTTCTTTCAGTCACATTTCCACAGGATGACAATGAACTACCATGACATTGTTTTGTAAGCTCCTCAGACTGTCCTAAGGATTGTGTATTTTTGACATGAGTCACGAAGGAACCATTACAATTTAATTCTGTGCACAGTTGATTTTCTGCAAAGAGAAAAATTTCAGCAGCTTGGTGAAAGAAAGAATAGAGTGTAGCTGTATAAAAATTACTCTCTACAAAATTACTGAAGGTTGAACCATAAGTATGGAAAATTAGAAACTTTTTTTTAACTGAATACACATATTCTGTGGTTGGTCCTTAAAATTTCGTATTTTACCAAAGATGGACTTTTGAAATTGGACATAAACAAAAATCTATTTTTCTGTAACTACTTATTATTTTGTTATCTTATGAAAGTTTTATTCTGTTCACATTAGTTTTGTTACATTTCAGTTGTATCATTTCAGTGAACATTATTCTACAAGTCATTGTCAGGACCCCTAGACTTACAGGTGAGCACTCCATTTTTCATTAGTTTATTACAGTTTAGGAATCTTACCATACCTTCTGTATTGGACACCAAGTAATGAATTATTAAATACTAATTCTCAGAGAGCTCTGAAAAATAAATCACCTGTACAGAAACAACATCATACTGATGCCTAAAATCAGGGAAACAAAANTCAAGGCATCAATACCTTTAAAAAATTTATTCTTGTCAACAGTTGCTTCCACTGGGTGTGTTTCAATTAACTTTTGATTATTTGTACCAGAAGGAAATGATGATGCAAACTCAACTTGATCTGAATGCACTTGCTCTGACAAATGAGTGGTACACTTGTAGGAATTTGGTATTTCACCCACAGAAGGACTACCTTGCTGTTTTGCATTAGATGTTGCAAATAAAGGAAGCTTTGCTGGCAACTCTACAGATCTAAAAAGAGGAAATTTTACTGTCAAGATTTTTATTACACTTTCTATCATAACATTCAATTGCTTAAAATGTTCCCCTAATAATGTATAAATGCAGAAAATAAGAACTTGAATATGAAATTTGGTTCTATCTTGGGGCAAATACATTTTTGATCATAGAGAATCCTGCTTTGTGCTAGTGAGATCACATGAAGCAAGCAGTGAATTATTCAAATACAAGTTTTGTCTACTACTTTCTCTCTCTATAAACAGCTCTGTATGTTGCAAATAGGTAATTTCTGAACTAGATAGGATTGTTACCTCCAATACACCTATGGCAATATACAAAGATTAGCTGTAAAACAAATCGACAGACACTTAGCAACTTCTGCATTTAATATAACCACCTACCTAGCTGACTCACATGCACCCTTGAACCAGACATCAGTAGGATTACTTGGATCAGCTGACAGAGGAAAGGAACTCTGAAGATTCTTTCAAAAGAAGAACAGTGGGGAAGTACAGATAGTTGAATATTCTCTTATGTTTTAAGTATTGGAAATATCCAGAGGAAGAAAAACCCAGAAGCGAATGGGCAAAAAAATAGAAGCACTGATGGAAGGCACGTGACATCCAAACACATGCAATAATTTTAATATTTTGTAACAAAGTTCATCAAAATCCATCACCTACTTGCATCCCAAAGCAACGTACAGACTTTTTAAATGTAGCTACAACTAATGCAAACTGCATTATACATACAGAAGCACAGAGCAACACTAAGCAACAGTTTGGAACAGACAACACAGAATGTGTGTGTTTTCCTTTTTTTAAAATTAATTGTTATTTTTCCATGACACAAGGACTAACATGGACTATGTTTTCTGGTTAAGTTTCCACTTTTAAATATGTAAGATATTTATTGCAGCACTAAGCAAGGCAGGCAGGTAGCTTGTTCACCATATACTGAAGTATTAAACTTTTTTTTTTAAGTGCATGAGTTCATTAGGGCTGATATTTAACTTTTAGATACTATGTAAACCAGATGAAATCCTAAATTTTCAGTGCAGCAACATTTAATTTATTTCACTACAGCAGTGTTTCATCCCAAGTTTTAAGGAATTGGGGTACATGTTTTACAATGCATATATTATTTCAACATTGCACACAATTTGATGCTTCGAAAATCTTATCCTGGAAAATGTGTTCAATATGGTAATAGTCCAAAAAACATCTTACCTCAGAAGGACTGCTTATTTCTATTGCAGTTAAAAGGTTATCATTCAGAAATGCTTCTATTCCAATAAGAGTTTTATTCTGCATTTAAAAGTAATTTAAAAAATATATTTTAAAAGGGTTCTGACTTAAGAAGAGACAGGATATAAAGGTGAATCTATGCTATAATTTTTTTCAGACTTAATTGAGCATAAACTGATTTTTAGTACCATCTCAATACCTATAGAAGTGAAGCTGACACCAAAATAGCTATGGATAGACATACACACTGAGAGACAAAATAGTAAGTACAAAAAAGACCTATTAAAGAAAAATCAAATGTAAATACTATGCTGTCAGATGACATAACTTCACAAATCTGAGACATATAATTTAAACCCCCATTTTAAGTAATATTACTTTTCAAAAAAAAGGGTAAAACTTAGTTTAGCTGGTCTAAGTTTAAATGATATTATTTGCAGCATACCAAACAGTTTAGTTTTTGACGAAGCAAGATATTATGAAGCTGCAGTTTTTCTACTTCCTTTTGGAGAAAAATCTTCTCGTTCTTTAGCTTGCGAGAATTTTCTTTCTCCACACTTAAAGCCAGGGCTAATGCTTTGTTATTTTGTTGCAAAGATACTTTTAACATAGATGAGTTATCTAAAGGAGACAAAAATCATATTATTTTCAACAGCTTCAATTTCAGGCCTCCTCTGTGTGAACTATCACTATATAACAACATTTTTATCTGTAGGTTTCGGTGCAACGACAGCAAAGCCTAATGCTTTCCAATACAAAACTGTTTTGTGGCTGTTATGACTACTAGGTGTGTTTCGTGTTCAAGTTTATTTCATGCACAGATTCTGTTCCAGTCTGGATTTTCAAAAATAAGGCTATTTTAAGAAGAAAGCATTTAAAAATTGATAGTTTCATGGGCATAAAATTGTTTACAAATTTTTTAAAAATATACATTTTACAAATTAAAGCATTTAAACATTCTGCTAATGAATGTGAGTTTTAACAACATAAAGAAAAACGTTTTAATTCAAATCTACCTTCCACTGTCCTAATGAAAACCTTCCTACACCTATCTCTGACAGAATGTTTCAGGAACTTCACTTTTTTTCAATGGCACTGTGTATTACCAAAATGGTGGGTACTTTGGCCTCACATTCATAGTGTGCACAGAGTTAACTTGAACTCAGAGTAAAGAAAAGTCTGACCATACTCTTAGAGTACATAAAGGAGTGAGGCTAATTTGAAAACAGCTTCTACTACAGCTCTTCGTTGTCTTACATTATTAGTTCTGCGATCTGTTACCCAAAATTTGCTTTGGGAAACAGACAACAAAAGTGGAACACTGTTATTCCAAAATTAGGCTTTGAAATTACTGTTTAACTTAATGAATTATCAATTACTGGTATTACTGCAGCATGTAAATTTCTAAAGAACACTAGCATCATTCATCCATACTGTTTACTTTTCACCCCAAAGTGAAAAGAACATATTTGTATTTGTACATCCATAGCAGTGTAATGCAAACATATATACAAAAAGAACAAATATATATATATAACAAAAAATGTTTCTGCACCACCCAGAGAAGCAGAACTCAACATTCACTGAACATGCTGCTTCTTGGAACAGAGCTCTCAAACAGCAGTGTTTCACTACATTTACAGTTTCCCTGTCTTTTGCAGAAAAGTATTCCATAGCAGTGTTTTTGTCAGAGCCAGAAACAAACCCAACCATCTACCATAGTAAACCTATCTTTGAATTTAACACTAACTGGAAAGACGAAGTTTCTTCTGTCAAGTGATTAAATCAGCAGATTAATATTTGGAGTTTTCTTTGATTCAGTAAATTTATATAAAATTATTCAATTAATAATTTTATATAAATCCTATTTTTGCAAATGGAAATACTAAGTATTTTACTATGGGAACTATATTTTAAAAGTTGATTGATTTACTCATTTTGATTCCTCAGTTTTTAGACTCCCTAAGTGGATGTGGACATGGGTGTTGGAAATGCACCTGATTATACTCTTTTAAAAAACACTGGCACACCAAGAAGAAAGGACTGAAAATACTCTGAGAATTATATAAATAAACAACTTAGAATCACATTTTAACTTTCACACTCTTCTAAAATTCTCAGCGTAAGTTAGTATTTTTAACAGGTGGCATTTCAGCAAATAATGTTAAATACATTTACTATTCCTTTTGAAGCCATACATTCTACGTACAGTAGATGGCTTCAGTTTTATTTTAGCAGTACTTACTTATTAATTTAGTTTTGATTTTAGAAGCTAAAGAAGCATTCCATTTTGCAGCTTGTAATGTTCCATCCTTCTTCTTCTTATGTCCTTTAACACCATTCAAGGCGAATATGGTAGATGATGATTTAGCAGTTACTCCTTTATCCATCATCAAAGTGAACCTGTACATTGTCAAGGGGAATGTCCAAATAAATAAATGATCTTTTTCACCCTTCTTAAACCTAAGTTTCATTATCTCTTATAAGGATTTCTGTGTCTGAAATGGAAAAAATTTCTTCAGTCTTTACTTCTGTTCAATTAAATTAAAACAGGTTAATGAATAAATCAACACATTGAGACATTAACATAGAGGTGAAATATTTTAACTAGTCATGAAACCTAAAAGGCTCACAGATTTGTTTAGCTTGTCTATTCCCTCAAGTTAACTATCCGAGTTTACCCTTAACAGATAAAATACCCCAAGGTTCTATCACTTCATAATTACTTCATATCACTTCATCAGACCAGCTTGTGCTTTGTCAGGATAGATTTTAAATCGACATAATTAAATAAACCGGATTATAAATGCTGTAAATTTAAGATGACAGAGGGAGAGAGAAAGAAACCGGCCGGCAAGCAGGGCTAGGAAGGAGAGCGGTGTCACAGCCCAGGGCTCCGATGGGGCTCCGGTCGCGGCCCCTCACGGCCCCTCACGGCCCCTCACGGTCCCTCACAGCCGCGCGCGGGCCGTTGGGTCGGGCGCGC
>WEIV01015685.1:37846-85106 GCA_013390005.1 Calyptomena viridis
GCGGGGGCAGCGCTGCGGGCCCCGGCGGGGCGTGAGGGAAAACCCGCCCGGACAACCATCGGCGCTGCTCGTGTGCCAGGGAACACGCACAGCCTGCCCGGCCCATGCCACAGCCAACACCCGCCTTCTTCGATGCTTTGTTGATAAAACAGGAAAGGCGCTTCAGCCGTTTTGTCACATACATGCAGAAATGTTAAAATAGTTCACAAGTGCTCTTACACAGAGAATCACAGAATACGCAGAGTCGGAAGGGGCCCACGGGGATCAAGTCCAGCTCTTACTGAATGGCCCATAGGGGTATGGAAACTACGACCTTGGTGCTGTTAGCACCGTGCCCTAATGTCGAGGACATTTCAGAAGTGGGATATGCGGAAGTCATTAACCTTTAATCCAAGGTTCCAGTTCTTTAGGGACGTCTCCGGTCGATTTAAAAAGGAATGGGGTGTCTGTAACTTCTCAACCACATTTTAAATACCAACGATTAATAACGCCAAAGTTTAAAAAAAAAACCTAATTATGTAAACACTTAGCATCAATCTTAGTACATTGTGAGGAAGGGAGTAGGGAACTACAGGTATTCCACTTGGCTGTCAGAGAGTTTTAGGAAGAGTTTGAAGTGTTTGGCTTTCAGTTCAAAGAGTTCTTTTAGGTTAAAAGGAGAATTCTCTCCTTCTCGGTGGAAAGTTAAATTTCTTTCTGGCTGATTTTGAGCTATTAGTAATAGATGGAATGACAAAGAATATACAGGCATCAAGAGAGTTGTGAAGACAGCAATGATTGATTCAAAACCTAATAGATTATATCAAGGATGCATGCTGCCTGCATGGTTATTGACTTGCAAAAGCAGGAGTCTCCAACAACAGAATTTGAGCAAGTCCACTTTTAATTTGGTTCAGGCAATATTAGGACTGTGAATTTTAAGGAAGGACTTTAGTTTAATTAACTGCTTTTCCCCAGAATCTCTTCTGAGCGCAAAAGCCCTTGCTCTTTACCCCTCTCTTCACATGCATTCTCTTTCACTGGCTATGTGTGCCCAGTCCTACCATTAGTTCAGGTAGACATTAATTCCTACATTTGATCATGAATCAATAAAATTTAAGAGTGACCAGAGTTAATGTTTTATTTGAACATTTACAGAAATGCAGAAGGTTGAAATATAAAACAGAATCAGGTTCTGTAATGCAGTAATCATCATGAAAACCTTAACTTTCCATGTGCCAACATTACAATGTGCTATAAAGTCAAAGGAGTCGCACACGAAGCATCAGTAGCTTTATGTGAAAATGGATCTTTATGAAGTTGTTATTTTCATAGTCTGCTGCAAGAAGCATCTGGAGAATCTCTCTTTTATACCTTTTTTTTGGTATATGATATGTGGCACAGTTTCTCAGTGTGGCCCTGAAGCTGCAAAACCCTTAAAATACAGATTTGATCCAGCACACATTATATACCTTTGGTACATTTTCCCTTACAAGGAAACTTGGAAATAACTGTAGCCACTGTAAAACTCTGGCCAAATAAAGAAGCAAATAATCTTACAGAATTCTAAAAATAGAAGACCAATCAAATAAAACTTACCTTCTTATCCTTTCCAGAAGGTGGTGTTTTCCTCCAGATGCAATAATGAGTTTTCATTTCCTCCAGTTCCACAATGGTTTCAAGTCCTGAAGGAGCAATCTCCAATTTGCTTCCATTTAGTGTTTATGTTGCTATTGTGGGCAATAAATTTAAAACAAAAAGTGAAACATTGCATTTCCACTCATGGTCATACTTTCCTTTACATTGTACTGAGGAACTCCCACGCTGTAACACTTCACCCAAAAAAATTCTCCAGTTAATTGCCAGCTGCTCAAAGCGGGGAAGAACTTAAAGCACTGCCAAGTTTCACAGCCTATACATCTTAAATGTGTATTAAGAGCAGAATTCTGTGTTTCAGTCATCCATCAGGGATCCTATGACTGATCTTTAAACTGAATAGAAATAAAAAGGAGTGAGGGAAAGACAGACAGACCGACCTATTGGAAAAACTCTAATCATATGGGAATTAAATTGTACCTTACTAGATGTCTGCATATTCATGTCTCAGAAGAATCTTGGTTGAGAAATTAACCCTGTAGGGTATAGTGAAGTGTCAGCTATGACTAAAGCACTTCTGTGGGTAGATTATGTAGAACAGCTTCTCCCTCTGTGGATTCCCTGATGTTCAACAAGACTGAGCTCATGCTGTAGCTTTTCCTGAAATTATAGTATTAAGAACATATCTTCCTCTACTCACACCCTTTCTTGCACAAGCTGAATGAAAAATCCATTTTGTAACGCCTCTTTCTCTCTGTTGAACTTGACTGCAATTAGCAAATTGAAACACAAATATACAGAGGATGAATGTGTAAGCCTGGCTTCCTTGGAAAACTACTGAAAAATAAACCAGAAATGCCCCTATGTTCTTTTCCCAAAATGTGCAGCTCAAAAGGCAGTTCACTCGTGTGGGCTGGTTTTACTGCAAACTTCTATGCCAAGTACATGCTGTACTAAGTTTGAATAGTCATGATAATTCACATGGTTAAATCCAAGATCTAAAACCTATTGCATTGTCTCTGTGTGCGTGTGTGTATGTACGTACACATATATTGAGTGAAACCATGTATATTCTGGTCTCACAATGCAGAAGTACACTCAGGAACATTGTTCAGACTTTTGAGGCAAAACCAGGCCTGCTTCAAGGTGGAAAGAAGCATGGAAAGCTGCAGCTTCATTAAGTAAATATTTTAGAGTGAGAAAGACTGGAGGTTACTTAAACTATATTGCAACATTTGGCAAAAATGGCCACGTTTAAGTAGCACTTGATAGGTATGAATTATTCCCAGTGAGTAAGGGAAAACATACATTGCTATCCTTACTAAAGACATAGTTAAACTAGATATCATTATTCCACAAAATTATGTATTATATTTATTTTCACTTATTTTATAGTAAGTTCAACATCCATGACTTAACAGTCTCTATTGCATTCAGTAGCATCTTGTATCTTGTGTGCTTATTTAATTAATTAAATATTAAGCATCAAAGACCTGACTTCTGGTTACATTCTTGGACAAGGACTGTTCAAGGAGCATGAGAACCATGGTGCTCCATGTGCCACTTTATCTCTTTGTTGCACCTGTAGCATGCTTATTTGCTAAGAAAAAATAACTGTGTCAAGTGTTTACTGTGGGTGGCAGGGTGAGGGAGGGAATTCTGCTCCCTCTACTCTGCTCTGGTGACACCCCACCTGGAGCACTGCATCCAGCTCTGAGGTCCCCAGCACAGGAGGGACATGGACCTGTTGGAGAGAGTCCAGAGGAGGCCACCAAGTTGCTTAGAGAGATTCAGTGAGGAAAGAGCAAGAGAA
Source organism: Calyptomena viridis (assembly GCA_013390005.1). NCBI lineage: Eukaryota > Metazoa > Chordata > Aves > Passeriformes > Eurylaimidae > Calyptomena > Calyptomena viridis. Next base: position 41,235 of record WEIV01015685.1, read on the forward strand.
CTGGGATTGTTCGGCCTGGAAAAGAGAAGGCTTTGGAGTAACTTAATTGTGGCTTTCCCAGTATCTGAAGGGAACCTACAAGAAAGATGGAGAGAGACTTTTTACAACAGCATGTAATGTCAGGACAATGTGTTCAATGTCAGGTGAATGTGTTCAAACTGAGAGAAATTCTTTACTGTGAGGGTGGTGAGGCAATGGTACAGGTTGCCCAGAGGTTGTGGATGCCCCATCCTTGGAAGTGTTCAGGACCAGGTTGGTCGGGCTTTGAGAAACCTGGTCTAGTTGAAGGTGTCCCTGCCCGTGACAGGGAGGTTGGAACAAGATGATCTTTAAGGTCANGGCGGGACCCCCCGGGCCGGGGCTCAGCCGCCCTCCCCGGCCGGCGCCAGGAGGGGCAGGTGGCGCGTCCCCTTTTTGGCGGAGCAGCGCCCCACGAAAGGGAGCGAGGGAGGGAGAGAGCGGCCCAGCTAGTTAAAGCAGCCCTGATTAAAGATCGGATTTTAAAGAAGCCACGTTGTTATTAGTAAGAAATTATTGCATTTTTAGTGCTGTGAACCATACTCAAAACAAGATTTCCCAGGACATCTTTCCAATGCTCTGCTCACATATTCTGACCACGTTATTCTGCTTACCCATTTGTCTCAACTGTGTTTCCTAGCAAAGTAAAATGGCATCGTTTTTTATAGTAAAGAATATTTCTCTATTTACACTAATACATCTCCAGAATTGTTTTCAAAGTGGTGTCATGTTACAGACACGTAAGAACTGACGTAAAACTTAGGTCTTGTATGTGATACGTTCAGTCTGTAACTGGCATTAGATTTGGCATTAGATGTACTCGTGTTTGTATCTGTTTCAGGTTGGAGTAGCTCAGAATGAACACCATCATTGGCAAATGCAATGGAAGAGGGCAAGGTTGAAGATGTCCAGGGTATTCTACGACTTAATGTGCGAGGATGTTTATACACAGCCAGGCGCGAGTCTTTGTGCCGCTTCAAGGATTCAGTGCTGGCTTCGATGTTTAGTGGACGCTTTCCTCTAAAATTGGATGAATCAGGTAAACATATTGAAGCTGTAAATATGACATTCTGACTAGGGTTCTCTGTGGCAAATACATCCTTGTCCCAGTCCGAACTGTGGCTTTGGAATGTACTTTTTCATTATGAATAGGAAAAGAGTATTCTCCAGAGGCATCTCATTCTCTCTGTTCATTACATAAGGAGATTTGGGTTTAATCTTTGTTTCAGAATACTTCATTATGCAGTAAAGATTGCATTTTTCATCACCATGGCTTGATATGAAAGTTTGAATAAAACTATTCATGGGTCAAATTTCACACTTGTTTGTGACTTGGAAATCCTGCCAAAGTATGTCCAGTTTAAAGATATGATGACTAAAGAATAATAGTTCCTTGTTGTACACTTTGGACTGTTCAAAATATCTGAAATGTTCAACATTTGTATGGGCAAGAGTTTGGTACCATCTTTCACAGTTGCAGTGAACAGCCTGTTGTATACAGCCCTGTCTGGACTGGCTGGTTTTCATACAGTCCTTGAGCCCAGAAGGCAAAGGAGAGAAAAAGAAACACAAAAATACGGTAAAATTTCAGCACTATTCAAGGAAGGTTTGACTAGATGTGTACTGGAGCTGATGTTACTTTTAACTCTTTTAAATGGTCTAGATCCAAAAATGAAAAGATCCCTACAAGAGCGAGTAAAGGTGTACCTGCAGTTAGAATTATAAATGTATCTAGAATTAGATTTTAGCACGTTAAGCAGAGTGCAGTACAGATGAGGTTGTATGCTATCATGGTCCTATGCATTACAAAGAAATATTTTCTGCATTAAGGATTTTATCTTCAAATAACAAATATTCCAGGGAAACAAAATAGAGTTTTAAAAGAACAGAGACAGTATGCTTACTCCTCCTAAGTAAAACTAGTACAGAAGTTTTATACAAAAGGCTTTACTTGATAATTTGGTAGAATGTGGCAAGTTTGTCTTCACTTGCTGGAAGCAGTATTTTAAATATTTTTTTTAATATATATATTTTTAGATATATTTTTTAATTTATATATTTTATATTTATAATTTTATTAATATTTTAATTCAGGTGCATGTCTAATTGATTGAGATGGAAGCCTGTTTAAATATCTTTTGGATTATCTTCATGGAGAAGTTCGGATTCCTGGAGATGAACAAATTCGAATTGCACTGCAGGAAGAAGCAGATTATTTTGGAATCCCTTATCCATACAGTCTGTCTGACCATTTGGCCAATGAAATGGAGACATAGTCTTTAAGGTCAAATATAGAGCTTAAAAAGGTCTCAACATTTCTTACATTTTTGAAGTGGCACTCCCTAATCTGTATTTCACATTCCATGTTCCACATTCATATTCCATGTATTTCACATTCTTCCTTACTCATTTCCATTTGAAAAGCAGAAAATATTTCTAGGCCTTCCAGTTTCTCTTCATATTAAGACATTACCATGCCTTTAAATATTTCTGTTACCTTTCTGTGAACCTCTCAAGTTTCGCAACATAGTCTCTGTTAACATCAAATAAGAAATAGTGCAGACATTCTAGAAAAATTACATTCTTCATTTACTTAAAAGAGCTTACTAGTGCAGTTGCAAAAACTTAAATACGAAATCTTATTCAACTAAAAATACTATATTCTTATTAATTTTCTGTATTGTTTGTTTTATGTTTTTTCCAGGCTTTGTTAGATTTCTGTGATTCCTATAATTTAGTTTGTACCAAGCCTACAGCGTGGGTCCTGCATTATCTCAACACATCTGGAGTAAGCCGTGAAAGTAAAATTATTGGTGTGTCTGCCACAAGAGCTGATGGGACTGATGCAATTAATAAGGCACTAGGAACGAAAATTCATAGTAAAAGTATGTACAAAAGGTAAGGTGTCAAACTCATGAGAGCACTATGAAGTGAGAATAAATACTCACATACTATAATAACCAGAAATTTTCACATATGTGAGATGCCTTGTTTTGAGAAGGAATTTCTACAATTTCTTCTGTGCAGTTTTATGGCGATACTTTTGACTACACCTCCATTCTCAATACATTACCTAAAAGCAGCCCTTTGCAGGTGCTGCTACACAGTTACCTGAGCCACCCCACAGTCACTTTGCTGCTACAGTTTTTGATGTTCATCTTACAGAGGTAGAAGAGATTGATGGTTCTGTTCATAGCAAGGCAAGCCTGATTGTAGTGGTGAACTGTTGGGAACCATAAATGATAATGTAACAAGCAAAAATTAAAATAACTTCCTATTGGTGGATGGGTGTCACAGATGGTTTTGCAATAATGTTATAAAAAGAATAATTTACGTATATCATTCATTTATTTAATGAAGTTCTTTGTTTTACAGACGATTAATTGACTACACCAAAGAGGAAGACTGCTTGCCATGTAAAGTGGGTCCCAAGCCAATCAGATTCTCAGGCCCCTCAACAAATACTCACATCAAAGTCACGAATTCAGCTTCATTAAGGGTGGCTGCTTGCAACGCTTCATGTTCTGCAGCAACTCTTCAACGACCCAAAAGTGAAAGTTTGATGCTGCACAAAGAAACTTCTGAAACTGTGTCCACAACATGCACATTAGTGCCCAGCAATTCCCAGGTGCCCTGTGTATGACGGTGCTTCTTATGGTTTTATACATTTATAAGGGTTTGATGTATAGTTTTGTTAACTTTTGTATATACTATCTGTAAATAGACTGCTCTAGTCTCTCCCCCCCCTTTCCCACTTGGTTACTCCTGAAATTGTTATCCCTCCCCTCAGCTGTATCCCCTCCTCGGACCCCTCCTTCCCTATTCCATATTTGTATCCCAGCTCCCCCCTTCTTCTGGTCCTTTCCCTATCAATCTAAAGTTACTCGGTCCTGGATAGGGTTGAGTAGAAGGCCTCTGGCTTCTGCCCTTGTCTGTTAACTCCAGATCCCACCTTCCCTTGTCCCTAGTTGGTCCTTTACCTTTCCCCTCCCCTCAATTACACCCCCTAGAAAAGGTCGAGCCCGAGGGTCCCGGGTGCTCTCTGCAGTAGGCTCCCATTGGGACCAAACCCCCAATAAACTGAACTCTGTTCTACCTACTCAGAGAGACATTTTCTGCTTCCTTTAGCAAGCAGTGGCTCCAGGTCCTTCATCCTGGAGTGCTGTTTAGGTAAAGGGCGAACTGACCACACTCAAGAAGCCTCTTGCGAGGTGTGTGGCAGGACGTACCACCTAACTAGTGGCTCCAGAGTCGCCGGAGTGCCCGAGCTCTAAAGAGGAGGGACGTTTGGTGCTCTGGTGCCCAGACATCTGCCCCGAGGCCCTCAAAGGTGGCTGCGAGCGAGCCTGGGCTAAAGCAGGGTCTGAGGAGAAGCCATCCGAGAAGGCATCCTAGCACCTGTGGAATGCAGAGTGCTGGCAACAGGACACCATTCCAGGTGCCATTCCTGGTCGCAGGGACTCAGAAGCCTGTAAACAACGAACTCCACTTTTTCTTGTGACACCATCTCAGCCACCTTCTTCTGTACCCAGTAAAACAAGTGAACAGGACAGTGCTGCTGGTGAAATTCCTACTACTTCTGCAGTACTAAAAAAAAGAAACTGGAAAGCTGGAAAGAACCAGCTGTATTAGCAGAAAGTATCACACTTCAGAATGATAAAGTGGATGGATAATGTTTGACTTGGCCTGATAGACTGGACAGCTTTGCATCCTTGGGTCAAAGAAGAGATCATCATATTATGTGATCACTTATGCAAAGAATAGGTAGAAAACTGTGATGAAGCTCATGAAAAGTATGGGAAAATTATTTTAAGTGAACACTGAAGTGTGTTTTCTGCTATATTTCTAAATATTTTTTTTCATGTTGGGAAGGGAGGAAGAAAAGGGGATTAAACCACCCCCCTGAAAGATGCAGCATGTGCAGCTTAATGTTCCAGGATCTCACATTTGTATTTCTGTTGGGCTATACTTTAAAGGGAGTACTTGCACAGCACAGACCTCTTTATCAACTTTAATTACAGTTAACATTAACTAGAGTTAACTTTAATTTGTACCTTTAAAGTGGGGGACAATAGATACAAGCAGGTGGCTTTTCTTAGATACAAGTTTGTCACAAATACTCTGAAGACTCCAGAGATTGAATGCATGTACTGGTACTTATGGTGAGGGTAAATCACCATTTTTGTTCTTAACAGCAATGAAAAGGATCACCTTTGCTTGTACTCAGTACGGAAATTCAGAAATATAGGAAGAGAAAAAGTATGCCTTGGGAGTACCAGGGTTATTTTTATCCAGAGACACACGTGTACTCTGTTTTTAAGAAGGTGTCATCTACCCCATCCACTGGGGGGAGGCTTCTGCAGCCTTGGTATGTTGTGTCACACCACTGTGGGGTGGGTTTTCTGGAGCTGCAGGGAACCTCAGGGATCTGAGTTACAGCTGGCCTTCCCGTGTCCTTCTGCAGTCCTTTCAAATAAGGAGGGGACAACCTCAACTTCTGTGCAGGAAAGCACAGAAATGGAGGTTGGGGGTGGCCTGGTTTTTGCCCCCTCATTCTCCCCGAGCAGGCTAGAGGAGACATTCTTATACCAGGGCAAATACAGAGTAACAATACTGAAATTAACAGTTGCTGCATATTTCTATTGGCAAAGGAAAGGCGAATTTGGATCACAGATTTTAAAGAGCCCTTTTAGTTGTTTAAATCAGCGAACAAAACCTGGTTTTGTTTTGTACCCTTGCTTACAGTTGGGTGCTGTTTTTTTTACTGGTTTTATGAGTGCTTTTGCTTTTCCAGCACAGTAAATACAACTGTCTCTAAACACTGAGAACATTGCCAAAATGCAACATTCTTAAAATTCCTGAGACTTAGAATTACAGAAGGGTTCTTTAAATGTTGTATTTTCTAGATCATTTAGAAGCCATCACATTTTCAGACTTTTCCCCTAACCACAAGGAATTGAAACATCACTTGCATAAGTAAAACCCCCAATTTTTCATGTACTAATATATTTTTAAGGAGACACTTTGCCATGAACAGCAGCCACTGTAAACTGCAGTACTGTAATTCTCTCTTATTGGTGTGTGTATGAAAGACCTTTAGAATCTTTAAGATAGAGGTTTTTATTAATAAACCTGAAGACTAACAATACCAGGGCTCTTCCTATCTCAACAAAAAGTTTCACTGAACGAAGGACAAGGCAAAAAGTTATGGAAATATACTAACAAAATGTAATCTAATATTCTTTGAATATGCAATTCATCATATAGACTAAGTTTGTGAAATTTGTGTTTCATAATAATGTGACTGAAAAGCAGTTTTTATACTTATCTTCTGTTTGACTCCTACTTCACTATTTATTCAATAGCTGAGCACTTTACCATGCACCTTTAAATCTTTTTACGGTGCTTCTCAAAGCTGATTTCCTTCCTCTTCAACTTTTGATGAATTTAGAAAGCTTCTACAAACACAGAATCAGAGAATATCATTTAGGCTAGAAAAGACTCTTGAGATCACGGAGTCCAACCATCACTAAAGCTCACAAAAAGTACGGAATTTTGCATGCATACAAGAAAAAAGTTTTGAAAATAATCCTACCGGACTTCCTGAGTTTGTTCTACCTCAGTGTTTATTTAATTATTCTCATAGCACAGTATTTTTCAAGTAACATTTGTGTCATTTGCATTACAGTGGCTTTAATGAGTCTTCTCCTTGTCCTGGACATACTATCTTGTGGCTAAAAGAATAAAAAGCAACCAAAAAAGAACTCCCTTGAGCTTCAACAGATGAAGCAGGAAAGTGGCTGTGATGGAGGGGTAGAGAAAGATCAATTATTTTTTGAGGGACTTGATTATTTTTAATTGGATGGTACAGATATGGTATTTTAACTTAACTGAGCAGGCACTTCCAGCATGTTTGTTATATCACAGAATCTTGTTAAGTTTCTCTTAACTGATGGACTGATATTGAAAAGTATTAGGATAGATGAATACCATTAACCTTCATGGTGACTTCACCATAATAGCTTTGTCCTCACCCGCCCAAAGCCTTCTACAATGTGGAAATCGAATTTCAATTTCTCTGGGAGGCCAATAGTTGAAAACAAATTAAATTTACCAGCCAAAGGATGAATTTTCCCTTAACCTGGCTAACAGAATGTAGTTAGACTTTGTGACAAGGAGCAGAAATTCTGCAAGTCTGAGTTTCCTATAGGTTGAAATTTCCTCAAAGCTATGTTCAGCAGTTTCTTGGAAGTTAACATTTTTGTTAATGTTAACTTTCACTTAACATTAACATTTCACTTGTCTGTTTAAAGTAAGGAAGTAGCAGCTGACACTGCATCTGCACTGATAAACTGTGACACATTGAGTGTAGGAACTGGATAGTTTAAATGGGGAAACTGCTAAAGGTAAGCTGCAGCTTCATAGCTGGGACTAGGTGGGTTGTGAAGGAGTGTGACAATGGTTTGTTTACCTTGTGTCTTTGTAAAATTGTACTTCAATATAGCAGAGATCATTATCAGAAAGTTACTCCAATTCAGTAATCTAGTATCTAATATTTGCACTGTAAAGGCTAATGATGCAATGCCTGGGCTGGTTCTTGGTCTCTCCCTAGCTCAGTCCATCCAGGAAAGCATCATCGAAGGGTAAAGGGTTGCATGGAGACCCTCGTGGTGGACATACATGGTTTATTGATCCTCTGTTGCCATGAGGCTCCAGAGGAGGTCAAACCCAGGAGGGTCCAGGACAGGGTCTGACCCCGACTTCCTGTGTGCATGGGTTTATATGGGGTCTGGGATTCAGGGAGGGAATCAGGGAATGGGGAGGTGGGAGTTGTTTAGGGAAGTATAGGAGTGGTTTGGGACCATATGCAGGGAGAATGGGGCGAGTGAGGGTAGAATTAAACTGGGGATACAGAACTACATATTAAAATATATAAACATAGAAACAGATAAATAGAACACTACAACAGGCTAACAAATGTATCCCCAGTATAGTCTGATGCAATAATTTTTTTCTCACAAAATATTGTCAATTTGTCAGTTGTTTAGTTCTCACTTTCACACTACGGTCTTTCCAAACCATCAATGATATGGCATCATCTGGGTTAAGGAGACAAGAAAATTAGGATTCCAAGCTAGATTTCTAGAAAATTACTCCTTTGTGATTACACATGCAGAGGACCAGCTACCACCAAGATGTGATTCAAATAGGTGTAATTATACCTGAATGCTTCGGAGTAGGGAGAACTCATTTGTACTTGATGTAAGCATTATTTCATGTGACAGGCATATGTTATCACTGTTTCCCACGGAGAGTTTTGTTCAGGCTTGTTTTTAGTTGAAGAGTCATGGAAATACTAAAGCTAACTCATTTTGCTTTCAGAATGTGCCAGTTATTTCCCTACCAGCTCTTCCAGAGCAGAAACATACTCGTTTACTTTAATTACATTAAATTGCTTAAATAATAAACATTATGTAGTTCAAATCTTGCTATGGCTAATAAAGAAATTCTGACGTTACACAGGAGTAAACAGACTTTATCTACTTATTTCTTCCCAGTCCACAAAGGATGGATTCTCACACAATTAAAATCAGGAAGACAGTTACACTACCAAAACTTGGGAGTGAAGCTGTCTGCCCCTTAGCTGCAGTTACAGAGTCAAAACATGGCCAGAAGTTTAAATACTGTATAAAGCCCCACAAAAAATTTGATTGATTTTGGGCAACAGCTTTTAGTAAAAGCTGTTGTTAAGGAACTTTGCTGCTTTCTGAGTTTTTTGGGTGTATCTTGAAAAAAAAAATCTGACTATTTATATCAGAATTGATCACTCTTGGTTGAAAATTACTTTGCAAATTCATGGCATCACACTATCAGCTGTGTAGTGTGCCCAAAGTTTGCATCAAGGATTTGGACCCTTTCCAAAGATGCCCTTTTCCTCTCTCTCTGGTACAACATGTGAACATCATGTACAGTTTGTTTTAGTAGTTTGTCATAATAAAATAGCTTTATTGTCTCAAAATTCTACTGTATCCTCATGTGGGTAACTGGCAGTAGTACTGGAACTTGAGCCCTCTGGATCCCGTGGTGCCTCTGCTGTAGCCACAAGTATATGAACAGGAAGGATGTATCTGAGTGATAAAATCTTGATGCAGCCCAGTCACTACATAGGGTGAGAGACTCACATTCATACAAGTTCAGACCCACTGTCCCCCTACAACAACATGGTTCAGGCAACCGCTACAAGATCAATGTTTCAATTCCAGAATGATTAGTTTCTCTTTCAGGGTGATATTTTCAAGCACAGTGAGTGACTTCCCCCACCCCCCAAACACAGCTAACTGATCTAAGTTTTCCAAACAGCTTGACTGTATTAAGTTACCTTCTCTTTTTAGTTTCCAACGGTGTATTCGGTTCTTTATTTTGTGGCTTCTGCCCTTACTCTGAGTTTAATCAGAGATAAACAGATCCAAAATGCTTTAAAATACTGCCCTTTAAGGTATGTTTCTACATCTTAAAGTGCAGTGGGAATTCCATGTTTGTGTTTGAGTGATGTCAAAGAGCTGTATTTGCTTTGCAAATTGAGATCACTTTTTATGAAAGAGGATTGGCCTGGAAGTCAAGCCTTGCCCTGCCCTTAGTTCCCTCACAGACCCCTATACAAGTCCCTTGTATTACAATGAGTATTGTAGGGAGCACTCTCTCTAATGAAAAGATAAAAACAGAGCTCTGTTGAAGATAAGCCCAAGAGCATTTGGTTACTCACAACTACTAACAGTACAACACTCCTAGAAATTGGCAGGTTCCAAGCATACAGAGACACACAAAATGAGAGATATTGTTCTGACACTTCAGAGCACAGCCACATAATGTAGTTAAAATGTGTATTGCAATAAACTTCCCAAACAGCACAGATACCAGACAACACCTGGTGTGCTAAAACTGCAGTGTTCCCAGGACCAGCCCACTCCTCAGCCCAACCAAACCCACGCAGCTCTCAACAAAGAAAATGTGTTTGTATCATGGGAGGAAGAGAAATGCCATCTCTCACCTGTTAGTCCTGGGTCTGTCACATACTGAGGCACCAGTGCTTCCAAGGCTGGCTGGTACTGAAGAGCACAAGGTGGTCCTGTTGTGCTGAGTTATGACTTATGTTATGGATTTTATTTGTTTGCAGAAGGCTGCTTGTGAGAAGCTAATTTAAGAAATAAAATAACTTTCAATAATCCTGTCAAGTGCAGAAGCTACAGGGAAAGAATAAATGTCATTATAGGTAAGTTAGATTTTCTTTTTTTAGGAAGAGCTACAAGAAGACACAAATAAATTTCACAACTTACAGAAGGATAATATAGAAAATTCCTGTATATCTGCACGGAATTTGTAATTACATCTCTTAGAGTGAGGTTACAGGTCAGACTGTAAGGCAGCAGATACATTTTGAAAAGTCACCTGTCCGATGGGTGTGCACAACAGAGATTCTGGACTTTCCATCCCATCTACTCAAAAACATTCAGTTTAAAAGTGCGATAGGTAATGAAATAGGGTAATAGCAGTGCTTGCATTGCTAAGAAAGGCAGTGTCTACATATGCATGTTTATTTTCCTTTCACTACTCTTCCACACGAAGATGAGTTATTTGCCTTCTAAAATCAGGTTTTACCAATACTCATATGTGGGAGACTGTATACAGATATCAAGAGAAATAAAAATTAAGCAATGCACCTCACTCTACAGTTGGAGATTATTTTTCAAGGGCCACAGAGGAATAGTAAACCAGTCAGTACTAAGGAAGAGTGCAGTCAATGAACCAAAATTAGGCAGAGGAAACTGGTAAAAAGCAATAACAAACAATAACATAGGCATAAACTTTTAAAGACACTCAAGTATCCTGCTCTTAACTGACCTCAATGGGAGGTCACTCTTACTGACCTTTTACACCTTTCTGATTCTGACACTTAGGCCCCTAATTCTCTTAATGCCAGGTCTGGATTCTGACACCTTACTATGTTAAACAGTAACTTATAATAAAAGTTAGTTCAGGATGGAGGTGGCTCTCATGGCAAGGTTGTTTCATGCACTGTGGGATTAGAAGTTAGCCAAAAGCAAAAGCCTAGTCCAACCCAAACTCAACTGAAAGCCTCCCACTAATACCAGCTGAACTAACCAAATACAATTTGAATAAGATCACAAAGGTTAGGCACTGCAAAGCAGCAAACACCAGGATATTTTAGAAAGAAGATTTTAATTTTTTGGAAGAAACAGGTTTTCTGAAATACAGAATCAGAACATAAAGACTAAGTACTTTATTAGTCATAGCTCTCATTATGGACAGATGGTTCCTACAGCAAAAATATAGAAAAATAATTTGAATTCAAGTCTAGAAGACCTGCAACTTTTCATATGCAAAAAAATAAATCCAACTAGTCATAGAAAAGTGGCTGATAAGGATGGAGAACAGGGCTGTGCATCTGAATAGCCACTATTATATACATTCCAAACTTAAATGAGCATATTTCCTCAGCCTCATAAAAATAGTTTGTCCATGAAAAATACCAATATGTAATACATTTAATACAATTTATACTTGAATTTAAAGATCTCAGATTATGGAATAAGCTAAAATCAAATGAACTGCTTTTTCAACTCTTCTTGTACATAACAATACTCTGTGTATACAGTGTGCATTCATGTATGTGTATACACACACAGAAAGAAAGGTGTATAGCAATTTGCTGAAAAATTCTACAAGATTATCTGATTTCATTGCAGACCACAGCATACAGACTTCCTGGAATCCTTCTAATACAGGCTTTTCTACAAAATAATAATGTTGACTGGTATAACCACATATCTACAAGAGGTTTTTACTATTATGAATTTAATTATCAAATTATTTTTCCAATCTAGATTTCATTTCTCTAAGAAGTAAATGCTGCTTTGGTAAGATTCTGTACTGTCACAACAAAATAAATGTGAAGATATTGGGGAAAGCCTTGAGAGTATGATTTAATTTTGATAATTAGTAAGTAATAAAGATACCAACAAGTTTTAAGCAGCAACAGATTTAAAAGACTATGTTCTGACTTATTTTCTTCACCAACAAGCATTTAGAGCAAGAAACTAAAATGGAGAGATTATATTTCTCTGCCTGCCACCACTGTGACATTTTAAGCCACCAAAGTCACAGTTGGCACTGAAAGAACAGTGGCATCAGCAGAGACCTCCCTCCTTGCAGGACATAAATTGCATTGTGACACCCTGCCTTGAAAAGGCCTCTGATCCGCAGTGTCTGGCGTGTGATGCTTCCGGCGGGTCTTCTCCGAATGTGTGGGATTCTCTGTGGTCCTTGCAGTTGCAGACTGCTCTTGACTTTTCATCGCTCCTTTGTTTTTAGATCTGAAGCTGTTATGCTGCTGTCTTCTGTGTTCAGACCTGGAACCACTCTTTGTATTTTGATCTGCCTCATTACTGGCACCTTGTGACTTAAGAGACCCATTGAGCCGCATGTTTTGGTGCTGTGGGTTGAATCTTCGTCTCTGGTTAGAAGGCCCATTCTACCCAGAAAGAAATTGGATAACTGTTAGGTTATCTGAATCCTTCCAACAGGACAAGAAATACAGCAATCAGAATTAACACTGTAAGTGTAAGTAGGAGAGGGAAAACACAATACAGTTTTGATCATTTACCAGAGTTCTCTGCAACTACCACTTAAAACTGAACTATGAGTACCATGCTATATCTGAGTAGACTGAAAATATAGAAGGTAGGTTCACCACTGATGCCAAATTAAAATCTGCCATGATTCAAGAGAATACAGAAAGTGGGATGAAATGCCAGACATCTCAACAGCAGCTGTTGAGGAAAGGGCTCTGTGGGCTCTGGTCAAGAGAAGTTGCATATGAGGGTGCCCTGGCAGCCAAAAGGGCCAACTGTGTCCTGGGGTGCAGCAGGCACAGCATCACCAGCTGGTCCAGGGAAGTGATTGTTCTGCTCTGCTCTGCGCTGGTGAGGCCTCACCTTGAGCACTGTGTGCAGTTTTGTGTGCCATGATATGAGAAAGATATTAAGCTGTTAGAGAGTGTCCAAAGGAGGGCCATAGAGATGGTGAAGGGCCTTGAGGGGAAGCAGCTGAGGGCACTTGTCTGTTCAGCCTGAAGGAGACTGAGAAGACACCTCACTGCAGTTACAACTTCCTTGTGATGGGAAGGGGAGGGGCAGACACTGATCTCTTCTCTGTGGTGACCAGTGACAGGACCCAAGGGAATGGCCTGAAGTTGTGTCAGGGGAGGTTTAGGTTGGATATTAGAAAGAGGTTCTTTACACAGAGGGTGGCTGAGTGTTGGAAGAGGCTCCCCAGGGAAGTGGGCACAGCACCAAGGCTGACAGTTCAAGAAGCGTTTGGATGATACTCTCAGGCACATGGTGTGACTTGTGGGGATGGTCCTGTGCAGGGCTAAGGGTTGGGCTTCAATGATCCTTATGTGTCCCTTTTGATTCAGGGTACTCTATGAATCTCTGAGCAGTTAAGAAGCACTTAAGAACTTGATATTGTCTGATTTTTTCCAAAATCATGAGAATATCTTTCCTAGTAGTGTTGTGCAAATACTACAGTTAGACTGCAGGAAGAACAGAAATTAACACGTAAATTAAAGTCAAGTGAAATATCCACATTGCAGAAGAGATGTCCATTGTGATATCTTGTTCAGAGGATGCTTTGATCCTTAGTATGAAGTGGCTGAATTACTTTATTTGCATGCCTTCCAGGGCAGCTGATTCCATACATGTACTGACACTATGTAATGCTTTTAGGTTTCCCTTCAGGCATCTATTTGATCCTAAAATCCCTTCGCAACAAAATTCAGACCAACTTCAGTAGCAACTTTACCTAAGAACAACAGTACAAGGACATTCTAAGGTGCTCATACAACGAAACAGATACCAATATAGCACAATACTATAAACTGCATTGTAGAGCTTCTGAAATAACATGCTCTTAAACCCAGCAGGATTCTACTTTCAAAGTGTATCTAATAATCATGCTTCAACAGCACATCAACTAATCATTTGACAAGAATCAGGACTAAATGTTTCTCCACCATAGCACGTACAGCAGTTAGCAATTATGGAAGGTTTTTCTTTTTCAGTCTATTAACTGACACTAGTCACTTCTGAACACTAGACAGCTGTCTTTGCTCATATAGCATTTCTGGTATATCTCTTTGTACGCTCACACTGACTTGAAAATGAAGCTGGAAAATACATGCTTGCATATTTTCAAAAATTGTTAATTAAATATACAGACTGCAAACTAGTATTTTATTTTGTATTAACAACTTTCAATGCTACATATTTTTCCGAAATTTTTGAAGTAATTTAGTTAAGTCCATAACTGGCTTCTTACCTGCTTATTTGTTGGAATGCCTTGAGAAGAAGCTTCTGTAGGACTGGAAGAAGGATGACTTTGTACTTTAATGCTGGCTGCTTTATCAGAGTTCTTGGCATTACTAGAGGACTTTCGGGTGTGTGTATTTTGCTTGCCAGTTGTTGCATGTGAGGTCATTGAAGACAGCACTAAACTACATGGTGTTCTTGAGGAATAGTTGTTCTTTGGGTGATAAACTATAAAAAAAGGATTATGTGTTATCAGTTAAACAATCACCATCTAAACACTGTATTCTTACCCTGCTTACAGTTAATTTTGGAAGCATTGTTCCAGCCTCACTTTAAATAATGAAGTAGGGTAGATAAACAGTATGGCCTAACTCCAGCCCAAGCTTACTTCTGTGAAACTGCCTCATTGTGAAGCACTTCTGGAGATAAAAGAGCCAATGTGGTGGCATTGCACTAAAACTGGAAGGAGCCTGGTAGAAGGCCAGACTTTTGTCATCCAAGAGAACTTTTCAAAATGCGTGACATCTATTGGTTTGCTTGTCAATTTTTAACCAGTTGAGCTGAACACGTGCTGCCAGGACCACCCCAAGCACCGCTGTCCTATGAATAATGCTCCTAACAGGAGTCTCCAGGCAGCAAAGGAAGAAACACGGGAAGCAATATGCCAGTAACTCCTTTGACATCAAGCAGTCAAGAGAAGTTATGTCTGCAGAAATCACAGATTAAATTCTATTCCAAATTATTCTTTGATCATGGAACCATGGCTGTCATTGCTGTCTACATATGTGCTAGCTAAAACACAGGTAAAACTTATGAAAGCTTCCCTAGAACGTCTAAACATTTTTAAGAACAAAAAATAGTTAGTCTAATGCCTGTTGCTTACCCACCTCTGTAGAGAGGAATAAAAAAGGTTCTTCTGTACCAGGAACATCTATAAAAACTGGAACTGAATGCAATGCAGTAATCCACTTCATGTAGACCATGGAAGTCTGCAACATCAGCAACCACTACTGCCCATCTCAGTATATTCCTACTCCCTACTTAGTACTCTGAGATCACCTGATTTATTAAGCATTGTCACGTCTGGATGTGAAATGCATGAAAAAAATCCTTACTCCTCTCTCTTCACGCTGTTTCTCTGAAATAGCTCCCAAGCAGTCTCAAAGGGATGCTGAGGCTAATGAAGTTCTTGATCTTAATTTTTCTGATTATGGCATTTTTCTGTTTCCTTCTGGTACAGATGACAAAACTGAGGCTCACTTCAGAGAGAGACCTGTTGTTTTATCTAAGAGATACTTCTGGTTTTTTATTTTTAGTAGAGAGAAAGAAGATAATGAATAATTTTAGTAACTGAGCATAGCTGTTAGGTTTTTTGAGGATCTTATTCACTTGTGCCAACATCATCTACTTCTACTAGGCGTTCTCTTCAGAAAATCATTGTGCAGTGATCTGCACAATGAACTGAATTTTCTCTCCTAAGTTCACTGAGGCCAGCTGTCAGTGACTTGTACAGCTCTCTAGAATGCTGCACATGGAAGGCCATATAAAAAACCCAGATGCTTGTCATAAAAATCTGTTTCTAACAAAAGAAGATGTAAAAGGAAGAGATACCACCCACCACTGGACATTCTGGATATATGTTAATGTTGTGTCCGGGGGTTTGAGAAGCCTACATGTTAACCCGATTATTTTTCTTTCTGTCCTTCATTGTGAGTGTATGCTGTCTACCCTCTCCTCATGCTAGAACACGCCTTCCTTTGCACAAGCTCCATGGGCTTGGTTATTGCTTTTGTTAAAGCTCTCAGCACTGGCTGTTCTTAGCTAATAGGCCTTGTATAATTTCTGTTTGAGGGGTATTTGCAGCTCCTAGCAAGGTATGGGCCTCACTGAGATACTCTTAACAGAAACATCTTTTGCACTGAAAAGCTCTTGTCAAAGACATCCAACATCATGAACTGGTCATCTGAGGTCACTGAGGGCAGGTAAGAGCTAAGTTCTTCAGACAGTCAGTACATTATCAGTGATTTCTAGGATGACACTGCTCCCCTGCTAACAGCTGCTCTTTGGATTTCATTGACCTGATTTGAATAGGCCTGCATCAAACTATGCTTATGTAATGCTTTACTGAAATGAGGTATAAATAATTAACTTGCAGAACTAACAGCAGCTGGAAGTTATTTAGGAAAGTAGTTCAATGAGTTTAAAAAAATAGTCTATGGCTGTATCAATAGCAGCTGTGGTATTATTAGTCAGGATAATCTTTATAAAATTTTCAATCTCTTATGCTTCAGGGTATGAGATAAGGTCTATGAGGTGACTGTAAACAATTAGATGCATTATTGGGAAGTTTATGCCTTCCTTTGAAACATCCTGAGTTGGCTTCAACGGGAGACAGGATATAGGGTTAGATGGATTTTCAAAGTGTTCTGCAAAAGCAATTCTTATGGTCTAATGAGTTAAACTGGTCATGCCTCCAACCATTCAGTTCTTTACATGTGCAGTTAGAAGATCATATTGGCAGATTGCATAGTATTTTCTCTTTTTCCTATTTTGATTAACTACTTGAAAACATTTATTATTTTCCTTCCACCAAGATGTACTAGTTCAGTATTGTTTTAACAGTTTTCTCCTGGACAGGATACCAGGGGATACCAATGGTATACCAATTCTGGGCAAAGCATTAATTTACTTTTCTGGGGGGAGGGGAGGGGAAGCATGACAAAGATGAGAAACAGACTGTATCTTATTTTGCAACAGGGACACAATACTTGATGCAAAGAAGTAAACCTGAATTTTCAAGCAGAAGGGCAGATGATTTGGAAAGAGGAGTTTGGAGGGAGACCTTATTGCTCTCTGCAACTACCTAAAAGGTGGTTGTAGCAAGATGGGATCAGCCTCTTCTCCCAGGTTACAAGGACAGGATGAGAGGAAACAGTCTCAAGTTGCACCAGGGGAGGTTTAGATTGGATATTAGGAAAAATTTCATCACAGAAAGGGTTGTTTTGTTCTGCTTAACAGGTATGTGGAACACTATGTCCTAAGCAATTCAGTGTGAGAAATCACCAGCACTTACTTTCTCCACAGAGCTGAATTTGGGTCTTCAGCTGTTCTGTATCACAGGAAAATCGGGCAGACCTGCCCAGCTCTTCATCATATTTCCGTTCACTCACAAAGTGCTGCAAAATAGACACGTTAACAGTGATTTACATTATGAGCAAAAGACTACATGGATGGTAAAGGAACCAACTTACCACTGTAAGGCTCAACAAACTCTTGACCCTGTCCTGTACACAGAATCTCTATGCAGAATCAAATATTTTCCCATCCTTACCAAATTACACATCTCGCAGCCCAGTGATGGGCTGATCACTCCCACACTTGGGAAATGGGTAATTTCATCAGAGAATATGTGTTTCATTCCTGAACCTGAAGCTATCAGGTTTACTTGTTAACTGATACCCAAACAGCAAAACTCCCCACTGCTATACTGATGAAGAGAGAGCTTACATTTCTTCGTACATCATCTGTACACTGCTCAGAGGTGCTATAATGCTTCAAGAAGCTACGCTTTCCCTACGGAAAGCTAGTTACCTGTTGGCACATAGCAGGAATGAACATCCTGGGCATCTTAGCATGACAGCAAACAGCTAAAATACCCAAGCAGAAGTGAATGTCTGACCTTAATTTCAGCCCTGAGTTCAGACAGTTGTGCTTCAGCCATCTGACTGGCAAGGTCTGTCAGTCTCTTCAGCTCCTCAGCTTTCTTCTGTCGAGCAGTCAGGATTTCCACTGCCAAATACCAATAGTCAGTCATTAATGCTAGGAAGGTAGATTGCTCTGTAATTTATTAGTCTTTGGGTATTAACACTGTATATCATGTGTGAGACAAACACATGGATCCTTGACTTCAGCTGCACTTTGAACATGCTGCTTGCACAGATTAAGTCAATCAGCATATTTAAATGAACTGCCTGATGTTGAAAAAGATCTGAAAATGGGATAGCTGTCAGAAAATCAAAGTTCAGCCAATTCTTCAACCTTTAGACAAACACAAGCAAAGATGTGTTGTTCTGAGTTTTCCAGTGCTTTATTTTTAATCACAAAATCAGGGAGTCTTCCACAGAGACATGGAAAGAACCATTACATTGAGCCTGTTTCTGAAGACATGCTGTATTTTATTTACACAGGGGCATTTCACTTGCTCTGAAAAAAATCTGTTCATATATAGTTTATGTTAAAATTGGCATCGCAATTTTGCTTTCACATACAGAATATACACAGTTGCCATTTCAACTGCAAAGCAGTATTGAAGGCTAACAGTCTTTATGAAAAGTGCTAAATATTCTTTACTGCCTGTCTTGTATATTTTATACAAGGAAGGAGTGAGCAGTTATGTTCTTAGGGAAGGATTAATCATGACCCACAAAACAATGATTTACTTACATACAAGATATTATGACCTTACAATTCTGATGTGAAACAAAATATATGCAAACTCTACTACCTACATGGTGACTCACTGTAAAAGCAACAACTGATTAACTGGCTCTTGGGATCAGTACTTATGGCAGAGAGGAAACACAGCATCTAAATATAAAATAATAACAATCATAGCTCTTTTGTCTAGAGCTTACATATACAATTGGGGTGAGTGGTAGTTGTAAACTATCCTAAGGCCACAGGTACTTTCACAGCTGTGAAGATTCTGGCTTCTTTGCCTTCTTTTACCACAAATTTCCACAGCAGATGCGGCAAGTCATAAGCAGCTTATACTTTGTAATGCCATTTTTAAGGTGAGAATGATATTTCACAGGCAATTTGTTTCTCAAACCACTATCATAATCAGATGGCATCTTCTTTTCAAAGTATCATAGAATCATAAACAGTTTGGGTTGGAAGAGACCTTTAAAGGTCTCTAGTCCAACTCCCCTGCAATGAGCAGGGACACTGTCCACAGACTGGGTTGCTCAGAGCCCGACCTTGAATGTTTCCAGGGAGAAGGCATCTCCCACCCCTCTGGGAAACCTGTTTCAGTGAGTACATGGTCCAGCAGGCACAGGAAGACACAGGTGCATCTCTACAGCTGTGTGGGAGCAACCAAAATGTATGATGGAGGAGCATGTGTCACACAGGGCAGGGAAGGCAGGGGGTGGCTACACTTCCTTTAGCCCTGTTGGCAAATCTGTGCCTACATGATTACTTATGCTAAGAGCAGGCGTGTCTCTAGCTGATCTTTTAATTTAATTTTTGTGCAGTACGGACTACAAGAGTGAGAAATCTTTATCAGAACAAATGAACAGTTTACTAGCTGTTTTCCTTTGTCCAACAGTTCTGCTTTATTGCTTATTCTAGGTAATACTAATATTTTTCCTTCCCCAAATCAGCATCCTTTTTGCTGAAGTGACTGCCCAAACCATATGATCTCATCTCATACTGGCACTTATCTCCATATGAGGTGCCAGCCAAATAACCACTTTTTAAAAAAATGGAAATCATATTTGGAATTTTTCCTAGAGTTGACAGTAAGAGTAAGATTACCCACTTTTAAAACAGTCCTCCAGTGCAGCAAAGAGATATGAAAATGAATATATTATGTAAATCTTGGTTAGGATGTTAAGAGTCCTATAACAACTTTCTGCCTAAGTTTCTGAATGAACTTTACAGCCTACAACAGCCTTGAGACACAGCAGAAATTACACTGTTAGAGACAGGCACAGGGGCCATCCACTGTCACGCATGAAACTGGCATGAAAACAGGGAAATAATGCAGCACTTCAAATGCCTGTAGGTAAGAATTAGGTTTACTTTCTACAAAAATTACTACTACACCTGGCTAAGATTAATGAAACAGCCTTATAATACCACTAGCCCTGGACAGTGGATCTCCAAAATATGCTTTTGTTTATGCAGTTAGGGCTTAGATGCATGTCTGCTGATCGGGCATTCTATGTCGTTTTCCTGGGAGTGAGTGCACACCCTGTAGCTGATTACAGCTACCTGGTCTCTGCAGGTAACCAAAAACTTGCTGATACGTATCCAAAAGTCCTCCCCAGAATAACACTGAACTTCAAATCCACATCTATTTCATTAACTCCTAGAGAAATTAGTATATAAAATTCAAACCAAAAACTAATGCTAATCTTTGCTGTAACAGCTCATACCTTTTAGTTTTCACACATGCAAAACTGCAAGAGATTTAGGTAGCAACAGAGGATTTAAATTTTCATTTTAAAAAATAACTAGTATACATTTGTAAACTAAGCAAGAGTTCTAAATGCAAATAAAGCATTAAAAAATGTATATGTATTTGTGACCCTCCTGGAATGACCTTAAATTCACAAATCAGTGAAAGGATTGTATGCATAGATAGCAGTGATATTTTCATCTACCAGGCAAAGTATCATTCTAAAAGTGCTTTGGTTACTCTTCAGTTTCTTGCTAAGCATTCTCTATTGAAACACATTCCCTTGATTATTGGGGGTAAATACAAATACCATCTATCAGACGGAATATAAGACAGATATTGTGATATCCTAGTACACAGCTCATCTTCCCTTTTTTTTTTTTCCAAATCAGAATATATATACATGAAAATCTATGCAAAAACCAGCATAAAAGCCTGGAGTCAGATCAACTCCCATAGATTATTAAGATAACAGACTGCATTAAACATGTTTTTTAATTTTTTATTGTTCTAATTTATAAGCTTGATCACTATCCTTTAAAGCTGCGCAAAGTCACACAATAATGTATTCCCATGTAACTTCCAGTATTCTAATTCATATATGTAATATAAGCAAGCAAACAGTGATTGAAAAATGGAAATGAAGTAATTGACAAACCATAGAAATGAAGAAAAAAAAAAAGAGTGGTAAAAAAAGCTCTGCTAGATAAGCAGAAGGAATAAATAATCTAAATCTAACTTCATATGAACTTTTGGTTTACCTTAA
Source organism: Calyptomena viridis (assembly GCA_013390005.1). Taxonomy (NCBI): domain Eukaryota; kingdom Metazoa; phylum Chordata; class Aves; order Passeriformes; family Eurylaimidae; genus Calyptomena; species Calyptomena viridis. The sequence goes on from WEIV01015685.1 coordinate 62,590, forward strand.
TTTCATAATATTGAAATTTCGATGTACAACCCTTATAGATAGGAACTACCCTGGAACATGAAAGCCTTATTTCACTGTATACATATACAATGAAAGATGATGGAATGCTCCTGTGTATTTTTTTTACTTACTGGCTTCTTCTTTAACTTTATCAATTTCTGCCATTAATGAGACTTCTTTGTCTATGATGCTGAAAAAGGAAAAAAGAAAGAAAAAACCCATAATTTAAACCATGCTAGAACTCTATCAAAATCAAAAGCTTAACTACACATACACTTCAGACCTTAATTATGGGCAGTTTTGAAATGAATAAGACTTAAACTGAAGCTGAGAAACACCTAAGCAAGCTGACTATAAAAAGATTGGTGATAATCAGTGTGTGCTGATTTACACAAACATCTCACAGGTTTGCCCATGTGTCTGCACAGATGTGGAAGTCACTCTGATTTGCCTCTTCAGCACTGCCTCAGCACAGAAACACTCAAATGACTAAACAGTCTATCTCCTAAATAAACCAGACCTTCCATTGCTGCTACTCAGGTTAATACAGCTTAGCTCTTAGCACAATAATAAGAATAAAACAGAATCAAAGACGTATGGAAAGAGGTCCTTCTCTTCCTTAAATAGAGACACTTTTGCAAAATATGTCAGGGTAAAAAAGAAAATAGTTTGTGATATAAATAAGCATTATAGTATCTCCATAATAGAGGTCAGCTTCCTTGACCCCTATTTGCTCCAGGACTGGGAAGGAGTGGTTCCACTTTTACCAGGCCTTCCTAAAGGCATTGTGTGCTGCTTCTTTCACAGACCTCTGGTGTGCAATCCCCGACAGTTTAAGCTGTCAGACTGACCAGGTGGGTCTGCTGAGAGCAGACAGCAGATGTGGTAAATTGCTCACATCGTGAACCCACAGACACTGCTCAGTAACACAACACCACTGCAGAATGCTCTGCAGTGGACAGTGCTCTGCTCTGCCATTCCATTTCACCCTCACTTGATTACTCTTAAAGTTAAGTTCCCATTTAATAAACACCACCAATATTAATGCTTATGTTTGTGTGAGTAAAGCTGGGGGGCAAATTGCAAAAAGTAGGTCAAACATCAGCAGTACATCCAGGCACACATGCAAGGCAAGAGTGGATTTCTCAACCCTTTCAGTAAAATCATCCTTAAACACAAGCTTTTGTACCCAGTGAAGACACTGAGTTACATATGAACTAGCTTCTACTAAAGGAAGACATAGAAAACTCAAACCCAAAACTTTCATCTAGAACATCCTTAGCAAGAAAGGGAAGATCCTACAAAGCTCAGTGGGCAGTAAACAAAGGCAGAAGTCTTAAAGAAGAGAGAAGACTGATAGGTTCCTTAACTAAACAGGGAAAGATGGGTGAGCAGGCAGCATGGGGAACACAGGGCAAACATACAGCTGTCAACCAGAAATTTAGCAGCTAGAATGAGTTCCAGTGCCACACATCTTCCCTTGAAATCTTCCTGTAAATTGACCAAGCTTATACAGGAGGTTTGCAACAGAAGCTTTGTACAGTCCTACCCCTGGGTTTTCCCAGCCTACCATGCCACCTCTAGATGAGGAAACCTTTACACTGCCTCTCAACAGCCAACACGAGGAACAGAAGCAGGTTGGCTGATGGCAAAGCACACAGCAAGACAATAAAATTGCAGTGTAACACATTCTTGTTTCATACATAGAAATAAGACTAAAAATACTGTTTTGGCCTGCCAGATCAATTTAGTGTGACCTACACACAAGAGGAAATAAAACAGCAGGGTTTTTTTATAGTAGAGCAAATCAGTTAAGAGGCATGCTCTTACAATGAAAGGACACACTTGTTCCAGTTGACACTCAATATTCTCCAGGCATAAGCATTAAACTTGAACTCCAAATAAGCAGGTGGTGATTCCAGCTTGCTAATCTAAATAGTGATAGCTTTTCAGAATTAATTTATTTTCAATTAGGTTTTGTAACTACATGGTAAGATAAACTTCCTTGGCTTTCACAGCAGGTGGCTGAAATGTAAGTTCGTACCTATTTCTACCCTTCACAAAGAGAATTTAATGTCCTTTAGTATTTTCCCTTAAATTAAAGAGGTCTTCACTTTTTACTTTTTGTCTCTGGTACAAAAGTGCCTTCTTAGTGCTCTACACAGGTTATATAAACAAACTTTTGTCTGGAAAAAATAATTCAAGCAACAAGGTCACAACAGCAGAGCTCAGAGTTGCATTTTAGCATGGTTCATTCCATGACTGTCCTCTCTGCACTCTAACAACAGATCCTCATTCAACTCCTTGGCCCCTAGCATTTTATTTTGATGTCAAATAAAACAACTTTTAATACTAGAATGAGAACAAGGCCATAGCAGTTCTATATCATATTTTATAGTTATATCTCTTCTGTTACTAGACAGTTTTCCACTCCTAATGTTTTAGTGTGGTTCCTGACGAACATTTCAGGAAAGCGTTTGGATGTTGTAGCAGCAGAGGCCAGGACTGATGAATTTGCTGGAGAACAACTACCTGAGTACTTCCCTTGTAGCTACAAAGAAACACTGGAAAAAATTAAGGAATAAAACATGAGAAAAAGCATTTGGCGCCTTTGTCAATCTGAGACTAATTAATGTGATAGACTAAGTTTCTCTAACAGACAGATCTTCCTGAGGTTTCCCTTTCCTGAAGGCAATGCAGCTGTACTAATTTTTATCAGCTGAGGACATGCAAGTTCTCTCAACTAAAGGAAAGGAACCTACTAATTCTCATCTGGGAAGTGTACAACCGGATTCCTGAGCTTGGAAATCATAAATTGCAATACGTCATATATGGGGCAAATTATTATGTCCTTACAAGTGTTCTAGGCCAATCAGCACTAGTTTTTCTCTTAGTTTGCATAAGGGTCAATAATTAAGAAAATGGTGTATGAATCAATTTGAGTCCTTTCTAGTCACATAAAGCACTTCAGTGGAAAACTGAGCAACATCTCCTCCAGCAAGAATGTGGCAAAGTTCTAAACAAATGAAAACCATAGAAGGCTGAAAACCTGCCCTGGCAGAAAAAAAAAATCACAAAACAAATACAAACAAAAAACTACATGCTAACAGGTACAGAGGAAGAAAGGAAAAAAGCACTGTGGAAAAATCAATGGATCAAATTTTATTTCTTGTTCCTGCTAGGATCCTACTGTTTTCACACTGAAGCTCAGACAGCCCCTTCAACTTAACAGCTCCTTAACTCATGAGAAGTTTAACTGCTTTTAATGTATTTTCTGGAATAATGCCCTATTCATTCTCAATACGGTGCTCGTGATCAGACCACAGCACTAGTGTTTTTGAGAACTCCTCAAAGCTCAGCTCATCAATACCTCCTGAGAATGCATTTTCACTCAATGCTTCTTAGTGTCCATTTGACACCTAAATGTTGCATCAAGCTGGCACACTCCAGTGCACAACCTGCAGCCATTGGTGTGCTGTGGAGAACTGGATACTGGGTGCTATAGGAACTTTCTACACACTCAGGAATGACTAGATTTGAGCTCCAGCAAAGCAAGGAACAGAATACATTTCAGATATAAAGACACCTCAGGAAAAACATTCTGCTAATTCCTTCCTCTCTAGTTATGCTGTTTCTCTTGGGTCTTCTACAGATGTTAGGAACCAGGTTTAAAATCATGAACAGACTACTTTAGCTGATGTTCTGGAGAAGTCATAATCTTGTCAATTTTTTCTGATTATTGTGAGCACTAAAAATCTACCAGGCTTCAGCCATGCCTTCTCCTTACCCTGAATATCAGCACTGAATATATTTCCATATACCACTTGAGACAGTGACAAACACACAACTCGGCACCACTTCTCCCTCTGAATGCACCTGAATCCAGGCCCTAGTCACCAGTCCATATGTTCTGCTGTAGGCAGACCAAATACTGGGACTCAAATCCCCTCTCCCATTGACCAGACTCAAGGGCAGATCTGAATCAAGTGAGTCTTACACTCCATGACTGATGCTGAAGCCAAAACAGAATAACACTACTACCTCTCTATTTTCTGTCTCTCTTCACTACATCTTTCTCCTGAAAGGACTGATTCTGTTCTTTTCTTACCTCTCATTTTTTCAGGATCAGGACCTGGGTACCCAACTCTAGCTATCAGCGTCACAGCAGTGCTCACCACAGGTAAGTATCTACAGTTTGGAGCACAGGATTTAGCACTGTTTGATTTCAGTATGCAGATGAAATTTTGAGGTGAGGTTCAGGAAGGGAGACAATTGTCTTGAAGGGACACAGCAAGGCAGAGGCTTAATGCAGAAGACATGCAAACAAGATACAGCCAGTGCTTGTGCTGTAGAGATAGGAGATGCAGCAGGAGAAATAGCAGCTGTCTACAAATAATTTTGTTGAAGTGATTCTGAAGGCAAGAACATAAGTGTCCTATTCTTGGTCAAATGGCCAGTACTCACACCTTTGTCCTTTCACAGGCAGGCAGAATTCACACTAGTATACAATGGCAAAAGAGCTGCGAATGCCAAACTACAATGAGTTGCTGGCACAGCAATGATAGGGGTAAATTATGCTGACAGCTGCCTCACTTCACAGTTTCATACTCAGAATAACTTCTGAATTTGTTCTGACATTCGTGGATACAAATTAATCTTCTCTAGTTTACTGCATGAAATTTAGTGTTTGCACAGTGAAAAAAATAAAGGATATTTTCAGTCAGCTGCAATACCTCAAAATCTCACTAAAATGTTTAAAGTTATTAGTGCCTCTTCAGAAAAGCTGCTTCAGATTGCCAGGCTGGCTGATTTATAGTTTTACTGATGAGAATCACATGAGTTCCAGATGACCAGAATCTTCTCCTTCCTTCTGCCTCTTCCAGGCATTATGATAAACCTATTATGCCTGAAAAGATGGGGAAATAAAGACCAAGCTGACATGGAGGCAAACATGCTGACAGCTCACAAAGGGAAGCCCCAACTGCACGGCACAGAGGTTACTGTTAAGGGTAATTCAAATGAGTCCTTTCAAAACCCTGTTAAACCCTCCAAAATGCCAATTTTCTCAATAAAGTGCTCAATAAGCTTCACTCTCCCTTGAACCAGCTTTGTGCACACAAATTTGAGAACGACTACTGGTTTGTAGACTGAGGAAGACAGTGTCAGCTGTGGCATTCTGAACAACTCCATCAGAACTCTTCATCTGGAAGGGACAAAGGTCTGTTTTTTCATGGGCGTCCTCTAGTGTCTGGTTCAGCAGGAGCTGCTGTACTAAGGTACAATTGGAGCCCTTTTTTCATGAACTGCAGGACACTGCTGGAGTTTGACAGCTTAGGCTTCAAAAAAAAAACCCCACCCAACACACCCTTCTCCAGTGACGTTGTTCTGTCAACACTTTGGAAAAGACCCCAGCAGCTCCCTAAAAGTTGTGCTGATTGACAAGCTTTTGACGAACTCATGCAAGTTTGAGAGATGTTGGTACCATTACTGTCTCTGCCATGTTTGACCTGAGATTACATGCAAATTCAGGACAGAGTCCTGATAAGCTCCACATCGGTCTTTAAGTACTATGCCTTATTTCCTGCACAAATTTCTCTTCTAGCATGAACATATTTGACCCACAGGCAAGGTAAAAACTGGTAAGAACCTCTAAGACAATTGTTTATTTCACAAAAGAACCCTGCACCTCAATCCAAAAACCAGAACTGTCTGTCAAACTTCCAGCACAAGGAACTGGAATGAAGTGATGAGACTGTAAATATAAAGCCCAATCACCTCTAATGAGTGACTACAAGCTTTACAGGATTACTAACTAGCCATCCTATTTTATAATCAGAGAAATGATACTTCAAGTTTTCTTTATATTGATAAACCTGTAGGAAAAGCTGTTACATTACATATCTTGCAATGATTCAGTAGATTGTATTCTTCCAGTATTAGTTCAATATTATTTAAGTGTTCACGATGCTTGAAGATTGTTATTTGATCACCATATTGGCACATGCGCAATGTTTACACAGCAAGCACTGATCATTCTGATCACTAATACATTCTGACAATAAGAAGATAAACAAAAGACATGATAATTTCACTGAAACCTTCCCTCTGCAGTGTACCATCTAGTAGAACTGAAAATGCCCAAAGGCTTTTAGTTATTCAAGTTTATTTTGCATTTGTGTTATCTACCTTTACTAACACTGTTCTCTTTAGCAGCCAACTAGGACAGTGGGGTCTGATAAACTCAGCATAATTGAAGGTCTATTTGCAATTTTCTTTTAACATCTCTTTACAAATAATTAGAAATTTATTGGCTGATCAGAAAACTTGTTTCAGGTCAAAAGTGGCATAGAAAACATTTTCCTTAAAGAACACTTCTAAATTTTATTTATTTGGAAATGAAGACATCACCTTGGGATTTGGCAGTTTTAACAATTTAGTAATAAGCGAGTGAGTTGCACCATGACTTGTTAGCATCCTGCATGTTTTTACATAAATTTTTAAAGTATTTCTTTTCTAGCTGAGTCTCAGTTCTGATCTGACCACTGAGGTATCTGAATACCTTATTGGTTTTACATATTTTAGCCTAAACACACACTTTGGGCAAGGCAGAAGATGGTTGTTGAGCTTTGCTGCAGAAAAGAGGTAACTCTCCCAAAAGCACCTTAGAAAGTGGCCACAAAGAAAGGAGGAGAATCTGGTTCTTTGGTCTAAAGCCTGTTGAAGTTTTTCAAGATAATTATTCCCTTCTTGTGTTTAGTAAGCTAGATTTCTCCTTAGTCTGACAACAATGAGATCAGAAAGATATATTCACTTTTCATCCACAATGACATGCACAAAAGCAACAATCTACCTGCATGGCCCGAAAAAACACGTTATTGTGTTTTACTGAGGATAACAAACACACCTATGAACGACTGGGAGGGAAGAGGGGAGACACAAGTCCATAAAGCATGAACAACAGGCTAAGAGACAGTGTAATCTACCTCTGGATCTCACCTCTGTAATCTGTCTTCACAAACTTGGTGAAAAATACAGGGATGAAGCAGCTAACTGTAAAAGACAAAGGGGCCAGAAGGGGGATGTTATGCACCTCACTGAAACTCAACTCCTCCCAGTTTCATGAACCGTGTTCATTCTCTCCACTGATGCACAGCAAGGGTTACCCCAGACTGCTGGAGGTCTGTAAGAGTGTAAACACAAGCCCCTCTTCCAGTGCTGCAGCTCTGCAGGCAAGTACCCAGCCTAAGGCCAGAGCTGTCAGATCAGGTTCTCTCACACCCCTCAAGCAGCAGGGGCAGGGCCCAGGAGTCTTGGTCAAAGCACTGGTCTTTGAAGGTACCTGAAAACTCAGCTGGGCCCAAGGAAACCTAAATGCCAGGAGACTGTTTTCTTCTCCTCTGCGCTGGCAAGGTTAAGTCACTGGATCTTGTGACTGATGGGCAAACAAGTATCAAAAACCGCAAGAGGATTTGAAAATCTCTACTTTAGAGGCATAAGGACTACCAAAGGTCAGCTGTCACACACACACAGAAAGCTCATAAGGAAGGACTCTAAAAATGCAGAGGGAAACAGCACAGGAACTCTGTTCAGTGTAAAGCAATACTTGTAAATAATACAAGCAATACTTGTAAAGAAAGTCTTTGCCTTTCCAGGCATCTGCTCATGCTCCAAATTACCACATCACTAACACAAACAAGCAGCTCTCATCTGGTGCCACTGATTCTGGGCTATGGGCAAAAAAACCCATCACCTTTACAGTTTGCCAAGTATGGGTCCCAGAAAGAGGGTGACTGTGTCCACTCACTGCTCTGCACTGGTGAGCACTGCTCACCACCTCGCACCGAGTTAGTATAGACACAATTATGTTCTTTAAAGTTACTTCTTCCCCTCTTCAACCCCTCCTCTGCTTTAGACTGACTTAGAAAAAAATATTAAAACTGCTTCATTTCCCCCAAACATACAGAACACACTTTCTTGTTCCCTGAGTCTATTTTAACATTTTTAAGTTGTCAGTACAGCCAAACTCCATCTTCCCACCATTATGTCAGAATGGATTTTTTATCCAGCCTATAGTGGAGCTTTCAAGTGCTTTTCTTAACTGCAAAACATCAACTGTGTTGGTTTGCATGCTCTTTAAAAAGCATTGGACATACTAATGTGTTTAAGATGCAAAGAGTAGAGAAGGTTGCATTTATGTGGTTCAGTTCTGCACACAGCATAATAAACTATTTCTATTTCTACAGACTGTTTTCTGTTCATGGCAGACCATATGGGCAAGTAGCAGATGTTTCCTTTTCGTTTTCCATGACTGTGTGAATGCCCAGTACGTGAAAATTATTTTCTGGCAAGAGGTGTTATGGAGAACTGTGGCTCCTTTTGCACTTTACACATTTCACTCAGATTTCCTGGAGCTGTCCTTTTATCCCCAAGATGTTTACTCAGTCTCTTGTGGAAAAGCGAGAATGTAATTATAGCATGTAGGTTTTAAGCTTAGCAACAAATGTCTCAAGTGCACTCTCGTGAGAGGGGAGTTCAATTAGCTTTTCTGACCTTCCCCTGCAACTTAAGAACTATTTGGTAATTCTTTTCTGTGCTTTACACTACTGTGAGACTTGGCTATGCTCTGACATATTTTACATCCAAGTAGTAAGGGGAGCAGCTTACGTTCTCACTCACATAAAGGTATTCCTGAAAACCATACAGCAAAGCTGAATGCAATAAGGAGAAATACTGGTTCAAGGAGTACTGTCAGGAAGGTTTTCCTCATAACTTTCAGGCACATGTGGGCCTGAGTCACACTGCCTTTCATTTTGCTTTGCGCAGTGCTCTCATAACCTTGGGAATGCTATGTCGTAGAAAGCCCAGCAAGAACAGGGGTGCTGAGAGTGCTAGATCACAGCAGAAGCACAGTCCACATGGGACTGTGAAAGATTTCTTGTGGGGCAAAGTGCCCTGCTGGGTTCAGTCCATGGCTTGTAAAATGCTCTGGGGTCTTCTGGCATCAAATGCACTGTACAATAGCAAGTTGTTATCACTTATTCTGAGCACATGGAGAACTACTCCAGTTGGCAGGAACTTCTGGGAAGCTCTTTAAGAAAGTGAAAGGTGAGCCCACCACAGGTTTTTTAAATAAATGTCTTTCTGGGACTGTTATTTGCTCTGTTTTGTTAAAAAGTTTAAATGGAACCAAGCATTGCTTTTTTCCCCAAGCTTTTTCAGGGGTTCACAGCACACCTGCTCCCTAGCACTGTTTTTTAGATTGTGGGAGGGTATGCACTGTTTTGCCAGAGAGGTGACTTTTTAAATAGCAGCACTGATCGAACATTTTCAGGAGTAACTTCCATTCATTGGTTAGGTCAAGCTGTGAAATATTAAGCCAGAGAGAGACATGTATTTCTACTGACAACTATTCAACAGTTTCTGCTGCTAAAAGGTAAAGTTCTAGTCAATCTTTCTGCTGAAGCTTTCAGGACATCTTAGGCCACATGTGCTATTCATTTACCGCCATAATAATGGTTTCACATACTGTCTGGAGGTAGGAGGAAGATATATGATACTGTTTTTGCATTCTTCATTCTTTCTGTGATCAGCAAAATCATGAAAAGATTTAAAAAAGCAAAATAGATTATCAAAAAGTCAAAAATATTACTGACTCTTGCAATGCAGTTTTGATTCTGACCTTAACAGTAAATGCAAAAAAGGACACAAACCCAGTCTTTTATCCTGTTACCAAAGGCAGAAAAATAAACCCAAGAAGACAACAAAGTGGTGTGTGTTTCAGCATTTAGCTGCAATGTAAGATTAAAGCTTCTGACTTAATTTAGCCTCTTAGGTGGTGACAGCAGTGTGTAACAAGAACAGGTTAAGCTCCCATCTAGGATATGGTATTGAGCCCATTCAAATATTCCTGGCAGTTCTGAACATGGACAACAGTTGGTAGCTTTTCCGTAGTGCTTTTTTTGGTAGTGTTTAATAATTTAGGCACTGAACCACTCCACACTCCAGCAGCAACTGGGAGAAGAATTTGGAAAAAGCTTTGAAATCACTATCACAATGAAGATCTGATATAATGCCCTTGGTTTTGGTCACTCCACAGCTTTCTGGGAGCAACAGTTCAGCTGAATTGCTTAATTTTGCCTTGACAGACAAGTTGATTGTGTCACCAAGGAGGGTGCAAAATATGCAAGAGGCTGTGTGCTCACTTAATACCTCATCCTCCTGCTACCACGAGTCATGATTTGTTCAACTCTGACACAAGGAAACTGCCAAGCAAATAACATACACTGAACCATTAAGCCCAGGAATACGACATGTTGACTATATGAGGTCTGAAGCTGTATGTATCAATGGTTCTGGTGACTTCTATCCAAGTCCAGTAAATCTACAGCAGTTGGCAGCACAACAAACAAGGCACTTTCTAAACAAGGCATTAAAGACAGCTCTGCCCATCTTTCCCAGTGTTTAGGCCACAAGGTCATGGGAAATATCACAAAACTCCCTTGAATTTCAGCAAAGGAGGTGTAAAGTCATGCATTTTAGTGTTTAACCCCAAATTCCCCTTTGTTAATTTGAAGAAAACCCTAAATATTTGGCTTATGAGCTGCAAAAGCAACAAGGCCAGCACTGAGATTTCCATAAACATATCCTGACACTATACTGTCCTTGTTGCAACATTATGCTTACATGCATGAAATTGCTCTGCGAGGCACAAATATTCAGAGCACAGATCTGTTACATTCTAGAGCTTCTAGCAGACTCCAATAATTTAGGCACTGAAGCTGGTAGGAGGCAATATTAAATGAAGACTATTCAAAAGTTTTTCAGGCTATTTTCATGATTTTAAGTACTTGCATTTACATACTCTTCTGGGGTAACTTTGCCTTTTCCTCTGTTAAGTAATGCATTTCAGCGTTAGGCAATACACTGCAGTGTTTTTCAAGCTAAAACACAAATACTTGAAATATGAAGGATTTCAGTTCTGAATTTACTACTCCTTGCATATTTAGGTAATATTGGAGTTCTAAGCTTATTCCACAACCAGAACAACAATCACTTAAAGGCTGAATTGACTGTAACTATCTGCAACCAACATTAGACACTTAGTGTTTTACATTTCCATTTTAACACTGTTACAAAGAAAAAAAAATTGAGTGTGGACTATACAGAAAATGAGATCCAACTATGACTTCACTCAGAGAAAAGTTCCCTTCTGAGAACTACCAAAAAAAGGTGCAAGGGGTTAATGAACTTTACTCAATTTTTCTATCCTAACAATCTAATTAGTACACTTATGTTCATAAGCAAGCATCACTATAATGGCTGTAGGGCAATCCTGACAACACCACACAGTTTAGTACAACTGGGATCACAGCTCATGTTTACTGGAGTACAGAGACAGAAACAAAGCTCTCCTTGCTATACCATGAGTACAGTAGAGGCTCAGTGAAACAGAATCTTCCCCGAAATCAGCTCAGTAGAACTTGGATTTTCTGCCCATACAGAAGTGGAGCCCCAGTGGCACTGAAGTCACTTTTCATGCATCATTGGAGACCATGAATACACCAGTGAAGTCCAGAGTTAACAAACTTCTGCCAATACTACAGCACTTTCGTAAGACATGCTCATAAAAATACTGACAAATACCGTGGATGAATTAAAGGGGAAAGGTTCTTGTACTTTTCTGTGACTTTTAACCACATATCGTACATTTTAACATGATTTCTTCTGTTTACTGCAACACTAATAGACAGGTTTTATACGACATCTATACTTAACCAAGGCCAAGTAAAATGCAAACCAGAAAATATTTTTCTATGACAAGAATACACAAAATATGCAACTAGCTACTACAGTAATTATTTCTGCTGTAGAGTTTCTAAGGGCATAGACACACATGCTGAAGATCAAGAGTAATCAAAATCATAATGGAAAAAATAGATTAAAGACATAGAAGAATGAGGAAGTAGAATGAATTAGAGATGAGAATTGGAAATGAAATGATGGATGGGAAACTTAGAAGAAACTATGCAGGAAAGAAAAAACAACAATGGTAGGATAAGAAGCAAAGATGACGGACACAGTAAAGGACTGTCTGCCAAAGAAGATAAGATCAAAGAAATAGTATAGGAAGAAGAGATTTAAGGAAGGTAAGAGAGACTTTAGAAAATCCCATAGACAGGATATTTAGAAGTGCTTTCATTTGCTCAGATATGCTGCCACTGAACTTGATACAAAAGAATTAGGTCAAGATGGATCATTAAGAGCAAAAAATCCCAGTGATTTTCTTTCAAAGAACTTTATGTATGTAAGCAACCACACACTTATGCATATATTACTTCCTGGTTGGTGAGGAGGGTCATTACTTAATGGCACCACCTATATTTTGGATGAAACCAAATGCTGCAAACAAAGAAGGTGTAAATGACCCCTCCCCACTAATGCCAGTGGCCTAATTAGCTCCTTTTCTCAGGTGGTGCTGATGGATCTCTGAAGCCTATTTACCTACCAGCTGTGTAATTCTGCAAAAGCAGCTTTGATCTTCTTCACTGAATTATCCACTTCCTCTTTGATCATCACACGATATCTGGTTAGAGAAACAGTGCAACGCTGCAAATCTTTTACTGATTTTTCAATGTTTGGCCCTAAAATAGAAAACAAAAATTGCACAAAAGTCAGAAAGCTGATTTCGGCTTTTCTGAATGAGGGAGCAGGAATAGTTCATCTATTAGATCAACTATTGCCCAGATTAGGATGAAGTGGTTATCTTTCTGAAGTCCATAAATCCAACTTTTCCACAGTCCTTCCCTGGTGTGCTTCAGTTTCTAAACATGTTTACTCAAATTCACCCCCCAAATCAAATAAATGCTTTAAAGGCACTATTAGTTAGAATTATTTAGTTTAAATTTTATTTAATACAATGTTGAACAGACCATAAACTGTTCTACTAATTTTTGTTATGCTGAATACGATTCTGCTCTCATGTTCCAACACTTCATCTTGACATATGCAAATTCCCATTTTTTTTCCTGGAGGCCTCANGGGCTGTAGTGTTGGACGATTTAGCAGAGGAAGACTTTGACTTTGGCCTGCCTGGGTTACACTGGAGTTGAACTGATGACTGAAGAGACTCATGCTGTTCTACTCCATTCACAGTCTTTGGGCTTAATTCCACAGATACTCTCTGGCATTCTTGTTCTCTGTCTGCAAGAAAATATTAAGAAAGAAAACAGGGAGTTATAAGATTAGGAAAGGTATCAAGCCTTATTGTTAGATGAGAATGACTTTACACTTGTACAGTGGAAAAATCAAGAGTGTTTTCACTGGCACACATTTTACAGGACCTCATAACAACAAATGAAATTGTTTTGGTTATTAAACAGTAATTGGAACATGTCTATGTTTCAACAGTCTAAAAAAGAAAAATTCTTTCAAAAATCAGCTCTTCCATGCTGATATGAAAAAATACCACATAAAGTATGCTACTAATTATAATCTTTTCCCAAATATTTGAGAACACAAGTAGAGAGGAAGTTTGCTATGGAAAGCATGAGGCTTTAATCGTGGTTTATCTGTATCTATCTCTGTATCTCACACACACAAAAAAGTTCCTCGTTTTATCAGCATTTTAAAAGCACTGACTAAACATTCCTACCTGAAATACTTACCTCGCCTGAGTACAGATTTCTATCAAAAGCAGCTGCTAAAGAGGAACTAAGCAGGAAATGAAACTATGTCAAAGATCAGGCTCCTGGGTTCAACAGCTTCTGAGGGATATGATAACAATGCCTGAGCCCGTTTGGCTGCCACAAGCTGACCTGGTTTCCTCTTTCCAAGACTCCAAAGGGATTCAAGATATCAGCAACATGACGGAGGAACAAGCAGCCAAAGAATGACTATGAAAACTGAAAGTTAAGGCCAGCTATTATTGCCACTGTGATTTTTAGTTAAGGAAACAAGCATAGAAAATGATTTGTTAACTTTTTTTTCCTAATCTTTGTACTCACTTTGATGAATGAATGATAGTTTGTTCTGAAGTTGCTCTTTATGCATCACTTTATTCAGCTGATGATGTGTGGTGTCTGGAGAAAAGGGGCTTGAAAGATTAACAGAAAGATTATAGCTCATGGAGTGGGATATCACATGGACAAGAGCAGCATATCAACTAGTGACTTCTTTGTGCCCTGGCTGAGCATTAGGACAGGTGTAAAGTACATCTTAATATGTTTTCAAGACAATCAAGTAACACCAGAGAAACAAGGAGGAGTATCAGTGCTCACATTTTAAACCAGCTTTTGTTTAAGGGCTTTAAAAGGTGAGCCTGAAAACAGAAAAGGTATCTTACATAAAACAGTATATAAGAAAATAGTGAAAAAAGTTAAACAAACTTGTGAATCTGAAAGCAAGAAGCACCAGTAATGCAGCACTCTGAACATGCCGGAAATTTAATGCAGGTACCAGTCTCACATATAGTGAAGAACTCTCTTTTGAGATAACTGCCATTAACCCTGTTCAACCCTGGCTGCATCTCACACTAATGCAGAAAGCTTTGATCTATAAAGAATGTTCCCTCTACTGTCAGTTGAGGCTGGCCCTGCTATGTAGCTGCAATGGATCGTTAGAAACAAGCAGACTATCAGCTAACCTACAGAGAAAGGTCAAGCATATTGAGTTCTGTCCCCAAGACTGGGTCTTCTGATACTTGTTGTTTAAGTGCAAAATCGTTTTTATTGCATTTAATTAGCAGCTTTGGTACACTTGCCAAGACAAATAACAAATTTGATAGCTTTTTCCCTAAAGAAAGTCACCTAGAACAATGACACTTTAAAACTTTTGAATTGTCTTTTGTCTGCAATATACTTGGACACTGTTTCTTCTAAAATTACACACAAGCAACTTTGAAACCCACAGCAAGATGACCAACATGAACCAGGAAACAATGACTTAGTGTGCTGCAACTAAACTTCCAATTTGATTAAGGACAATCAACACAATTGAAAAGAGATTAAGAAAGTCTGCATCAACCTCTGAAGACTTGGGCCAGCTAAGAAACATGTATAACAAAATCTAGGGACAAAGTCTCTCTCGAATACTTGAAAGAGAAGTCAAAGACTTGGATAACAGTAACTACAAGTAAATTGCTGCACAGTTCAGTACATGGTGGTTTGGAACTTCAGCACTAGTCTAAGGTGTGACTATTAACAGACACGTACTACCACACCTGTCAGGAATGGTAGCGGCCCAAATAAACTGTCTTTGAAATCTGCTGAGCTATCTTCAAAATGAATCTTTTCATAACTGCTTGCCATTTGATACCTTTGAAATCAAGTGAACATCATAGATTCCTTGGCTGAAAGAAGAAAAAAAAACCCCACACTTCCCTTGAGATATAAACAGGAAGTTTGAAAGATTCACTAAAAATCTTTCTAGATGAAAAATAATTTCAAAAAGTAGGAAGGAGATCAGTATCTGATCTGTATCTGGTTTTACCCAGGTCCTTGCAAAAGCAATAGCATGGCGAGGCAGCATTAAATATCCTCTCAGTGCATTCAAACCTTCTTTACAAGGGCAGGCACAGAAATGGTAACAACAACAAAATACTTCTAAGAAAAAGAAAGATGGAATAATGGCAAGAAATAAGCAGACTTGAACTAAATAGCCACATGTTCTCCCCTATTGTTTTCTAGCATGGGATACATTATAGAGAAATACTCACTATGCTGCATCCTCCTGTCCGGTTCCTGAAGCCCCTTGCAGGCGGCCAGGATTTTATGGTTCTGAAAGACCTTATCTCACAGACAGAGTCAGTATAGGCAAAGCTTCCACCTCATGTTCCTCGTGGGGAGGAAAGTATTGAGGGGCTCTCAACAGACACCTGACTGATCCTTCTAAGCTCTGAGCTGTCTGAAGGCGATGGTGAAATGACTACGGCGACATTAATTTGATAGGGAAGGAACCAAAACAAACAAGCCAGACAAGGACAACACAAAGGAGATTACAACACAAGAGGGAGCAATATGAAACTGGTGCACTTTGGATTCACCTCAGCATTTCAAACTGCTTTAAAAGCGTCTGTATGACTTGCTCATAAATCACAAAGGCACAGTTGCTGGCCCATGAAGGATCCTGATCACCCTTCTACTCTATTCAGCTCCATGTACTTCAGCACAAATGTAATCATATGTAATAGGTGGCTTTTGAGCTCAAGAAAGTAACTATTTTACTGGCTGTGAAGAAAAGGATTCAGTGGTGCTGAAAGAAGAAATTCTTTCCTTCTCTCTATTAAAGAATTTGCCAGGAACTTATTTTACTATGCAAGAGAATATTAAAGTTTCAGGTTTTCCTTTCTTTATATTTCCTTTATTTTCTGCCTTTTTTAATGAAATCCTTCTCTTCCTCTTGTTTTTGAAGTGGAATATATAAAAAAGTTGAAAAAAATTGTAGAGCTATGGTAGTATCTCATTTTTCACCTGTAAAAGCAAAGAAAAATTTTGAGATAATTTTTCCCATGTACAACCAGCCCTTCACTGTATCATGTCAAAGAGAAGAAAAACCACAACTCAATCTCAATGACACAAAAGATCATGGGTATTCTTCCTTCATTTAGGTCTTTTACCCCCTAGAAAACACTCCCATGCATAGACAATTCAGTCTATGTACTTTATTCATGCATGTATCATTCAAAAAAATGCCACTCTAGGAAGTCTGATTCATACCACAAATGTTTACTGCTTGCAGAATAAGTGTCAAGAATGCTTTTAGTATTATGGAAATGCGGAAATGCAGAATTTTCTGATTTACGAAATATTTTATGCAAAGTAAATGGGAATCTTTGGCAAGTGCAGAAAGTTTATCTCTGATCCTTTGTGAGGCATCAAATGTTTAAGACAAAATTTCTTGGCAAGTAGTTTGTTTGCCTGCTATAGGCTGCAGACTCTTCATTTAATTGACCAGAGTTTGGGACCACCAAAGTCATCTGGAAGCAGCAGAGAATTCAATTCAGGATAATCATCCATTTGGCACATTCCTTTAACATGAGATTTGAGAGCTGTATTTGTAACCACGGAAAAAGTGATCTCAAGTAAAGTTCTTTTACTGCAGTCTCACATACTGCTTAAGACACATGGAGAATATACTAACAGCAGTAATAATCCAGGGCTGTCAGATATCTGAAATGTGAAGAGCTGAAAAATCACTACCAATATGGACAGCAATTAAATACAAGCCTTATGAACTTGTAGGCAAAAGCTTTCATAGAACTTCTTGCCCAGAGGAGCCAGTGTAGTTTCGATGTTGCTACGATCATAACTCTGTATCTACTGCAACCCAGCAGAGAAGAACTGTGTGTTACTGTCCCCCCCAGTTTCAGAAGTGGTAACTAGCTCATGTACTAAGAGGCTATGAGACTACCTTTCCACAACACAAAGGCCCTCCCTTCCTTCTCAGGGAAAGCCAGTGGAGATCTACTGTGACTGGCCTATTTAGGGGAGATAAGAAAAATAAAAAATGGACTAGTTTGGACTAAGCAATGGAGAGATCCAGTAATATGCCACAAGCTCATGATGCTCCGGTATCTTCGGTCCACATGAGAGACTTAATCCTTCGGTTAACCATTTGACACTCAAGCCATGTTCTAACCCTGCATTCTTATGTATTTCTACCTGTAATACTCCATATCAGCTGGCTCTTTAATTGTAGTTTGATTCTTTTGTCTCTAGGAAAAAAAAAAAGACATTTTGCAAGGAAACAGTGCAAGGTGAATGATGCCCAGACACTGATCTATTTGCATGACTTTAATAGATATGAACATTATTTTGCACAAACACATCTCTGCAACGTATTTTTCTACTTCATGGCAATAAAAACAATCTTTATGTAAATGGAGGCTCGGCTATTGCCAATTAAAAAGGTGCTCTCTGTCAGATGAACTGACCTCTGATTTCTGGACCGCCTTTGTTCTCCAGAGAAGTGGTTTCCAGTTTCTGATTGGCAGAACCATGGCAAGAGTTGTCCTTAGAGCATCCGTTCATATGACAGCCAGGTATTCGCTGGGGCCCTTGAGATGCCTTCTCAGGTCCACCATTCTTATTTTTAGGATCTTTATTGCCTTGGTGCTGTTTAGATTTGCTTCTTTTTCTCCTATTGTTCTAAACAGAGAAATACAGCGAGAACAGAGACATCACTCAATGCAAATCATACAAACTCCAAATACAATCAGTAAACTGTCTACAATCTTAAATGCCATAAAGGAGACATCAGTGTAATGCAATTTACAGGCCATGCTGTGCTATACATCACACTGCATTGGTTCAGCTGAATATATAAACTGTTTCAAAAAAAATCTGAAGCCCCCAACTTCAATTTCCCTATCCTTCCACACAAAATACCTGCATTGCAAAATGGTAATGGAGTCTCTTTTAAGATACTGCTCAAAATGTTTTGCACTTAAAACGAGCAGTTCCTAACCACTCAGGAAACACCCACACAGTAACACAGACAAACCCTTAAGGCATCACTTGGATTGGGCAGACCCTGATCGTGGACATAGGTTGGTAGGTTGGTCTCTGTTACTGTAGCTGTTCCAACCATAAAGAGTAGTGTCCATGACAGTGACTCACAGGGCAGTCTTCTGCTACACTTCCAATTTGGAGATATGGAAGCATGAAGATCATATCCCAGATACATACCTGCAATGTCTGACTTGATAGAGTCCCTAATGCACAACTCCTAATGGAAGACCCCTATGCACAAGTTATTTTTACACCTGGCAGCAAAAACTCAAACACAGTAAGTGGCTGTGACTATCCAGGACATAGTTGCTTATTAAAAGTGTTTCTGCACATGGGCTGTTTTGGGATTTGTTCTGTACTTGTCCAGGGTCTGGCTTCCACACACATGTACACACATGTGCTGTCCCAGAAATTCTCTCAGAAGATTGGGCTTAGCAAGACAGTGACAGATGAATAGGATTAAAAATAGTACACACATTTGTTTTCAAGTACTCCGTCTATACATGTGAATGAAGTCAACGACGTTGGAAAAGGCAAAATACTGGCCAAAATAAAAGTACTACATTCAAGTACAGACAGGTGATTTAAATGTTTTGATGCTAAAGAGCAAGCTCTTACCTTCTTTTTCCCTGTCATATTCCATTCCTTTAGAACTTGAGTTGCACTGCCTAGAGAAGGGAAAGAAAATATTTGAACAAAGTTCAGCTATGAAAAAGAACAAGTGTGTT
Source organism: Calyptomena viridis (assembly GCA_013390005.1). Lineage (NCBI taxonomy): Eukaryota > Metazoa > Chordata > Aves > Passeriformes > Eurylaimidae > Calyptomena > Calyptomena viridis. The sequence goes on from WEIV01015685.1 coordinate 81,824, forward strand.
CAGGAACAGTTTCTAGTCTCCTATCTGAGCAGCATTTCCATTTGTTGTGAATTCTCTTATATGGAAAGAACAAAATGGGTACTGCTGCCTTTCTCCTCCTTAATTACCTGCTTTGATTACATTAGCTACAGTGGATGGTCTCCTTGCACTACCGGGTTTTTATGGACTTCGTTCCACAAGTGATTGTGTGCCTAACTTGAAGAATTAGCACAAGCATCAGAAAAACCAACACTCAAATCACTTGCCTGAAAAGGGAAGTATCTCAGTACCTAAGTGTAAACACCGAGTACAAACTAGATAGTCCACCCTGCCTCCAGAGCATCTGAAAATTTAAAAAATTTCCAGTACTTTTTTCATATATTTTCTACATGTTACCTGTCATATTCAGAAGACATAAGATCATAAAAAATAAAGACTTAATTAGCATCCAAAAGAGGAATTTTGTGGACTCTTGCATAAATTCTGCATCACACAAGTGCAGTAAACTTAGGCCTGGCAGAAAAATATTTACGGTTGTGTATACTCGAAATTCTGTTCCTCAGCCATAATTAGTTCATTAGATAAATTTATGGAACAAAGCAAGCAGAGCCTTGGTCAGACCAGTGCCAGCTGCCACGTTAGAAGAAAACTCTTCTTGTTAACATCATTGTTTCATTCTCCTGAACCATAATGCTGAAAATAGATGCTCATGGTAAGCATGCAGTCTGAATTGCCATCCAAATTACTAAGGCACTATCTGCCACAATAATCGTTTTAATTACAATCAGATCAAAGGTCTTCTGCTGAAATTGAAGAAGCACTTTACCATCACTATACAAATCTAGTAAATATTAACTTATTATCCTTTCCAAATGGATTTCATACTCAGCCATTATTCTTACTCCTTACAGTGAACTCTTGATATTATTATTAAGAATTGCTGTTTTCAGACTAAGTCTGTTTACAGACTTGTATTCAGCCAAAGACATGTGAAGTTATCAGATGAGCCAATATCATTCTTCTATCACAAAAAACCATATTCAAGATTATTTGGTGAGCCTATCACACGCATTAGGAAAGATTATGTATCTTGCTAGCAATGTTAAGACTAATTTGTTAAGTTTTGTTTCCTAGATGACACAGTAATGCAGACACAAGACTAAGAAAACTTCTGTTTTGTGTATAAGTATATACTTATCTGTAATTAGTTACACACATACATACTTACATACATGTAAGTACAAACCTCTCCCCTAAAGGTACACTATCTTCTGACAGGCACCATGTTTTTATATGAAGAAATAAACCTGAACATTTGCTGCCAATTTTACTCCATGCTGCTGAAAATATGTGATTTCACATGACAGCTTTGTTAACTGTTTTCACAGTATCAACCAACATCCTTTTTGTGTTGGCTGGTGGTGTCTTTGCTTTGCTTCCCTCAGCTTCCCTGTGCATGGCGAGGCTTATTTTAAGTATTCATCCAATTCACCTCCATTTCTTCCTGTTGGGAATGCACTAACTGTCCAGGTCCCTTCATGCACTAACTGTCCAGCCTTCATTTGAACCCAACAGTATGTTTTCTTGAGCACATCTACAAAGCAGCTGATCAGACCTTCTGATTATGCTTAAACAGGTAAACACTAGCATAGCAAACAAAACATTTGAGTCCTCTTTCACTTAAATCAAATTTCACATATAGAAGTAAATTCATAAGAGACATCACCTAAATGCCACTCTAGAAATGAAGCAAGATGGGAAATGATCTCAGAAAACTAAATTTGAACATTTCTGATCCAGCATGCAGCACCTTGGAAAGATGCTGAGCCTTTTCATTCAGTATGGCCACCCCCATGCTTTTCTTTGCACGTGGCAATGATTTCTCTGCGAGAGTTACTTAGCAAAAATCTTAGCAATTTTTGTCATTCACGTGAAAAAATCCTCCAAGTGCTAGATTCACTCTACCCACAGTGGCAGCTGCAGATACATGTCTTTTCTCATGCTGTTTCCAGACAGTCACAAATACTGGCTATTTTCAAACGCTCACTCACAAACACTTCTGAATGCAAGGCACAGTAATCATGAACCGGTGAAGTTCAAAGATCATCTGGACTCAGGTACAACAATTTGCTTTTCTTCATGACTTTGTTGCACTCTTGCAAGGCTTGTGTTTGTCCTGTCTCTTCCTTACAGGAGGTTATGACACATGGCTATGAAAACACTGCCCCTTTTGAGGGGTCATTAGAAACAATTCAAAGGCCACAAGCAAGCAATGGTAACTTAAGACAAAAATAAACTGAAAGTAACTGACTGAATAGTCAAAGAACAATTCTCTGCTACTTTCCCCAGGACAAACATTACAGGATTGTTAATTATATGCATCACACTTTCCTTTTTTCTGTGTGTGCACAGACAAACTCGATTTCCATAAATGTATTAGAAAGTAACTCTCTATGCAGCTGCCCGAAGCAGAAAGAACCGTATAGATCTGATGGAAGAATTCTGATGCATTTATAAATAGTCCAGTTTGCTGGCAGCTGCTTTTTGCATATTGGCAATTCCTAGTATATCATGATGCTTTTTGACTGATACGTTTCAGTAAGTTAGTCCAAACCAAACCCCAAACTATACTGAAGTAAAACAGAAATGAAAAGCAATTTCCTGAGATGGCAAAAATGAGCCATTTTTAACACATACAGTGACTTTGAGACCACTGAACTTCCAGTATCATTTACGCAGTCCCAAACTACAAAGATTTTGGGAAGATTTGCTCATGCTATACCATTATTTCTGCAAAGGGTTTCTCACAGACTTCGGTGCAAGTTTGAAGTACTTGACATTACATATTTATCAGAAAAGTGTTATCTAAATACAAGTGACCTTTCATTAGAGATGATCCAGATTTAGAATGGCTTGAACTTTCTTGCTCAAGTCTTGGTTCAGCCACAATAAATGTCAAAGCTATTTGCAAATTCAGATTGAAGTTTGAATGTCAATGCATTAAGTTCAGGGGTTTGAGGATCTGTTTATCTGCTTCAGAACTAACCTAAATTCTTATTAGTTACTGTATCTCCAATAGTGAATCATTTCCTATTTCCTTTAAAAAGCATTAGCTTTCATGTAACCTAAAGAAAGAGGTCTGCAACAAGAATGGCATAAAAAATGGCAAAGTCATCTAGAACAGTCATGTCGAACTCATACTATAAGGAAGTAAATATGCAGACAGTGATATAAAAATTAAATATAATTATATAAATTATATAAAAATATCAATTATATAAAAAACCCCTTTCTAAGTGTCACA
>WEIV01015685.1:95448-186920 GCA_013390005.1 Calyptomena viridis
CAAACTCTTAAGTACATTATGATCTGCAAGCACTGAGGTAGAAGAAAGGGAGAACTGGGAAGGAATTGTATTCCATTCAGTTCTTTTAAACAAGGCCCACTTGTATTTGCATTGTCGGCAATGGATTTGCAGAGCTCAGTAGAAGTACTGTATTTATAAACCTTGGTCTTCTTACCCAGAAATATTGCCCCTCAAAAGGTGGATAAAAGTAAACATTAAACTCACTGCTTCAGTGTTGTGTAGCATCACTGTGCCTTGCTCTGTAAGTTTTCTAAGTCAGAAAGGGAAGTGATTTTGACTCTCTTACCAGGACACTGTAACTAACTACATCTTCTTTTAAAACATGCAAATGAAACCCTTACCTTTTACCAGCCTATGTGCAAATATAATCAAAGCCAACTCAACAGGACTTATTTGTTCAACCCTTTCCTCATATTTCTAGTGCATCACTCAGAGGGTTCTGAAGCTACAGTCATGTTAGTTATAGTTAGTCTGTTGCTGATGGGAAGAGGCACTGCACTNATAAAGCAATAAAAAGTAAATGATTTATAATAGAATGTATTGATCCAATTATTTTCCTGCCTTAAAATGTATGTGCTCATTTTGGATGTGGACGTTTGATTTTGGATACTCCCAGCAGATACCACACTTGGAACAGCAGATACCTAGTGTGGACAAAAGCCCTGTTGCAGTTCTTCATTCTTAAACTCAAAACAGACAAACACACGATTTGTAAAATCCTGCACTTGTAAAACTGATAAATGAAAAATTTCAAGCTACACAGTAAATATGTAGAACTTCAATTATTTACTGAGCTGTTTCTTTACAGTTACTGTAGTTCACCTTTGAGCATTCTGGCACTACGAGATAGAATTTGATGACATTACTTTCTATTGCAAAATCCATCATGCTCCTCAGTATTTAAACCCTGTGCTGTCATTAAGGACTAAGGAAGATATTCACCACCAAAATACAGATTCACGTTGACATGCAAATCCTCAAGCACAATGAGCAACTAAAATGGTAACAACAAATATGAGGTAAAACTACTCAAAAAGCAGACACCTGGGCAGTGCAACAAGCATGGAACTATTTTCCACAAGGAGATACAAAGCAAAAGAAGTTCTACAACCTTTTGTAAGCACAGAAAGTGAGTAGGCAGTGATAGACGGACACAACAGTCTGAACAGGAACAATTACTCAGCATAAATCCTCACTTGTTATACTTTTTCCTCAGCAGCTTCAAGCAGGTATTAGTGGGCAGGTAATAGTTTTCTTCCAGGAAAAGCATTAGCAAATTGCAACTGGAGGAAACCTAGCTTCAGAATCAGTAGTTGTCATGGTTCCTCAAGTCTGTATAAACCAAATGCAATGTTGAAACCAGTAACTACCAGCCATGACCATTTCTGAGAAATACACAGCTTGACAGAAAGTTTACTACTCCTGAACTTCAAAGGAAAAGAGCAAACTAACTAAAATTTTGATTACTGCGAAAAGAGCAAACTAACTAAAATTTTGATCACTGCCTTAAAATCTGTATCAGCGGCCAAATTTGGCTTAACGAAGTTGTAAAGCAAGGATTCCATTAGCCTTCTCAGAACTTTCTAAATGCAAAGCTCCATCTCTCTTCCTAAACATGGAATAGAACAAAACCTGATTTTATAAAAGACAATCCAGATGAATTATCAAAATCTTCTTTTAAAATACAACCCTATTGTGTTATACTCCTAACAGTCTCCCCACTTTTCCCTCTCTCTCCTTCTCCTTTTTTCCTATTGTTTGCCAGATGTCACAGTTTCAAATTATATTGGTGGGGAGTATCTATTGGTTAGACTGTCTCTTCACAATCTGCCTATTGGGGCTCAGAAAAGATCTCTGACCTACCTCAGATTAGAATCCTAATTAGCTTTAGGTCCTTTACTGCTCCAGAAAGGATGATGAGGCTCTAGCACTAGCCAAGGATATGGAGAAGACTCACTCAAGTACACAGAATGCAGTTAAAAGCAGACATACTTTCACAGGAAAAAAGTAATCTACTCTTTTCAGGCCCTGTAATTTTAGGAATTGCCTTTAAGTATAATATTTGGGGTCACAAAAATTATTTTCTAAAGGGCATATTTCTTCAATGGTTGTATTTTGTACAGCAGCAATCACCACAAAGTGCTATTCTCCTCAGCATTAGTGTGCAAAGGACTCACAGAGGAGTAAGAAGTCAAGCTGACAAAACAGTCTCTGCAAAAAAGCAAAAATGTTTCTCCTCAGGCAAGATTTATATACTAATCCTATCAATACTTGTCTATGTACTTAACTTCATGCACAGAGTGCATATTAAAGTTCAGTATGTGAACAGAGTTGGAAGTAGCAGGAATTAAATATGTATGCAAATATCACTTTGGTTTGCATTGCACTGTTACTTGAACCTACCTTTTCCTTGATATTTACAGGAGAATTGATTTCTGCCATCTCTCTTCAGGTGAGAATACTGTCTGTGAAACAAGAGGAAATAAAAAAAGAGATTAATTTGGAGGTTTTAGTCCCAACCTGACACCTATGAAGTCTAATTGCATCTGCTTACCTATAAGCATTAGAGAAACATAAGAACACTTAATGCCCCACAGTGTAGTGCTCAATCTTGCCAAAAAGCAAAGCTAGTCCAATTTTCATACTTTCCCAAACTAGTTCCGCAAACACATTTTAAAAATGCCTCATAGTTATCAGTCTGGATAGAAGGCATACCATGCTTCTCCCAGCCATGTCTCTTGGACCCTATTTGTTATTTACTCAATAACTCTGAGGCTTTAAAGAAGAGGAATACCTTAGGTGAACTCAACAGCTCCTGTTTTCTCATTCACCAGCATTCTCAATTTTTGCCAGAAAATTTATTCATCGATCTTGTCTTAAAAAGCAGCTAAATGTGGCAGGAGGTTGGGCTGACAAGTGCTGCATGGCTATTTGTTGGTTGGTTTTTTGTTTGGTTTTTTTTTCCAAACTAAAACAGAGGATTTAGTCACACAGCTCCTACTGAAACTAACAGGGTCTGTAGAGTTAAATCTCCTAAGTCTGCTGTGACAACTTTGGCACATGAATGGAATTTGCATGTGATTAAGAAACCCTGCAATATGCTTTCTATTTCCAGTTATGTGGCTGGGTGAGAGACACTACCACAGGATGAAGAGTTAACACAGGGAAAGGAGTCCAGTTGCCTAATCCTGCTTCCATCACAACCAACCATCTTAAACTTCTGTAAGGAACAGGCTTGAATCGTCGTATTTTAAAAATAAGTCACACACAAAGAATTACAGCAACACCTAGGTAAAAGAGAATAAAAGCTTGGTTTGGTCACCACCTTTAACTCTATTGTACACAGATAAAAAGGCATAGATGTACATATATGAGAATGAACCCTTAGTTCATTCCAAGTTCTAAGGTTGAAACACCTTCTCCTTTTCCCCATTAACCATTTGCTGTGCTGACCGATATACATGTTCCAAAAATTCTTTTAAATTTCTTTCAATGCACTTAAACAATCCTTAATTCCTTCTTTGAAACACAGAACTTCAGTGGAGTTCAAACTCCAGAAATTAATTACTTCTCTTACAGTATCCATTGACAGCATTTAAATCTTGTAATTAGTTTCTGTATGCATCCATTTTCTAAGCACAGAGATGGGATCCAAGAAAGTGTATTTTCAAAACTAACTTTTTGTGTGATAAATGGGGAAGAGATAATAGGAAGAAGAAAAAGAAATTAATTTGAGTTTTGGTCTGATGAAGAGCAGACACTGAACTACGGAACTCCTCCAAAATAAGGTGCCAAAAGAAAAAAGTAACCACTTCCATAGACAGCTACTAAAAAACACGCTTGAAATGAGTAAGGTTCCTCCTGCCATCTCCATTTCACTATACCAAGCACAGATAACCTATTAAACTCAAGTACTTTTTACCTGTCTTTAGTCAGTGGGCTCAAACACTTTGCCAAAACACTGAGCTGGAGTCTCACTATGTTTGGTAAGACTTCTCCTGGTAACTGGGCCACTCTACCACTCTGAATGCCCTACAGTCTGCTGGTGTCTCAGATCAGAAGGTTCCCCTCCTTGCCCCTCTTTACATCAAGAATGGAAGAGCTCAAATTAGTTTCTTTGTCAAACCCATCCAAAGGCTAAAAGCAGAGTTAAAAACATCTGGATAGAGCAGGCAGGAAGACAACACAGAATATAAGCTTGCAGCAACTCTATTTTCAATATTTAATGTGTTCCAACACTAAAGGAAGGCATTAAGAAATTACTGTAGTCTGTAGTTCCTATATAGTTTTTTTATGTACTTGTCTTTTGCTGTCAGCTATTTCTCATGCCAAACGAGCAAAGAACATGAGATATGGGCAATCAAATTTCCCAAAGTCTGGAAAAGTCAGCACTAAAATTACTCTGCAAATCTTCATCTCCCTTACTGCTGTTCATAAAAGCATGCCTTCAACCTAGTGACATCAAACCCATGTTGGACTGGTTCTATTTTCTGTTTAACAGATTATGTTAAGGAACAGTTAACAAATTTGACTAGTTTGCCCTAGTATTCACCAGATTTTGTAATGTTCGAGACAACTGACTGAAGTCTACCCTTTTGCTTACCAATTCAAACACACTTAATCTGATCCAGTACCTTACAACAACAAAACTCAGTAAAAACTGTTCTTGAAGAACCAACACACAACACAGAAACAAGTTCAATAGGAGTTATAGCTAACAAAAAACCTTCTGGCCTTAAAAGTCTATTAATCTATAAAGAACAATAAATAACGGGAAAAGACCTTTGTCACTTTAAATCCTCAGGTTCTACTTTTCCAGCGTATAATTTACCAATTTTGTACCAAACCGTACATTTTAAAACTGCATCTTGTATGAAGCAACTTAGTCCAAATAATGATACTTTGTGAAAGCCCCACACCTCTTACTTTTTGTTTCTTCAAAGATATTAGCTAAATAATTCTTCAAATTTAAATCAGTTTTGCCCATTAAACCCTACTACACAATTTAGCCAACTTTCCCCTTTGTAGCAATGCTCTGACTCAGTTTAAAACCAGACAAACTTCATTCAACACCTTGCCAGATTTGACTTGCCTCTTCTTTGCTGTACACTGCAGGTGTTATTGTGATTATAGCCTTCCACTAATAAATGTGGTGCTGATTCAGCCAGCTTGCAACTGCAAGCTGTTTCAAGAAGACTTGCCACACAACACACTCCCTCAGTTTATTTCTTCCATTCTCTTTTTTCTTTTCCTTTTAAGATAAAGAAATAAGAGGACACCAGCTTTTACAAACGGACTCATTCCTCTCTACACTTCACAGTCTTCATTAATATGCATATTACAGCTGTCAAAATAAAGATGCTAAAAATGAGTTGGAGCTATTTTTCATTCACCTTCTCCAAGGACAGATAATGAAATAACATGCATAAAACACTTGCTCGTTTATATAACTCAGTCCAGCACTGCTTGTTACATAAAACACAGATGATACATTGAAGGGAAAATGTCAATGCAGCACTAATTTTTAAAAACATTCTTTATGGCTATACTTAATAGCTAATAAACTTAATTTTCTTATTGCAGCATAAATTGACTTTTTGACTTAACTATTATTTTTTCTCTGACGGTATTTTAATCTCGGTATTGAACAATTACTTCATTTCTAATCCTGTGACAAAAGACTATAGCACATCAATAATTTTATGAACAAAATAGTCCCACTGAAGTTTAAGAGCTTTATCTCCAAGTTAGAATCTAAACTTGAGCTGCCACATTCTCATGTGGCATGTCATGCCAACAGGACTTCCAAGAAGAAGGAATGAAAAAAAAGAGCCAACCAAACTACAAAATCCCTTATACAAATGGGTCATTAATTTCTGATACAAATTTCCAAATGCATTACCTGGAACAGGAGATCACTCTCAGTTTCTTGTTACATCCTGATCTCACATACTGACAGAAGGGTGTTTTTTCTATACCTATTACACATATCCAAATGAGACATTTTACTTGTCTTGTAAAATAAAGTATTTCAGTAGCATTCAAGGGAATGCTGCAGAGACGACTGGATTGCTTTTGGCAAGTTTTACTTCTCCCTCCTACAAATGAAGCAATTCATATTACTCTTCATAGGTTTAAGATAACATGAACCTGAACTAGGGCATCCAAGGTGCTGGCACATGCTCTGTCCTGCTGACTTTAACTGCAAGCAGCAACATCCAGCAGGGCAAACAGACAGGAACAGCCTTTAACCACTGCAGAAAAATGTCAGAGCTCACCTGTCACAGCCTTAAGTATATGGCTGTTTGCCCAGCCTTTACAGCAGTTCCCTTTCTGTCTCTAAGCAGCTCTGAAATCTCACTGCTGCTGTGTTCAACTTCCAGAGAATGCCTGCCATCTTCCCAGCAGTACCACCTTGGGAGGTGTTTGGCCCACAGACACCTTCCAACTAGACAGGCCTTTGGGTAAAACTGACACTTATACAACATTTATACAGCATTTTGCATGGGCGGCATTGCCTGTATCTCAAGAATCAAAGAATCACAAGAACAACTCCAAGTCCCACCTCTGACAGAAAGCCTGGCGGATTTAAATTTCAGAGATCAAAACTGTATCAGAAAAACAAACATGCGCCCTTCCTAACAAAAAAAAACCCTCCTTGAAAATACAGAGGGGGAAAGCATTTTATGAAAGAATAAAGGTTGCCAGAAAGATACGACTTGTGAAAATACTCCATCAGTAAGCTCTGTGGGAGTGGAGATTGTGTGGTACCTGTTCCACCATTTCTAACATCTGAAGATGCAACTTTGGCAATGGGGAACAGAAAAATCCCCATGAAACAGCACACAGCACACAAAGTCTGCTGTTGGAAAGGGTAGGCTTATGGACGAATAGTTTCCTACACCCCCAAAAATGACATAGTTGCAGTGGGCATATGAGGAACTGTTTCCTTTTATAAGGAGACCCCACCCCAGCAAAACAAGAATCCCAGGTCTAACTTAACCCTTCCCAGTGCTTCTCTTACCACTGCCAGTGAGTAAGCTTTCTCTGTTAACAGAGTAACTACAGTTTACAATTTTGTCACTCAATTTTTTTCATTAAGTAGAACAATGCTAGTGGATTTTAATTTTTTTATTTAATATTTAATTAAATATAATTGATTCATTTCCAAATAGTTCAGTCAAAATCCCCTGGCTCCAAAAAGCTAGCATGCAAGGTATAAGAGGAACAAAGCAACCACAACTTGAGCCATCTTCAAAAAATAGGATGCAAATGCTAAGTACCTGTGTTGGTTTTGGCTGGAATTAACTTTCTTCACAGTAGCCAGTATGAGGCTGTGTTTTGGATTTGTGATGAAAACAGTGCTGATAACAGAGATGTTTAATTACTGCTGAGCAGGGCTTACACAGAGTCAAGGCCTTTTCTGCCTCTCACCCCACCCCACCACTGAGGGGGCTGAGGGGCACATGAAATTGGGAGGGAACACAGCCAGAACCACTGACCAAAGCGACACTCCATACCATACGATGTCATGCTCAGCACACAAAGCTCTCCCCCATCCCACTAGGGAGTGAATGAGCAGCTGTGCGGTGCTCAGTTGCTGGCTGGGATTAAACCATGACGGTGTCTAATGAGATAGTGCAGGCTGCTACAATGCTTTCATCTTCTCTGCTTCTACTTTCTCTACAGAATTAAGTCTCATTTTTAAATGAGATTCTTATCTATCCATATAAATTACGTTATACTGTCTTGCCTGCAGACCTCCACATGCCCCAGGTAAAGGCAAAACCAGCAGCATCAGAGACACATAGCCTCCATTTCACACTTCACTTTGACTTTTATAATAAGAGATGCTAGAAGAGAACTAGATGAAGGTTGAGATGAACACACCTTTTCTGATGTGGTTTTAAGCTAATATTGTATCAGAAAGACCAACAACTGTAAGAGTGTGATTCCAAAATTCAAGTATTTCAGAAAGGAATTATTTTGGTTTTTACACAGATTTTACATAAATAGAAGAAGAAAAAATTACATCAGGTCAAAGGCCAAAAGGGCAAACACTAGCATGGATATGATTGTTAGTTACAACAATCAGTGTCCTTAGTTGTGCACAAAGCTCTGCCACTAGTTGTGAAACTACTAGAAATAGTGAAGATAAGTAACAGTAAAAAAAAATTTTAAGATTAGCAATGGATAAGATTTTCCATTTGCTGTGGTCTAGTGTCTAAAGATGAACATAACCATTAAAATTAAATGCATGAACATAACCAGAGTCAAGAGCATCTAAGCCATATTAACAAGTGTCTTCCCAGCTGTCCTTTTAGCTGTCTGTGTCCCTAGATATGAACACATTTAGTAAAAACAACAAACTGTAATTAAAAGAGAACTGGTATTTTTCCAGTACTGTTTTCTATGTTTCTAAAGATTCTATGGAGAAATTTTGTATCCACACAATCATTTTGTATTTCCTGGTTTTGAGAAGTTTCGGACTAGCCCCTTCAGGCTAGTTAAGCATCCTGGGTTAAGTTTCATGGTATCTGAGGCCTTTTCTTTGAATGCCTACATAAACACATGTACATGAGCGCATACACATTCCAGAATATTCCCCGTTTGCAGAGCCCAGTCCCGCTACTGTCCTGGTCACGCTTGTTTCAACCACAGAATGCAGCTGTTGCCACAGCATTCTCCCTTTTGCTCAGCTAATGCATCCAGATGCCCCCCCGGAGGTCCAAAGGCAAGAAACCCAGCACCATTCCATCACCACCACAACTGCCAGTAATTGCTCAGGATAACATAGCCACTTGCTTGGCTCTCGATGTTCTCCACTGTAGGGACTGCACCCAGGGGCTCTATATCCTCCCCACTCTGCAAGAGAATCACTGCTGAGAGCCTAGAGCCTATGTTCTGCTGCCTCGCATCCTAGAGGAGCACCTGCAGAGCATCACTGTGATTCAGCACTAACTGAATTCTTGGTTTTACTACACATATCACACTAGTAGAGCTGAGCCCAATTTACAATGGATAGATTCAGCAACATAGTCAGTAGAATGGTCCTCTCTGATAGGCAGGAGATAGGGATGGAGGATCTGGAAAGAAAAATTCAGACTGAGAAAACTCACTTCCCACAGTAAGACTTGCCAAAATAAACATTAGTGTCTTGCTCTTCCTCAAGTGCCTGAAGGAACCTTGGCAAGCATACTGACAAAGAGCAGTGAAACAGTAAAAAAAAAAATCTACTCAAATTCTACATTTGCATGACCCTCCTGCAAAACAAAACAAAAAAAGGTTCACATTCAGTTTTTACAAACGAGGTATTATCTTCCAAGTCCTTCTTGCCAGCAACTCGAGCTACTAAGTCATTTACGCTGGCTCCTATTTCAGCTCAGGATGACATGCCAAGAGACACTGTCGGTTCATTTGCTTCTGTGGTTGCCCAAATGTGGACTGCTAGAAGAGTGTGGTATGGGACTGCTAAGTGGGAAGTCTGTAAAGTGCTAGTGTACCTTGCCTCAATCACAGTGGTTTCTATAAACAGTAAGAGCAGAAGAACAAGTGAATGTCAGGAAGTGTTCAAATTCACACTTGTTTTGGATGTTAAGAAATAAAATTATCACAAGGAATCAAACTTCTACCAGCAGATTGGTACAGTGTAATTGTTAAAGTAAATTTGAATAATCTGGGAATAAACCTCAAATTCAAAGACAGTCCTGGAGCTATTCTGATTTCAGTCTTCTTTCTATTAAGTGTTCAAAGCCCACACCACCCTTCCTTCTTGCTCAGACATCTCTGAAGAAACAGTTTACTATTGCTAGATGTGCAAGGCTGATGCTCAGCACACACAATCCTTTGAATTCAAGGAGCTACACAGATTTGAATCAGCTGCTTGCTGGTCCCACAGAACAGCAGAGCTCCCCTGGCTGCAGACGGAGAAGGAATCAGATCATCAGATCTGCCCTTGCTAAGCACCCAGGGAAGCACTGCATTCATGATGACTTGGCAAGTTTATGGTGAGTTTGAGACAAGGAAGAATTTTACCAGAATTCTAAAAGAGCTCCCTGAAGTAAAGGGCTTCTGATGAAAGCTGATAAAATCAGATACTCAACTGGAGACAAGACAGACCAGAAGAAGACTTAGTGCAATGAGGCCTCAGATTACTAACATATATTCAAACTATAGGTAAGCATACTTTATGAGTCAGTGAGGCTATGCATATATCTGAAAGTAAATACCTAATTTAGATGTGCCAGAGCAGTCTGAACCTTCCAAAACCAAACACAGAAAATCAAAGGCTACGTTTAATTTCAAAGACCAAGTCACCCCATATAAGTCCGTAGAAGATGATGTAAATTTTCCCTTGAATAGTATTTTAAATTATTACATATATATATACATACATACACACACAAAATGTATGTATTTAAAAACTCTGAATAATGTTTACAAGTTCCTCTAGTGAAATGGCCTGATGTATACCCACAATGAACAGACACAGGCCCAGCACTATTCCCATGTTAGCACTGACATTTTGGTATTCCCAGATTTACAACAAATGCTAGTCTTCCTCTCCTCCCCCACCTTCCTACTGCCACGGAGGACATTGATTTTCTATGTTATCAAAAGGTATTCCTGGAAACAATAACAAAAGCATATAAATAAGTTAACCTATAATTACTTATTGTTCATACAGTCCTTCAACCTAATTGCTATTACATGTTAAAGAAGTGGCTATTAAAGCATTTACTGAACTTTGAACTGCACTTTTTAGAGAAAAAAAAAACACAAAAGAAACCAATTATTTTCAGCTGAAACCCACATTACTCAGGTATTTCAATTGTAAAAGTACAGTCAATCAATGCAGTGTACTGCCAAAAATATGCAAAGGCACCTTAACCAGTCTCCCCTCTCATATCCAACCCAAAAGTCAGGACACAATGCCAGAAAACTTTTCTGCTTCTGAAGGTCAATAGCATATGAAGTGCTGTCTGACACGCATGAACTGAGGCTCCTGTTTAGCCAGGTGTATAAGGGGGGGGAGTTGTTTTGGGTTTTTTTTAAATTATAGATTTCTTAACTCGGCAAGGGCAATCCTGATAAAGCTGTTTGACTAGCTAGGACATACGGACAGCAAATGGAGTAATTTTATCAACAGAATAAAAAGAAGGTATTTTGTTTATTTGTTGAGGAACATTTTAAGAAAATAAAAGCATGTGTTATTTTGAAAGTACTTCTCTCAAAGACAGGTAAGCTTGTTTACACTGTACTGCATACATACTCTAGAGCATTTTTCACCTCATCTGTTTGTGCCCATTCCCTGGAAGGGATCTTTCACATGTCAGAACACACGAATTGATAAAATCTGTGGCACATTAGACAGACTATTATTTTGCATCTGTCCAGAACTTCTGCAGATGAATATTTAACACGGCTTTGGAGCATAGTCTAATATACTATTTGCTTCACAAAATCTAGTGTTCAAAAACATCAAATTAAGCTCGCATTTGCAGTTACCACAAGGCCTTACTAGTTGAAGCTCTCAGTGTGCTACAGGATGCCAAACCCATTTTCCTTGGGCAAACACGGATACCAGCACGTTTCAGATGCTGTACTGGGTTTGTGTGTCAGTGTTTTAGTAGTGGAGGGGCTACAGAGGTGGCTTCCGTGAAAAGCTGTCAGAAGCTTCCCCCATGTCTGATAAAGTCCATGCCAATCTGCTTCAAGATGGACCAGCCTCTGGCCAAGGCTGATCCTGTCAGCAACAATGGTAGTGCTTCTTGGATAACATAGTTAAGAAGGGGAAAAAAACCACAGCTGTGCAGCAGCAATTGCACCTGGAAAGAAGAGTGAGAATATGTGAGACAGACAACTCTGCAGACACCAAGGTCAATGGAGAAGGAGGGGGGAGGAGGTGCTCCAGGGCTGAGGTTCCCCTGCAGCTCGTGGTAAAGACCCTGCTGGAGCAGCTGTGCCCCTGCAGCCCATGGAGGTCCATAGGGGAGCAAAGATCCACCTCCAGCCTGCGGTGGACCCCACACCGGAGCAGGAGATTGTGTCCCTGTGGTAAGTCCATGCTAGAACACACTGCTAGCAAGGACCTGCAGACCCGTGGAGAGAAGAGCCCACGCTGGAGCAGGTTTCCTGGCAGGACTTGTGACACTGTGGAGGACACATGCTGGAGCAGCATGTTCCTGAAGGACTGCACCCTGTGGAAATGGACCCATGCTGGAGCAGTTCATGAAGAACTGCAGCCCATGGGAAGGAATCATGTTGGAGAATTTCACGGAAGGCTGTGTCCCATGGCAGGGACCCCATACTGTAGCAGGGGAAGAGTGTGAGGAGCCCTTCCCCTGAGGAGGAAGGAGCAGCAGAGACAACATGTGATGTAACGACCATGACCCTCATTCCCCATTCACCAGCACTGCTCAGGGGAATTTAGGAATAAAGTTAAGCCTGGAAAGAAGAGAGGGCTAGGGGTAAGCTGTTTTAAAATTTATTTTTTATTTCTCATTACCTTACTCTTATTGACTGGTAATAAATTAAGCTAATTTCTCCAAGTCTAGTCTGTTTTGCCACTGATGGTAACAGCAGAGTGATCTGTCCCTGTCCTTATCTCGACCCGTGAGCCTTTTGTTATGTTTTCGCTCCCCTATCCAACTGAGGAGGGAAGGGATAGAGCAGCTTTGGTGGGCACTTGGCACCATAAGCACACAGAGAAGCGTGTTTTGTAAGTGAACTTCAAAATTGCCCTGACTGCTAAATCTCTCTCCTCACTGCTGTTAATTAGCCACATTACTACAGCACTTACAAGCTCTTATATATAGCATGTAGGCACCATCAAAGAAACAGTGCTGGTTAACCAAGTTACCACACCAAGCAAGTCAAATTCTCAGCAAGTCAAACTCCCAGTATCTCAACTTGCTCTAACCATCCTGCAAGCAGTAAGAACTGGCAGACAATAAACTGAGCTGGCTAGGAATTCTCCAACCAAACAGAGGTTTTGTTGGGGTGGGTGAAGCTACCTCAGCATAACTGAAATGTTTCTCAAACATCTGCTGAATAAGGATTCCCCAAAAAGCTAACTGAATTCCCATTAGCCAGACATCTTTTTCCAGAGAGCACCAATCAGAAGAAAACTTGGGATAACTGAAGTTCAGCTTAACAAAGCAGGAAGTTACTGTGGCTTGTGGAAACACAGAAGAGCTGGCCTCAGCATTTATGATCAAGTAAAGCCCTTTATCAGTCATGTCTTTCCTTCACTCTTCCAGAGCCTTCCCAAGTAAAGGCAAAGGTGACTCCTGAACAGCTAGTCTTTTTCTAAGTGTCTGTGTTTTTATGAAGGCATGCACAAAGTTATCACCTTCATAACAAGCAGTTCTGGCAGTCACTCGTACAGAATTCTCATTCTAGACAAAAGCACAGTCAGAGCTGCCACAAATTCACATCTCCAGTTTAGCCACACACCAAAACAAGCAGGTCTGGCTCTGCAGGCAGCAGACGTGAGCTGTGACTGGATTTTGTGGTTAACAGAGCTCTATCACTGGCACCCAGAGAACTAAAGATTTTGGCCGAAAAGAGCTGGTTTATAGTTGCTCAATATTTGGATTCTCCTTTCCAACAATGAAAAAAAGAAGCATGTATGAGAAGCAATATACACAGAATGAGATTCAGCTCCTCTGGCTGTCTTCCTTAAATATGCAGAGCTCCTAATAATATTGACACAGGTAGAGTTGTTCCAAGACCTGAACTTTATCCATCATATTTTTCACGGGGTTCTGCTCATTAACTGAGATCAGACAGTCTAGCCACCTTGCTCACAATCAGAGCACAGCAAACAGGGAATGCTTTGGCTCTTTTTAAACTGCCTGAACTGTGCAGTTGGAAGAAAAATACAAGAACTCCTTTACCACTTTATCCCCACATACACCCTGCTTTTGGACAGGGCACCAGTTACTGCCTCGATCCTCCGTTCTGGCAGAATACACACTCCATCCTACTGCCCTCAGAGAAGGTGTTTGTTCCTTTGCTGCTGAGCACAAAGATATCCACAATTCTTCCAAACTACTGCAAATACATGCTCTACAGAGAGAGCAAAAAATGGAAGTTATCACTGGCAAAGAAAAACTACTTGCTCTAATCATGAACCTTTACAGCATGAACCATTTCAGAACATACTGGAAGAAGGCAATTTTCTTCTGCCTTCACTGTGTGCTGCCTTTTAATGAATACATTCACTCTTCCCCATCAATAAAAGAAAGTTTCATTCAAATCAGTACTTCAGTGTTAAAAAGTCATGAGAAATTGCATAACACCTTTTTATGAAGGCACTGAAACGTCTCAGTTTCACTGTGCTTACTGCATGACCAACCAAACCCCATAATGTCATTTCTCTCCTGGAATGAGAGCACTAAGAGATTTGAAGGTGGCTACCTTGAACTCTTATATTCAGACCAGTCATGCTGCTACACATTCACCAAAGGCTTTGTGATGCTCTTCGCCACCAGGAACAAATGCTTATTTGTCTTAGCAAGTGGAATAAAGAAGGGCCAGCACTAACAGAGCAGACAAAACACCCTAAAAATAAAGAACCAATTCAAGGACTTGAGTCTCCTTTAATCTTGACTATTCCCACTAAAAATTCTGTGAAAGCTCAACCTGCTTCCAGGTTCAGACTTTGATATTGATCAAAGTAATCAGTGAACTCTAATCTGAATTATCTCAGTTCTCTGCATCACACAGCTGTCACGTATTTTTCATTGACAGCAGCATACATGATCAAAACCAATGTGTTGCAGGGAAGAACAGGGACACTGACAGTAAAGTAATTCACTAATTTTTTTGGAAGTGAACTAAGATTTCATTCCTACTTCAGATTTCTTTTTTAGTTTTTCTGTTTCCTAGGATAAACATTTAGAATTAAAATTATGTGGTTCAATTTTGAAAGCATTTTATCTGTCCAGTCTCATGATAAATAAGACTTTCAAAGCTGATTAGTTTAAGGCACAAAATTACATATTTATACAGACAGTAACAAGATGCATCTGTAGGCAATCACAGAACTACCCATTTCTGAGATAATTTACCCAGTGTGAAAATCAGACCTTTCTCCAGAATTGCTCTTGCAGGACGGTCAGCTTGAATATGCAGCCCCTATTCAGACAAACATTTCAGTGCTACTAAATTCCATGAAACAAATTTGAGACATTTTTCAGAGAAAAATGACCTTCAGCACATACTTACGAGTCTTTTTGAACTGTTTCAGAAGTGTGCATGACTCTAATGAGAATTTTACATCTGCACATGCAACAAAACATTTTTAATCAAAAAGATTCTGTTCTTAATATCTTACAATAGGATTTTGTTCTTCTGACAATTGTTTTTTTAGTACTACATTAAAAAGTAAGTAAAAAAAATGTAGTATGATTTGGGGTTGTGCTGAGTCTGACTGGGATGGAGTTAACTTTCTCCATAGCAGCCCATATGGTGCTGTGCTTTGGATCTGTGGCTACAACAGTGCTGACAACACATCAGTGCTTTGGCTATTGCTGAGCTGTTTCTCACTACAGCCCTGAAAGCCAGGCTGAGAGTGGGCAAGAGGCTGGGAGGGGACACAGCTGGGACACCTGACTCAGGGTGGCCAAAGGGATATTTCATATAATGTATCTTTAAGGAACAAAAACTGGGATAGAGGAAGAGAAATAATGGGGTTTTTTTGTTTTCAAGTTGGCTGTTGTTTGAAGACTGGCTGGGCATTGGTGTGCCATCGTCTTTGCTCTGCTTGGTTTTTACCCCCTGAACCAACCTTTTGTTCTTCACCTATTAAAGTGTTCTCATCTCAAGAGTTGTCTGGATTTTCTTCTTCCTATTTTCTCCTTTGTCCCATTGTGGAGAGCTGCTGCAGGAAGTGAGTGAGGAGCTGTGTGAGTGCTTGGCTGCTGGCCAGGGTAAACCCACCACAGCAAGCCAAATAAAAAACCCATTCCAGACTGGTATACTATTCTCTTCTGAGCTTCTGATCTAGAACTTGCTCCAGTATTCAGTGTCTACAAAAATTTGTTAATTCTCTAGATATTTTACAGCACTTTACATCCAAATAGCTGAGCTGAGTAAATCCTCAGACCAGCTACACAGTCTGATGAAGATTATTATCATTCTACTGAGGGGCAAAGAGGTGGAGAGAGACTATAGGAGAAGATTTCCAGAGTTGATTAAAAACTTTGGCCTCATTTCCAGAAAGAACATTTACACATGCCAGCCATCTTTTAATAGCAACCTGAAGGCTTCTTAGAACTGAAAAACCAGCCCTTTGCAAGTCTGAGAACTACTGACCTCCCTAGTACTGTGCCCCTCCAAGTACAGGATCTGATTCACAAATATGGACCTTCACTAACAAGCCAGCAAGTTTCCTTGTTCTCAGAGTCACAAGACATTATTCTGATGTGGAAGACCAAGTGCAGCTGAAAAACTACCATCTTTTCACTGAAATCACTGAACACCAGCACTGCTTCTGAGAAATACTTGTGCTGCATAACATTGCTGACAAGGGTGGAGATGCTCCCATAGTATCTTGCTTTCTAGGCAGACCATCTGTTTCTCACAGATCAAGTTCTGGTCAGCAACTGACCTGATGATTCACTTTAGTTGGACTATATAGAGCTCATAGCCAGACGAGTAATATTTCATCATGTACTTGGCCACACTTGCAATCAGCAGATGTGCAAGAACCACTTTGGGCACATATATTTTTTCTTCTTTCCTTTGAGGAAGTCACACAGCTCACTACTACCGAGTTTAGCATGCTGAGTCATTAACTACTAGATTGATTCTATTCAGCCACTCCCTGTGAGCTCTGCACAACTAAAAGCTTTGAAAGTTTGCCATGCAGCAATTCTGTGTAAAAGAAGTTTGAAGCAAAAAGGAAATCCTTAAGAAACAGCATAATTGTCCTCCACTAAAGAAAGAGGGTGCATGCAGTGAGTAACACGTGCAAATGAGATGAGTTCTCCTTCAGCCTATTTATTTTAATGACTGAACATTTAATAATAAACCTCAATACATAGTCTATTTATCATCCTGACACTCTTGTTTAAGTGCTGGAGTACTGTTACCTCATTTTACAGATCTAAAATTAAGGCATAAAGTGATTCACTGAAGATTTCTCAGTTAGCTATTCATAGGGAACACAATCCACATGTCCTAAACTGCAAGTAAACTGGAGAACCTTAAAGACATTTGAAAAAATGGTCATCTCCATTAGAATTATGCAGGACGATGAGGTCATTAGCCCACTTCTTAGATTCAGGCTTGGAACAGACTGAGCTTATGCTTTTGTAACATGCTGGACAGGGAGAAACTGCCTACTTTCAGACAAAACAGCCAAAGGAATTACTTGATGTATTTAAACAAATATTTTCTTTGAAAGTAAGTTTTTTGAAACACGAGGTTTAGATCAGCTCTAAAATGAGGCAATTGCAGAGACCCCATTTCTGTTTTGTAGTCTATGTTTATGCAATTAATTTTTTTTCATTACAAAGCTGCCCTTTCCCAATAACCTCTGAACATCATCTTGGACTATACTTGGCATGACATGACTTCAGAATACAAGTTCAGCAGAGCTTTCAGTTGCAAACTATGCCACATCTTCACAGTGGTTCAAGCAATTAGAGAAGATGAGGAGAAGCAGTAGGACAATACAGTACAAGCTGGCCAGCTTAGTGACACAGAGAAAGAAGATAAAGGAGGTTTATCTGGAGTTGTGAAAGAATGATCCAGGTTTCGAGATGTTTAAATAGGCTGCACTGTGGTGAAAGAAGCTCCCAGAATCCCTGGCTTCTTGTTCCTGCACTGATAGACCCATAAGTAAAGAACCTTCCTATCTGAATGATTAGCAAAGAGATATAAAAGGTATCTTACCAATGTGAATGACTCCAGTTTCTGTTCCTATTTTTCTGTCTCCTCCAACAGACTGTATCTTCTGCAAAAACAGCTGGAAGTTAAAAAGAAAAAAAAAAAGTTATTAGTTAGTTAATTTACCCTTGATTTACTCTACTGCTCTCTCCTTACCAGAGACTTCAGTGAAAAAATCATCTCTCATTCCTTTACTGCTCTGGTCAACACATGGGGGTGCCCTTACCTGTTTTTACAGGGCTTATCTCCACTGCCATGAAAGCTTAGGCAGTTAAACAAGCCTTCCTCTTAGCCCCATTCTTGACCACACATGAAATTATCTCACTTAAAACAAACCCATTTTTAAGATACATACATTAAGCTCAAACTAGCCAGTATGTTGGGATGTGCAAAAAGATAAACCTAAGTGGTGCAAACTGTTCTCTCCATTAATGCAAGAGGGATGTAGGTGAAAGTTACAGTAACTCACCAGTTACTAATCAAACCTCTCTGAGCAGCACTCATGCAGTTCCACTGTGGTCATTCTCCAGAAAAAAACATTATCATCTCAGGAATGCTAAGCCAAATGAAATAAAGGGAAACACCAGCACTTTGTTCACAGTACATGTCGATTTGCATATAAATTTCACAGGAACTGTCCCCAAAGTTAAAGACACACAACCACATGGAAAGCTGAG
This sequence comes from Calyptomena viridis, assembly GCA_013390005.1. Lineage (NCBI taxonomy): Eukaryota > Metazoa > Chordata > Aves > Passeriformes > Eurylaimidae > Calyptomena > Calyptomena viridis. The sequence continues at coordinate 114,048 of WEIV01015685.1, forward strand.
TGCCAGTTTACATCCATACACAGAATGGAAACTGATTTCCCAATTTCATTAGCAGGGAAGAAGTAGTTAAGTTTTGTATTCTTTTCTGCAATTGCAAGGAGAAGGCAATCATGAACTGGTCTGTGATTTACCATGCATGCCAGATAGAAATTCTTCCTCTGTGATTGCTTTTAGGAGAGTTGCAGACCAGTCCTTGTTTGCTTTGGAATAAGCAAACTGTTCAGCAGTCCCTCAGCCAACCCTAAAAGTGTATTGTGACACATCTGAACATCCTGACTGCTGAAATCAGCCTCTGTTAAGTCAGTGATGACTGACTTATCCATGACTGGATTGTCTCTGTAGACTAATTTTTCCTTCCGTATTACAAAATATTCTCTGTAACAGACTAGAAGTGTGTGACTGATGTCCATTTTATCCTTACTGAGACTACATATTTTGCCAAAGTGAGAATTTTAGACTGCAAAAGTCCTGTCGGCATCACAGGTTTTATTTAAAGCATGGCAGAAAGATCTTAATTGCTTCTGCATCCAAAACAGCCTGATGTTCCCTGAAGCACTTCACCTGGCAAAGGCTGCTCCCACAACAAAGACTCTCACAGTTTAGGTCCCAAAGTCCATTGCAATCTAAACACACATTTCTGCATGGCTTGCTGAGTCACAGCTATGTTCAAAATCAAAGGAATGAATAGAGCAATTTAAAATGTGATGCTTCGATGAAGAAATACAAGTACTCACACATGTCAGTGTTAAAGAGCACTTCTGGGTGTTGGAATCTACATAACAGGCACAGATCCATGAGAAGAATAGAGGGGTTGGAAACCTGGTGAGGGAAGCATATCCAGCTCCTTGCCTTTGAGCAAAATACCCCAACCAAGCACTTGGGAAGAGGCCTATACTATGGCCTTACCAGCAGTTTGTTCTTTGGTGCAAGCAAAGGCAAGACTTGGCAACTTATTTCCTTCAAAGGGAGACCAGGAAGGGCTGAGAACTCACTTCTTTTGTCTAGTGAGCACCTGGATTAAAACAGAGAAAGGCAGCAACATCTCTAACAGTTACTGCCTTTCTTACATACACACATTTAACTCCTTCCAGTACTGTCTGTAGGTGGAATTTTTAGGATTTAAACACAGCAAATAAGATCATGCACATTATTTTACTGAGCTGCACGTTTCCTGCAGAACACACCACCTGCTAAACCCCAGTTTTGATCTTCTTCAAACCTAGCTGCAGGAGAGAACCCTCTCCAACTTCACTGGAAAATTAAAATCTGAAAAAAATCCAATGGGAAGAGTTTTACAACTTAAAAAAAAATTAATCCTCATGCTCAGTGGGTTCTTTTGACAATTTTTGTCCTTGTGAACTTCACAAGATATTGAAGAAGGAAGTGACAGGTAAGTCACAATCCCGTTTCTTGATGTGGTCAAGAAATATGGTCACTGATATGAAATTATTCAAGTTCGAATTATAATTATTGTCCTTTGAGGGCTATTATTAAAGAATATTTTAAAAGATAAAGGAACACAAGCAAAAAACTGAAGTCCGAAGTGCTTGTTTTGCATCATCATAAAGTAACCAAGCAGATACCCAAGACAACTGTATGCTATATGTAAAATTATAAAAACCACCAAATTTTACTGTGTGTTGTAAAGGTTTGTTCTTTCCAAGCAATACCACATCTATCATGTCCGACCAAATGAGATTTATTACCTTGAAAAAAATTAATTCTATGGGACATCTCTCCATAATTTGATCACCTTCCTAACTCACCATTTTGTCCTTACTCAATGTCCCATGGCATGATATCACAGAAAACTTTATGCAGAAAATAATGACTGGAAGAGAAAGAAAATCAAAAGTAGAGATACAACAGATAAAAGGAAACTTATTTCACTTATGTGAAATAAGAAAATACTGTTGCTAAATGTCTGCAAATGTTTAAAGTAATGTCATAATGAAAAAAATCATTATGAAAGGTCAATTTTTCAAGTGATTTTTATTTTCATACAAAAAAGGACCCTGAAATAGGAGAGTATCCTGTCACTCTTCAGGCCACAGAATACAGACTCTAAAAAAACAGTGGCCCATAATCCTCTAGCAGATCCATGGTCAATGAAGGATATGTGCACGGAGATGACATGAAACCTCCCTCAAGGGTATGAAAGGAAAAAAGCAGATATCACATTACCAAACCACACATCCACCAGAGCTCAGTGATAAACAACTGCACCAAATCCAACATAACCCCAAAACCCCAGCACAAATCAGTGCCCACTGCAGCTCTAGAGCCCTGTAGAAGATACAAATAAATCAAGCACTTAAAGTCCTTCCCATCTTCAACTCTGATCTTTTCAACACTTCCCTAATCCTGGTATATGACACATACAAGCACCAGAACCAGATACCAAGTTTAAACCTAGATCACAACAGCTATTCATTGTGATGTGGGCCTTAATGAATCTAAAGAGCAGAAGCAAAACATACCATGAGCTATATAAACACTGTGGACAAGGGTCCTCACCCCATAGCAATCTCCTTTATTCTTCAGATGAGTAAAACAAGCTCTTTGATCGCTTTTCTTCTGATGCATAAGCCTGATCTCAACCTTAACATAGGATTTCACAATACACCTGTCACACAGAAGAGCTCAAAAAACTAAATCACTGCACTCTGCTAATTCCAGTGTAGACCTAAGAGCCTTCTAGATCCTAACAGTAAACATAATCTTAATTTCCCAAGTACATATGCCATATGCACTGCAAAATAAGTACAGCTTAGTGCTAAGTAGAGCCCCATGCCAAAGGTTAGCACTGAAATTAACTGAAAGTAATTTGTCCAAGTTTGCTAAGGCTTTTGTTTTGGGGGAGTTTTTTGTTTATTTTTAAAAAACCTGAAAGCTAGGTTTATAGGTGTAATCAGAAGCATGCTGAGCTGAGCTGATTCCTGATAACACAGGCATACAATGGACTAGGGCTAGCTTTCTTTCCAGGTATTTCTCTGGTGAAGCCACTAATAGAACATTTAGGTGAGAAGCAAGTCGACAGAAGACAGAGAATCTTCTACCAAATGCTGAAGACTATTTGGCATCTGCTGGTACACACACACAAAAAGTGAGATTTTTTTGAGGGTTTTGGCGCTTGGTATTTTTGGCCCTTTTTTAGGTTTGGATTTTGGCCTGGCTAGTGAGTCACATTTCCCTAATTGCCAATGCAGTTATTTAGCAGATGGAAAGCAAAACTTTGGCAGTTAAACCTTAAGACATTTAGTCTCAACCTTACACCCAACACAGACTGTAAGCTCTGATGCAGTCCAAGTAAATAAGGGTCACTCCTTGGCTGTCACTGTTACATTTCAACACAGTTGTAAGATCCTGTTTTGCACCCCAGTGTTCAGTGAATTAACAGGAACAGCCTCCAAAGCTGAACTCTGGCTGTGTTTACACCTAACCCACAATGCTCCATTTTGCACACTACAGTTTCTAGCTCTGGCCAAGGAATGCAGCTTTAAGCATGCTCAGGAGGATTCAGCCTTCAGAGGACAATCCTTATCAACATTTACAACATGCATTTCTTATTACAACAAAAGATGCATACGATTGTAAAGCAGCACAAGCTCCCTGACTACAACCATCCTCATCTGATATTTGCCAGAGATTGTATAGCAAAAGAATCTGTTGACTTTAGGATTGGAAATAAGCAAATAAAAGCTTTAGAATTAGACCAGCTCTCATCCTATGCTAGATTTGTGTACAGTGACACAAGCTGGATAATAATACCACGGTAGGGCAAAGGAGAGGATTCATATTCTACACTGGCCCAGAAAGGAAGAAAATCTGTAAATGCTACGTAATCTTGTCAAGGAGAAAAATTGCTCTTGAAGGCCGTCATTGCAGAGAAGCAGCAATGGAACTAGGCTGGCTACAACCAGCATTCTTTCAGTTTCAGCCAGCATGAAATAGCATGATGTAAAAAACAAACCAACTCTGGTGTTTATGATGATCTATACATCTTGAAGATTTCAATATCCAGTTCCTCCAGTCTATGAAGCTCTTCCTTATTGTATGGAAACTGATGTGTGCTAGAGCTTCAAGATAGGCCTCAGAATCGTTATAGATACATATAATCCATATGTAGAGTCTGTAAGCACCTTTATTCTCCTAACAGTCATCTCTCATTATTTCGGTTTATTACTCCTCCTATTGAAACATCAGTCAACCATTTACTCCCAAAGTATTAATAGCCTAACCCAATTCCTCCTGGCAGAACTGGGGCCAGAAGAGATCCGTAACACAGACATACATGAGCCAGATGACACTGGAAATTCAACACCACACAGCTAAGCATCTAGTATATCACCAGACAAGAAACCTCTCTTAAAAGTCCACTGTCAGAAGAACTGGACCCACTGGAAGTCCAAAATGGTTAGAGGACCAAACTGGGTTCCACTAAAGCACCAGCTCTCAGATTATGAGCATAGGGCAATGCTTAGAAGTTCTACTTCCTACAAGAATTGCTGCCTGCTTCCTGTGCGTACCATACTTCTGATAGATGGGGATAGTTTTCTCCACAGCTGGGAATGTTTTCCTTGGATGTGTTTATTTTTCCTCAATCTCCGTCTGACTCACAGATATATCAATTCATTTTAGTTTTCTCCACTGTCAGGAACACCAAGAGGGTTTCTGTAACCAACTCTAGGCAGACTGTTTATGACTCTAGTAGATTTACGGAAAGCTCTCTTCACCGAAAAACTCATCCACATGTTCACAGAAAAGCCATATTTTGTGAATAAATTTCATGAAAAGAAACTTATACTCATTTGTAACATAGCAACAGAATGACTTAGAGTTATTATTTCAGCCTGAAAGTGATAAAAAAATTGATACCTTTCATTTTGCAGAACTGTTCACTGGAGCTGGGATAACAACAAAATAGCTACCCAGGCACACATGCTACACTTGGTTCTCAGAGTGTCTGTATACTTTGTCAAGATCAGCTAAGTGGAATTAAGAAGAGAATTTTCCCTGAAACATGAGCCCACATGGCAAAATTATTCCCCTAAGTGCAGCAGAGTACTTCTGAAGCTATATTTGGAAATAAAATTACAGAAATGTCAAAAAAATGACATGACTTCCTCAGCCAAATGATTATGACAGTTCCTCATTATTATTATTAAAGAAAATACTCCCTAACACATTCCAAGCTAAACTTTGCACCCTCTTCCCTGACCTGAGGATGCACATAAAGCATACCTGAAAAGGCAGTATCCCAGCTGGAGTTAGCAAGGCTGCCCAAAAGCACAAGCTATTATTTGTTAAGATTCTAGCTTTTGAACTTAATGAATTTGTACAGAATCCTAGAAGTAGTCCAATATACTGGAAAAACATATTTAAAAAGGAAAGCCTTTGGGAGCAGCCAAGCAGAATACTTGATGAAAAAAAATGATCAGTAAAGAGGCTGTAGAGGATTTACAATTCTGTTTTGTTTGGATCTGTACAGTAGCCTAGCTCATAAATAGAAACCAGGGGTTCTTTTTACATTTGCTCTGCTTTCTTTATTTGAGAGTTGTGGGAATGATGGTAACCAAGCAACACCACAAAGCTGGAAAGCCCTGGTAAGACAACTGCTGATACCCTGATGAGCCAGGATGTGTTGAGTGCCTAGAGGAGGTATAGGATCTCCATTTTTGTTCACTTCGGGGCCACAAGACCCTAAAAAGAATGAGGAAAAGATTCTGTACAATCTGTGGACTCTTCATGCTTTTGTGTGAAAACTGTCTCCCCCTCCAAAATGAATTCTGCTGCCACTTGGAGTCCACTGTAAGCTTTACTTGCCACTTCTGCACTCTGAAAGGTCAATCTGTCACGAGAGCCTCCTCTTACTGAGGCTTGGGAACTCAAAAACACCGTGTCTCAGACAGCAAAAGTGTTAATAAATTAAAAATAACCTCCACAGATTTATCAGTATAATCCCTGTGGATCCATGTAAATTTGAGTATGTTCATTTACACAGAACATAACCTTACAATTAATTCTAAAAGTTGAGGATAAAAAGTGTAACTGAGTTGAAGAAAAAATATCCACAATGTTATTTTGTGGTCAGAAACCTATCCTCCATTTCACCTCTAGCACATCAGAACAATTAAGTTTTTTACAGCTTCTACAATGAATGACAGTTGAAATACCTCATTTTCACTATTTTCAAACTGGCACATCCTCCATGTAATCTGTCTTCAGCATCCCAATAGGAGGACAGAAGCTTCTAAAGGAAGTAGTACTTCATATTTTACACACTTAAGCAAAATCAGTTGTGACCTCACTCTGTCAAATAGTTTTTATTCAGCACTTTATAAAGCAATTTAACTACTCCAAAACAGACATTTTCTTAATAGAAAAGCCAACGTATAAATTTTTGTATATACATTTCAAGACATTATCACAGTTTGAGAAAGAAAATTATGCAAATGATGCTTTTTTAAAAAGTTAAAATTATTTGCTTATCCAAATAAGCAGAGGCAGAGAAAATATTTCTTGAGTGCATATGCTTTTAGCTGATGAGGGCTTATTTTAGAAAACAAATGGTGTCTACTAAACACAACCAATATGTGGTGGATAGTGCATCAAGGCTGTGGACATTGAGTTTACGGTGCAGTTACCAGCACCCTGGTCTCACAGGTAAGGCACTGAGATCAGCACAAAAAGCAATACAGCCTGGCTACTGCAGACGTGCACCTAACACACACAATATGTGGGTATTGAGAGTCCACAGGGTGCATTAAAAAGCTCCATCCTGTCGAACAAGTTTCCAACCTTTCCTCATAATGGTATCCAGCTGATACTGGGTTTTACTGTGCATTACCCATTATAAAAGACTACAATAAATAAGAATTAAAATCACCAAAAAGCCCCAACTAGAGACTATGTCTAAAGATGTCCCCTCCAAGTTACACTGGGACAGAGAGACAAGAGGACTTCAGTGGTCTTGGTCTACTGCCACCCTCATTGTGTTTGTGAAAAAACATCACACCACGAATGTGAAAAGCAAAGCTGTTTCTCCACACTACATCACGTCATAATGACAGTGTTGAATCTGCCTTTATCACAACATAAGTGGATCTGAAGTTCAAAGAAGAGAGCACCTCCTGGGGATCCTTACTGAAAAGTAGCCCAGCAGAGGGATGCACCACCCATCGGAGCAGGTACTACTGCACTGCATCCTGCTCAGAAAGAAACCACTACATCCAGGGTCCAGTAGCGCAGCAGCAATGGGATTCTCAACTCTGATCCCACTTCACTCCACCACAGTTGGCCTAATGTGTGGATAGGAAGAGCATTGAGAACTCCCAGCCAGCTACCATCTACACAATTTCACACTCTTCTTCCTGGCACTCCTAGAAGAGCTGAACACAACCACAAAGCATGTTTGTTCAGCACAGAGATTAGACATCGTCCTTCTTATATAAAACTCCGATCCTTATTTCTCTCCATTTAGAATGAGGAAATACTCCCTTTTCTTGTGCATTCAGAGTCTAAGAATTAGATCATAATGAACAAAAGTGAAGAATGAAATCAATTTCCAAATGTAAATATAACTCTAGCCTGTTTTGAAGTTTTAATAGGAAGGAGGAACAAAATTACCCAGGGGACCTTGGTCAGACTCACTTAGGAGTGTAAATGAGATCTCATTCCCATGTGGTATTTCACATCACAAAGGAAAGCACAGGACTCTCACAGCCCTGAGACAGAAGGTTCCATGAAACAGTAATTTGTACGTCACAGCAGTCTTTTCATGGGAATGACATACAAATAACAAAATAACACCCAAAGTTTTTAAGCAAATTTCTCACGCTAGACCTTACTGTTTCTCTGATGACTTAAAATACTTTTGCCTGGGCTTCAGCTGAAATGCTTGTGTCAATCTTTTATTTATGAAGCAATCTGGCTAAAATAAAGCCAAAGCACAGTGTGGTTTTCTATTCTGTGAGTAAGCCTGGATACAAGTGCTGGTGCGGATCTGGAATGCCTTCAGCGAACTCAGATACACCCCACGTTAAAGGAAATCAGTTCACCTCAGTTTATTGGTATAGCATTTTATATATGGATCATTTATTCTGAATTCTTGACTGCATTTACTTTCCTAGGAACAAACATGCATTTACTGCTGACACTGAGCCTCGGCAACTGACTTACAACTTGGCACCTCTACTCAGAGTGCCTTTGAGATACCTAAAGTTTATTTCAGTTACATCCACTCACCCACAAAACATAGTCTGCATATTTTATGGTACACTAAAAAAAGTAACATCACATTTAATGACAAAGTTGCATGGAAAACATTACATGTATGCAATGTGGCCAAGCTACCATCTCTAGCCCAATTTTTGCTTTGTGAACCATCACCCTTCTGTTTGTTTTAGCTTTGGAAACTCATAGTACATTGATGTTGTTTATTTTTCCACTTTATTTCCTAAGACATTTTCTGCTTAAGTAGAAGAAGCAAGTGGCACACAATAGCTACAACCAATTTTTCTTGTTTCCAAGACCTCCCAGCTTTCACAGATGGACCTGATGGTATAGGGTCTGCTTACATCATAGCCCTCAGCATGAACAGCTGAAGTTTTCACATGTAAGGAAGCACCTTAACATCCATACCTGCAGATTTCAAACATTCACACTGCCTGACCACCTCATATTCACCTTGATCACAAATACATTAAAAATTAGAATTATCTGAGCCACTCTGGTACGTAAGCACATTTCTTCTAGTGAATTATCCAAATAAATGAACTTGAGAAGCCAGACAAGCAACATGTTCAGGACAACACACTGTAAAAGCTGACCACCAAAAGCATAATTACCAAATTACAAAATAAGAGTGAAATTATTACATCTCATGGAATCACAGCATGGGTGAAGTTGAGAGGGACCACAGTGGGTCATCTGGTCCAACCTCCCTGCTCAAGCAGGGAGGTCCCAGAGCACATTGCACAGGATTGTATCCAGATGGTTTTTGAGTATCTCCAGTGAGAGACACCCCACAACCTCTCTAGGGAACCAACCTGTTCCAGTGTACAGTCACCTGCACAGACAAGAAGTTCTTCCACATATTCAGGTGGAACTTCCTGTGGTTGTATTGTTCAGGGTTTTTTTTTTTGTTGTTGGGTGGGGGTATTTTTGCATTTTTTGGGGGTGAAGGGTGTTAAACTTTAATTCATGAGCAGGTACCTTTACACTTCTGTTAACACCGACAGTTAATAATTTATGGCCTGTCTCTTAAGGAGCCCACCTGCTGTATTTTCCATTTCAATTAAACAGCAGATTCCTTCCAAAGCCTTTTCTGTGGTCAGTACTGCAAACTGAAAATATCAAAAAATGTAATGAACAGGAGTCCTTGAGGTCCCTCCCAGAAAAAATCCTAAACAAGGAAAAGAAACTCTTTTAGGGAGTCTGGTACCAAATTTGTTTAAAGACCAAATCCAACAAAAGCAGCACCCCCAGCAGGCACCAGCTCCGGTGGTTCCCCACGCCGGCCGTAGGGCCTGCAGCAGGAACGCGGCTCCGCAAGAGCCTCGCTCCCACACACACGGTGAAGCACCCTCACCACACTGCTGCCTTACAGACCAACACTTCAAAAGGAGTTGTCCTTGCCCAGCTCTTCAGGCACTTGCTTTCACACTGTTTGACCATTTCCCTCCATTAAAACACTTCTGAAGAGCTGGGCTCTGACTTCACAGGCAGCTCAGTGAGGCTGCAGAGCCTGGTAGGCTGAGTTCAGCCCAGAATGAGCACACACCATTACAGAATGTCTAGGTTTTGTCATCAGCAACAGCAAGGTTGAGATTTTTCTTTTTTAATTTACAGAGAAAGCATTATTTACTTAAAATAGAGAATAGTAGTTTAAAAGTGTGCTTTTCAGTTTAATTAATAACTGAGTTTGTACTGCTTCATTCTTTTAATATGATGCAACAATGGTAATGACTAACCTTTTAGCAGTTTAACAGACCTTGCAACTACAAAATTATTCCTCTTCCATTTAAAAAGCCCCTTGTTACAGCTTAAGAAACGGGGTTTTGCTCTTTGGCAATCCTCATTGAAATGCTTTGGAAAGTACCATTATTCACCTACAGGCTGATTTTCAGAGGACCCAACTGTACACAATTCCAATTAAAACCTCCTGCACTCAACATCTCTGGAATTCCAACACCAGGAAAGCAATTAAAAAATTTCCAACCTCTTCTCATCTATACGGTAATGTGCAAAATAATCAGGGCTAGATACAGTGTAAGTTAAGAGAAGGGAATCAGGTGTTAAAATGCTAACACATGAATCTTATCTTAATAGCAAAGAAAAAGAAAACCCATTGTTCTTTGCCAAGAGATCAGAGAACCACAGAATGCAAAAGACTGGAAGGGACCATAGTGGGTCCCTTCTGGATCAACCTCCCTGCTCCAGCAGATCCATTCCAGTGCAGACTGCATAGGATTAGGTCCAGATAATTCCGGAGTATCTTCAGTGAGGGAGACTCCACAACCTCTCTGGGCAACCTCTTCCAGTGCACCATCACTGCACAGTAAAGAAGTTCTTCCTCATGTTCAGGTGCAACTTTTTGTGCATCAGTTTCTGCCTGCTGCCTCTTGTCCTATTGCTTGGCATCACCAAAAGAGCCTGGCTCTATCCTCCTCACATCTCTTCTTTAGATATTCATACACATTAGTGAGGTTCCCTCTCAGTCACCTCTTCATTGCAATCCTCATTGTACTCATGGCAGTGCAATGGATGAATTTACATGCATGACCATCTGTTGCCAGATTATGCAACAGGAGAGTGACTTTGCAGACCATCAAATCACGTAATCATAGAATGTTTTGGGTTGGAAGGGACCTTAAAGATCATTCAGTTCCAAGCCTCTGGCCATGGGTAGGAATGCCAACCACTACATCAGGTTGCCCAGAGCCCCATCCGACCTGGCCTTGAACACCTCCAGGGACAGGGTATCCACATCCAAACAGCTGTCCTTGTTCTGAACTTCCTTGGTTTTGTAGGCTTACTTTCTTCACTACAAAATAAAATACAACATTCCACATCATAGAGTATCCCTCATGCTGAAACACCTTGTGGACTCTGAGCCCCCTCACAGGACAGCCAGAAGTTTCAGGCCTGAGCACTACATGGAGTGAAAGGCAGCACACTGCTGCAGCCTGCTCCACAGCTGTCTCTCGTGCCATATTCTTGGCTAAAGACATAAAACTTAACTCCTACTCACACCAAAGTGCTGCTAAACTGCCAATACATTTAGAGCTTAGTTTGAAATATTCCTTCCCCAGAAACTAAGCTCTAGAGGACCTAGACTGCACCTATTTCAGACATGTGAAGGGCCCGTGTCCTTCATGACAAGAAAAATGTGAAGCTACAGGCCATGCTGTGATGCAGACACAATTAGAACCATTTGTATCCAAAAAAAGCCCGCTACATTTAATTTTTAAAATGAAAAGAACTTAATTTAAACATTTAAAAGATCACAAGGCAAGATGTTGATTTTACACCAGTATCACAAAAGTGCAACTTCACTGATGTTGAAGATTTCCCGTCTTCAGTGTGTGCCAGAAAAATGACATTTTCCATAGTCTCCTTTCAAACAAAGATAAACACTAAAGAGCCACAGTTCTGACGTAAAGCTGATAGTTTGCTCTGCTCAAGGCTTCCCCAACACATCACTGTTTGGATACTTATTTCACTTCTTTTAGGATAAAATAATAATTACAACATTAAAAAAAAGGCCAGTGCAGCTATCACAATCAACTCTATGCCAACTATGTTCTCTTGCTGTTTGCAAAAACTTCTAATCCGCCAGCAATTTGGTAGATAATCAGCATATGTAGACAAGCGAGGCGCAAGAACACAGATATTTAACAGAGGTATGTGGTTTTAGCAGCAGATAACAACCAGAAAACTGTTTTTACTGAATGACAAAGAAGCAATGATAATGGGCCAAACTGTATTTCAGATTTCAGCGAGTATAAGCCCTAAGAGAATCTGGTTCTAAATCAGTAACATGCAAAATATTGAAAGCACGCAATTTCCAACAGATCCTTGACCAAATGGTCAAACCTGAGGAAAACACCATCAGGGCTGATAAGCCCTGATCTTGTATTACCAACACACAGAAAACATACTCCCTGTAATCCTACCCTTTCACCCTCACCTCATGAACTTCCATTCCCACTTGAGTGACTAAGCAGACATGATCAGACCAGTTCTGACTGCCAGACCTCCTTCTGGGCCCTGGGATCTTCCCCAATTTTCCTCTCCTCCAGGGCTCCTTCCAACCACCATCTTCTGCTCTCTTCACTAGTACAAGACTCCAGACTCTCCTTACACAGCAGCTGCTGTAGTTCACCTGTATTTCCCTCTGCAGACCTTTTCCAGGCACCTCGTCCTACCTGTGCTAGAACCCTGCATCTGATTGCACGCCAGATCTTTTGACTCCTTTCTCCTGTTCTTTCCTGACGTTTCAGACCTGTCTGCCTCTCTGCTGGCCATGTGAATCATCTAGTCCTTCCTGGCTTCCACTGGGTTTGTATACAACATAATGTGGTTAGTGTGGAGGAAGAAACCCTCAAGGATTTTTCAAAAGAAGTAGGTTTCTCTCTTTCATTCTAGTAATAAAGTGGGTTCAGTACATGGGAAACCCCAGTAGCCGTGGGAACAGATGGTGAAACTTCTCTCCACCTTGACTGCTGTGCAAGCAGTCTATCTTCCACACCATCCCTCACTCCAACATACCCAGTGCCTGGAGCACAAGCTCCAATTCTAACACCAAAGCATAACTTCATGCCAGTACCTTAACAAACCAGTCAACTCAAAATTTTTAGCCAGAATTAAGTTATTTTTGGAAAACAGAAACACAGAAAAGGCAACATTTCATTCAGACTAAGTACTAAAGACCACTAAATCCAATTCTACACAGGCTAGTATTACTGCAGAAGATAGCTATTTCCTCCATCAGCACGTAAAGGAGAAGTCCCATAGTGATGACATTTTGGGACTTGTGAGGTTTTTCACTGCTAGCATAAATCACGGCTTTTGAATACATTCCCACTGAGAAGTACCACCACACCCAAACTGCATGTGCAATGCTTTTATTGCATTTAATTTTACACAGAGAACCATACACAGCACTGTAATTTAAATACTAAAAGTGGATAGCTTTAGTGTAGCACAGAAGAGGACAGTGTATAGGACAGTACATACTGAATGCTGGTTTTATATCTTACTAAGTAATTTGGTCTGAAACGACCATTTAAGTACGTGCTTGAGCTTAAATTCACCTGAAGCCTGAATACTCTTTCTTGGCAGTTGTATCTAACCCAGTAAGAAAGTCCTGATCTGCCACCATGGACCAGTCTTCAGCAGTGAGGAAAGCCAGGTGCTACAGACAGCACTCGGGCAGACAGTCCAGTGCTGAACCTTCAGGGCAAGTACTGCACAGTTCCTAAGAAAATCAGCCAGGATCCTGAAGAGCTACCACCATTCAGAAATGTCTCATAGCACAAACAATATCTTTTGGTGCTGTTCCAGGTAAGACTCAGTCAAACACCACAAAGTCTTGCATGGATTTTACATAGGGTTGGGACAACAAACACTAGTCTACCTACCCTGAACCCGAGGTGTTTATTTTGAAACACTGCCAGGCAGATTGGCCTTACCAGCACAGAAAGATAACTCCATGAGACTGTGCTGTCAACACAACAGTGGTAGCTGCTTTCTGAATGCTTACTCAAACCACATCCACAATTTTCGAGGATAGTCACCTCCCAAGAAATAATACTCACAGTTCACCTGGCTATGCACAGCACAAACAGGTAACATTGCTCAATGCCACTCAAGACATAAAACAGCATCAGCTTTCTTAGAAGCACAGTTCATGGAACCACCAGGCATAAGTTACCACTTAAAAAAAAAACCAAACCCAGAACAGATCTTCAGTCAAAGAAAATCATATAAAACTGTACCAGTTCACACAGGCCAAAATCTGTCCCCTGCTGAGCAGTAGCGTATTGATATTCAGAAGCAGGTGAGCCTTCTCTGGCATTTGAACTCTTACCTTTCCAAAACCTGGGAGAATAGATTCAGTAATTTAAACACTGGACACAGTACGCAGCCACAGGCATTTTTTTCAGTCAGCAAACCACTAGAGAGAGTACTGAGAGGCCTATTATGAAGGCCAATCACTATCCTTTTCTTGAATGACCACATGAAAATCAGTGACTGTTCCAGAATGGATTGAAAGGGCCTTTTGTCTGAAGGAGAGGACAAGGAGTCACAAAGTATTGCAGATTCATTTGTAATTCTTGGTTTTAGAAGAAACTGCACTTCAGTTAAAACCAGACCAAGAAAAGAACAAGCCTTGAAAAAGTTATGCCATGATCCTCTCCTACTCTGTACATGCAGAGCATATTTTTAGATCAGCCTCTTCTGTATTACAAAGAGATGGACAGGCATTCTGCATTATTGTTGTTTTACAAGAAAAGTTTAAAACACATGCAGAGTTCTGACTTTATTCCCGAACCCTAATTAGGGTCTGCAGTATTATTTGCCTTGTGTAAACAGAAAATCATCACGAGCTTTTTTGGTACAACATGTCGGAAAAGTATAATTGTACTGAGATAATGAGTGAAAGCATTGTCAGTGTTGCTTAATAATTGCTTTAGTAATTGAGCAAACTTGGCATCACCCACAAAGTATAAAATGGCCCATTCAAGAAAAAGACTTTTTTATAGAGAAACAAGTATTAGACTCCTAGTTTGAAGTCCGTTTCTGAAGTCTACCACAAAAAAGGGTCATTTACATCGGCTGACACCTTCCCAGAAGTAAGAAATGTTTTACTTCTCCACCCACCTAAATCACATTTCAGTTCTCAGATTTTACAGGCAAAGATGCACACACTCAAACTGGGATTTGCACACATGATTTCATTACAGAATTTCTAAACAAGCTTCACGTGGACAAACTTTCAGGAGGAATGCCAGTGGAAGCTAATAAACTAAACCATACCCAGAAATAGGGAATTACTTTATTTCATTCAGAAACAAGAGTCACAGCTGTCAGACTTGCCCTCTTCAGCCCTGTGTTCCACCCATGTACTATGAAACTAAACAATCAAAAAATGTCAGTTTTTATGCCTCAGCTTCGTGCCACATCCTAAAATTTATATCCCTTGTGCTTCCACAATGGCACCCAAAACCAAACAATGTATTTTGCACACGCTGTTGGTCAAGGTGCCAGTTGGATTCAGCTCTTCCGACCACCCTATCAAATTGCATCAGGTAAGAAGCTGGTCCTTGGCATGCTACGAGACTGCATTACCAGTGCCAAAATCTTTAGTGCAGGAACCCATGATGCCACTTTCAGATACACACTGGAAGTAAAAGTCCTGCCATGACAGAGATACCTACATACCCCATCATCTCATGCTCTCCAAAACAAGAGCTTACAGTTCTCAGGACTGTAAAGAGAACCTTGCAAATGCAAAGTAGAGGCAGAACAATGATGTACTACCTTCTTGAAGCTCAAGATTCTCAGAAACCACCAGGGCATAAAGGTGTGAAGTTCAAAGCCCTCTACTAATCTCGTGAAGTTCAGGACCAAATTCTTTGATATAATAATGATATGGAGCATTGTTTTCAAACAACACTAGCAGGGGAAGGTGACTAAAATAAAGGTACTTTGCTACCAAAGTTAACTATTTCAATACTGTTGGTTTTCATATTAGAAGAAAAAAACTGTGAGAAAGCTATGAAGCATCTGAGGAGGGAAAGGCAGGAGGAAAAACAGAGAAACTGAATGATTGGAACAGTGCAGAAAATCATAGAGGAGACAGCAGCACCAGCCATAGGTAAGGAGTTGTATTTCCCCAGAGTAACACAGACAAAAAAATTCTTAATATTAGCTACAAGTCAACTGCAATTAACAGTTAATGGTAAGTTATTTTTCTTCCCTGGAACATTTTGCAAAGTCTCAGTGCCCTTGGGTCTTCTGCTCCAAGTCATTACACAGCTTTACTTTTATCCTCCAGTGCACAGTGGAGTTTGACCTCTCCTTTAGATTTGTAAAGCACCATACCAGACTGTTTTGAGAAAATGACTGAGGGTTTTTTGTATTCTGCATGACTAACACTGCTTATAACAGTATCTAAAGACCTCCAAGATGCGGCCTCTGAAAACATACCAGGAAACACGGTCCCTAGAATGACAACAGAGGCCACATGTGTGGGTGAAAAAGAACACAAATATAACAGTTTGGGGGAATTAATATCAAATACAGATTGCCTATAACTGCTGACAAGCATAGCTTTGGTACTTCCATGATTGCTAGAGAAAAACTGGAAGAAAATACAAAATACATTGTAAAACACATTAGAAGCTTTTTGTGCTCTCTCTTAAAAATAGGCTTCCAAACATGTATTTCCTTAAAATTTGGGAAACAGCAGGAAGGTGAACTGACATAGCCTTGTTTCCGTTTCTTTGAGCAAGGACTAGATAAGAATAACTGATCTAAATTTGGAACCAAACCTCTCTCGACACAGAAAGATGCTTGTGTTCAAATTTTAGGCTCATTCCTATATGTCACACAAAACAGTAATTCTCAAGCATATGTTTCTTCTCAGGCATTTGCCTGGGCATAAGGACTGTGGACAAAGACCCTTCACTTAAGGATAACCCTGAGAACATTCTGAAGGGTTCTTAATTTAATTCATCTTAATCATAACACTTTCTTACACAGTAAATTTTCCAGAGTTGTGACCTTACTTCCTTGCATGGTTATACAGCACCTGACAGAGTACAAGCCTTATCTTGATTAGTGTCTCATTACATTTAACAGATCCTGCTGTTCCCACAAAGGGCCAAACTCCTTCCACTCCAAAAATGCAATTAGTGGGAGAACCCTTACAGCCTAGCAGCAGTGTTCAGCCCCAGCAATCTGTGATGGTGCCTCACAAACCTGTCCTGACCTGGAAATCATTCTGTACTTATACAGTCTGACTGCATGGCAACATACAATTGTGGCAAGGGCACAGTGTCCTGCTCACAGCAGCTTGAGGACTTTGGCTAGTGGCATTCAACAGGTTACCATCCAGGATTTCCTTCATGGCCAAAGCAAATACATTCTTAGTTAACCTGACATTCTGCATACAGGAGTCTTTTCCACTTCATTTGTAAAAAGTTTTTAGTTTACCTTCTTGAATCACCACGTTTTCGAAAATACTTTATGATTACATCAGGAGCTCAAAGAAACAGAAAAAAAAAGTTTTACGCATACACTGGTGATTCAAATTTAAAAGTTAACAGAAAAGAATTCCAACAGAAGATCATTAGTTGCCTTGAAGCACATTTTCAAGCTGAAATCAACCAAATCAATCCAGTGGAATGTGACCTGCAATAAAACAGATGGATTTTCTGTGGTGCCTCTTAGCTCTCCTAAAGAAAACAAATCGGGTAGTACAAGTGATTCACATCTCAGAATGATGAGGCTGAGGGTGGGGAAGAAGCTTACACTATTAATTTACAGCTCAACAAAGGAGGCATTGCATTCTGATAAAGACTACTGCCAGCTGCCACTGCTTATCAACGAATTCCATACCTAATGATTAAATTTTTATGCACAGTAAAAAAGACAACGGAGATTAAAAAAAACCCTAAACACAACCAAACATAAAAACAACAAAAAAATCTCATCACCCTGGCGTTCTTTCACCTTGGCGCAGATAAAAGAAAAACCCAAACACTCAAATGGGTGGATCTGTGCAGAAGCAGCAGCTGGGGCACAGCACCCACCGTCCCTACCTTGCGGTGTGGCAGCGCTCGCAGCCGCGTTCCACAGCCCGTGCGAAAGCCCAAGGCAGCTTTTCAGGAACGATCGCGCCGCTGGCTCAGCGCGTCTGGCCGTGGAGGCAGCCGGGCACGGGCGGCTGCGCTCGGCAACACCCGGCTCCCCAGGCGCGCAGTTAATCATTTATGGCCGAGGCTGTTACGGAATAGCCTTGAACAGCGCAGCCCCGCTCCAGCAGCGCCGGGGGCGGCGGAGCGGCGGCCCAGGGCAAGCGGCNCTGCGGGACCGAGCGGCCCCCGGGTCCCGGGCGTTGGCTTCAGCCGCGGGCACAGAATATACATATGCCCCGCTTCCCACGCACAAAAAACACCCGCGACGCGCAGTGGCACCGCTGGGCCTCTTGGAAAGAACTATTCACGAAGTTCTCGCTAAGCAAGAGGAAACAGGCAACATCAATCATTGCCAGCGGATGAATTTCAGCCCGGAGGTGACCGAGAGGGGACCTCATTAATGTGTATAAATATCTAAAGGGGGAGGTGCCAAGAGGATGGAGCCAGGATCTCCTTGGTGGTGCTGAGCAGTAGGACAAGAAGCAACGGGCAGAAATTGATGCACAGGAAGTTCCACCTGAACGTAAGGAAGAACCTTCCTGTGCAGTGCCGTGCACTGGAACAGGTTGCCCAGAGAGGTTGTGGAGTCTCCCTTCAAGAACCATCTAGATGCAATCCTGTGTGTGCAGTGTGCTCTGGGATGATCCTGCTGAAGCAGGGAGGTTGGACCAGATGACCCACTGTGGTCCCTTCCAACCTTACCCATTCTGTAATCTGTGTGAATACTTGTGGCAAACAAATGAGAATATAAAAATTTAACACAAGTTTTTCAGTAATCAGTATTAAAATTCCACTTAAAAGCTCCAAATAAAATACACAGTCAGTGTTGCTAACACAAAGCTAAAGGAGCAATAACTAACTATCTACTTAATTTAAACACTAGAATGCAGAGGTACAACTGCACGTTAGGAACAAAAAAAAAAAAAAAAAAGGCAAATTTTCCATAAACAACTATAATCTGGATTTACTATCACTGTGAGTGTTTTGTCATCAGCATTTTAATTAACCCAAACACATACCAGTTCTCCTTTTTGTTAGCAATGTGTGCCACGAGTACTAGAAAATCACAGTGTTCCCTCTCAAAATGGTTGCATGCCTCTTTTCTAGATAGCACAAAGGAGACTTTCTTGGTCATAGCACACCTCCATTTAACTCCCTACCCTCAGCCAGGAAACTTAACTTCTTTCACCTTCACATGCAGTTTGTAAGTGGCACTTGGGCCTTAACATTTTCAACCAAGGATTCACAAACTGCAGCATTGAAAATAATTCAAGGTGCAATTTAAAATAAGAATGTACCCAACCCACCTGCAGAGCTGGCAGTGTTTCCTCATGGCAGGCAGGTGGGCTGGCAGAGAACTGCCTCAGTGTGATAGTGCACAGTTCACTGTGACAGCAGTGCCCAAGGAAACATCACTGGACAATTTCTACTCTCTTCAGCTGCAGTAGCTTCGTTGAATGAGCATCTGTCAAATGGACTCATCCACCTGCTGCAGAAAGCTGGGCATGAATTACATATTCAGCGTTACAGTGAGGCCACAGGTTCAGAATTAACATTTCACTTGGAATCATGTCTTCAAAACTATTCAGATCTTCAGTAAATACTGCTTTATTTTAGACAACATAACCTGGAATGTCCAGGCTTGTATTTGTGTTGTGAGAGTGCTCTTTATAATAGTGCTGACATTTTTCTGCACCGTGAGCTGTATGAATTTTGCCTGGGCGTTTTGGAAACGATTCTGAAGTTCAAGAGAACGGTGGATTATATTCATAAAACAAGGGTGCCACTGACCTTTCAGCACGAGAGAATAGATGTGAATCATGGACCTGAGACTCATCTAAAGGAACACAGTGGAAACAAATAGGATGAAAGGCTTTAAAGGCTTTACAAATTATATTTGGATGGGGGAGAGCAGGGAGAAAGAGAATGTGGGAAAAAGAAGAATGAAAAAGGATCCTGCTGTTTAGCTCATGCATAAACTGTATGTGCTCAGCCAAAGGTCACTCCTTTTATTTTCTCATTAATTTCAGTGTCAGTAAATGGTATATGAAGAACAATCTAAAAATAAGAACAGCCAGAAATAGCTTAGGTTTTTGTGTAACAGCATAGCAGGAAGAAAAACCTGAACTGAAACTTCATTCCAGATCTTTACTTTTGGCTTTTGAAAAAGTAGCGACTTAATTATTTAAGATGAACTGTAAACCTGTTTAGAAAAGTTTAAAAAAAAAAAAAAAAAAAAAGTGGTCTGCTTTTTATGTATTTTCCAATAAAGTTTTTATACTCTCTCTATGCTGAAATTCATTCCAAGGTTTTGTGGGGTTTTTTTTTTCTACCACTCTTAAGAGAAATGGAGTATTTGGACAGTTTTGAGGGGGAGTTGTCTGGGTAGTAAACACAAGTGAGAAAACAACTAAGTACAAGGTCGAGTTGTAAACAAATAGAGAAGAAATAACAGCTTTGGGAAGCCTTCAGGTGCATGCAAAAGCTGGCACAAAGAAATGACCATCCACAGAAAACTGAAAGTAGAGGCTGGAATGGAAACATACAAGAAAACATATTCTGCAGTGAGGATCATGAATATATGCCTCAAACAAATCTTGAGGAAACAGGAGCCATTCATACTGATGCAACATCTGCCAACTTTCTTTTTCTAGGGAATAAAGGGCCAATATGCAGAAGCTGATCTCCAGACAACGTAACACAGATTCTACAGCAGCATTGAAGGAATTTTAGCATTACTCTACCAGATTTTGAATTTTTGCAGCAAATGTGCAGATCTGCATTGCCTTGCAGTATTTTTGGCTGTATGCTGAGCTTACATTTTCAAAAAGAGGACACCAGCTGCCCAGAGTTTAGTTCTTATCTTCCATTTATGCCAAATAGCAGCATGAACCTTATGGTCAACACATGTTGCAGTGGTTCAGTTTCTCTATAGAGGCTAGTGATAGATAAAGGTAAAATGATCATCACCAACATTTAAGCATCCTAGCTGGAACATTTGGGCTATATTAGAAATGAGATGGCCTAGTCAGAGCACCAACTTTGGATTTTGCATTAAATCCTCAGTTCACAATTTTCTATGCAACAGTGGTCATATTTCTGATATGACCACAGACAAATAATTTAATTTCTATGGGCCCCAGTTTCCCATCTCCAAAAGAAGAAAGGAATTTCCAGTCCTCAGTGTACATGACAAAGATGATGAGATACTCCAGGTGTAACTGTACAATGTAGTAACTTTGGCAGTAAAGGTGCCTTTATGATTTCTTGCTCTCCTGCAACCTCCATGACTCCATTCTGGCACTGTAATCTGTTATTCCATTCAGTTTATGAAACTTACCTATGGGTCAGACCACTGAAATGACCTGGGCTAAAAATACCATGCCACACCCCTCTGTTGTTATAGATTTTTTAACTGAGATCTAGTTGATACTGAAGCTACAGCAGCTGGTGACCTGTCATGAAAAGGACCTTGAAAACTGACATCGCACTCTAACATCAGATAATGAGCAATAATCCAGAGGGATGTCACAACAGAGCCTTTGTAAATTCATTGTTTCTGAGGGGGAAGAACACCCTTCACACGTGATGTGGGTTTGTATCTTGTCCCACTTGATTACTGTTGGGGCTAGGGATGGAACAGGAGCAAACTGAATGGAAAGGTAATAAAATATATCCCTATGTAATTGTTCTATTTCCTCACTTCTTCAAACACCTACTGCTCCCAAAAGACTGGCAGACCCCAATACTCTGGCTGCATCCTTAGTACCACATCTTTTGGACTGCTTCTTGGCAATCAGTTTTAAAGTACTACCTAAAGCAGGTCACTGCCATTTTTCCTGGCTTACAGATAAGAGACAGTAGCATAGAAAGAAATGGTGCAGAGAACTTCCCAGCTGCAGAAATAGGACACAGGTCTCCCAAGTCCTGCCCAATGCACTCACTGAAAGCCACATCTCCTGCTATTTGAGTCTATTGCCTCACCAAAGGGACTGTGTGCCACCTGCAGCAACAGCACTGCAGACCACAGAGCATGGAGGAGAGGTGTCCGGAAGGGAGCCGAGGTGTGTCTCTCTAAATATGTATGTGTTTGGTGGTTTCAATACCAGAATCAGTGATTAAAAGTTTTTTAATTGACAACAAATTAATTCAGTTGAAATTCTCCTGGCACAAAACTCTTTCTGGCTCGCAACAAGGGAAAATTGATTCAACACAAAAATTTGGAAATAAACTTGTACAGTCACAGTGGTCTGGCAACAGATCTGAGGGTGAAGATACAGAAAACAGCAAATTACATAGCTCATGTTGTATAGCAGTTGCTAATCTAGGGCATAAATGTAACCAGGGTCTTTTAAGCCAGGAGAAGGGCTGATAAAAACATTTTATCCTGGCTTTGTTAGCAGCAGTTAAAAACTGCAACATTAACGGAAAGAAGTTCAAAGAGAGGCACCAGAAGTGATTAACAGGGATATGTCTTCAGGAGATAGATGTTTACATGCTTGCCTTAGGAGAAAGCAGCCCAGCAAAGAAAAGACAGAAGGTTCTTTCAAGGGCCCTGTGTGGAGTCCTAAAGAGCATTATATAGAGTATCAACATAGAAAGATGAAAAAGAAAATCCATGATAACTATAAAAAATTCTGACAATAACAATGGACCAAAACTCTAGAGAGGCTGGGTTTCTACATCTTTCCAGCAAAATGTTGTATTCAACTTTCTGAAAAATTTTAAAAATAGAAAAGGCTCTCCATTTGCATGTGTGATCCCAAGAAAAAAAAATCAAGGAAGGCAGCTTTTTTGGCTTTCAAAGCAGGTCAGATTCAGAAAGGATAATTCACAACCCACACATAAGTCAATGGCTATTATGTTTGCTCAGACAAGACCTGAATTTGATTAAATGGTTATGAGCATGCAGACTATATAATACATAAACAAAAATTTGTTTTGCAAAGAGATTATTTATATCAAAGATAATTTCAGCTGCTTTTCTGTGATCTTGTATTGGTTAAAAACACAATGTCCTCAAATGACAGTGACAGTCAAAGTGCAATATTCTAAGAAATATTTTTATTTTTACTTTTTTTAAAGATTGGCAAAGAGGCTGGTTAAACCCTTCACAGAAACATACAGTGGAAAAAAAAGAATCTGAGCATTATCTGATTCCACAAGCAATGCAGCTGTATCTTGTAGTGTCTAATATTTCAGTGAGTGGACTTGAGCAGGGTGGTAAACACTTAAGAATGACTGAAGTTCAAAAACAAATAGAAAGAAGCCTTGAGCTCACTCTTGTAGTAAATGGGAAAGAAGTGAGGGAAAGCTTGGAGAAAATCAGCATAATAGTAGGCTTATTGTTGAATCTGAAAGCTTCATTTTCCAACAGTGTCCCTTTTCTGGGAAGCTGCACAACCACTCTGAAAGCGCTTTCTATAGGGATGATAAATCTATGGTGGAGATTTATGCACATTCAGATTAAGTCAGGAAATCAGTAATGAAAAGGGTAATTAAATAGAGAGACAAAAACCTAGAAGAAAAATTACCAAAAGCCCCCAAAACAAACACAGCTAACAATACACCATGATATATCAGGTCCTGGGATTCTGACTCTGACTTTGGCATCCATTCTTGCTAGAGTAACACACAGGGTGAACAACCTCATCCTCTTCCTCATTGTGGTTCCCAGGACTCCAGAGAAGGGCACTCTGCACAGCAGCAGATTCTGAGCTGTAGCAGAGTGTGTGAACAAGATGAGACTTGATATCTTTGGTCCTCTCTCTGTTTCTTTTGCACAAGCTCTTAATTCATCAATAGGTGGAAAGGCATAGGAAGAAAAAATATTCTGTACTTATATACGGAATTGTTTGAGACCACAGCCTTCCTGCTTCTGAGGGAGAATCCAAGAAGGAGGGGAAAGGTACAGAGATAGCTCTCAGTGACACACAGCCAAAAAAAAAAAAGGCTGTGGTTGGCTGGCAGAGTTCCTGATAATGGCTTGCAGTCCCATGATGTTGAACTTGGGTTAACGCTCATCTTTTTGAGGACTTCCACCTAAAGAAACAGCCAAAGAGGGACCTCCATTAGCAGCAGTGGTAGACTCCTGCTCTGTGGTTGAACTAGACCCTGGGCTAAAGAGGCTGCTCTCACTGCTTAGCTTCAGGCATCCAACTTGAGTGCCTAAGCCAGCAGCCTCAGCGCCTGGGCTGTCAAGGAAGCTGTAGGTGTCCTTTTGACTCTGCAGAAGCCTTCAGCCCCATAATCCCCACAGTCAGGTGCCTGAAGTTAAACTGTGAAAAACCTCAGTGCAGGGATGACCTTAACAGTTACAGTGTTATTTGGGTCACTTTGCTGCAGCACTTACGTGTAAGTAAAACTATCCTCATTAACCCAGAAGCAACTCTGCCACTGTCTGACTCCAGCAGCTTACTGCTTCATGTTCTGAAAGGGTTTGGTCCACCCCAAAACTTCAGCAACAAAAGAGCAGGGAACTCCCATTATCTGGTATCACTATTAGATTGCTGTCTTCTGCCTGTCTTGATACTGCAAGCAGAAAATCTAAGGGTTCATAAGCTAAATGAGAGCATTTGAACATTACAGTCTCCCTTCTGTAACCAATGGCCCCATCTTTCCAGGCACAAGTAAGGGAGGTGCTGTGAAGAGCTGGCTCTTGAGACACAGAGGTCACTTCTTCCCTTTTGACTTTAAAAGACGTACCACTAACTCAGAGTGTTGATGGTAAAGCAAACATACTGACTGAACAAAATTTAGTGAAAAAGCCCTTTTCTTTTGCATGATTGTAACTTTAAAACATGCAAACTTAGTACTGTGTCATAGTCCAGTGTGCAGACTTTTCCAGCTTTGAAGATATGGTGTACGAATGCTGCAACTCTGTGAGAATCTTTAATTTGGTGCCATGACTTTATAATTAATTAGTTTATTTACTTACTAAATCTTGTCCTATTTCTCTAAAGTGGATTCAGTCCTAGTGTCTGATTAATCTCATGTGGGAGCTAAGGACAGATGCAGATGAAAAAAACTGAGTCTAAAAGATGTGGATCTGCTTCCAAGTTTTGCAGTACAAGATGATCTATAGTAGAAACTATTTATAATCCTTTCTCCCACACCACTGGACAAAAAAAGTGTAGCAATTCCAATTTCTGCATAAGAGTTCTGTTCTAGGCAGTGTGCGAAATGCTACTTCAGCCCTTGCCCTCCTCTCCCTTCTGCTAATGAGAATAATTTACAACAATCTGAACTTTTTTTGACAGGGGCTGGGTGAGTTTGTAGATGACAATTTACTTTCTGCTATTAATAAATCAGGCTCAATTCGAACAAAAATCTTGAGTAAAAAGCGCCATATCATTTACTAGTCATACAAATCAAGACAATCTCCCTTAAACGCTGAATCTGATAACAAAGTATTGCCCTGCCATTTGGAGAGGTATGAGAGTTTAACTGACACAGTGCAATGAACAAATGTATGTAACAGGGAGTGATGCAAAGTGAGTACCACACTCAAGGACTGGCTTTGCATATGGACATTACTCTGGTCTCCTTCACATCAAAAAGTCATCTGCACAAGATAATCCTAGCCAGAAGGAAAAAGAGAAAAGCAAAAATATTCAGTGCTTTGAAGTGTGGTTTCAAGCTCAACATGAAACTTATCTGGGAAGTAATGTAAATAACAAAAGTGGCACATTTAAATTATGATTTAACTACTGAACTCAGGACTTTGGCCGTTGAGGTTGTTGTTGATACAGTGACATGTCTGCAAGTATTTGAAAAAAGGGCTGGCCAACAGGAAGAAACATACAATCAAGTTGGAAAAAACCAACAAATTCAAGTATTACAGCTTTAGTGTTGTTACACAGCACACAGGGAAGTAAAGTAGATAATAATTACAGAAGAAACTGAAAGTTATCAAAAAACAAAGTGGTTTGATCAATTAGCAGTGTGCTTTAGAAATACAATGACCATAGCAGAAAATATGGCATCAAAGTGATTCAGAAATTACCAAGGTAACTTAAGGTTTAGTATGGAGGGATGCCGAGCAGAGATTTGATTTGTCTCTGAAAAGACTGGAGTGAAGCTCAACACTGTAGAATCCAAAATCCTCAAAAGCAAAGTGTCCCCATGGCTCTGAACTAGGAAACGAGCACCATCATTCAGCAAGGAGAGAGTCCCAGCTCAATGTGCCTCATTCATGGCTGCACAGAAAGCCTGTGGAGGACTGAATACAGCCCTCCACCCAGAGCCTTCCTTATAGCAGCTGTGGAAAGTCACTCTAAAATTAAATCTGCTTAAAGCAACACTGGCTAAAAGAAGAACAAAATCCATCTAGATGCAGTTAATTGATTTAATGCACAAACACTGCCTGCTACTTTCAAAGATCAGAAAGGACAGCTCATGAACTAAGAGAAGACAGAGGTGACAATAAAAAAAACACACAAGACAAAACGGAAAAAGGGATGTGTATATATATATATAAACATATATATGTATATACACAGTATAAGCAACCCTGAACTTTGGGATCATCCTTTGTACAAGTGCCCTACTGCATGTAAGGGAATTCAGACGATACTTCTGTACTCATGGTCCCCAAATCTTCTAGAATAAAATGAACATGTACCATGTGCAACACAGTTTATTATATAAGAATATAACCCCTTATTAAAGTCCTTAGTCTTTCTTCAAATTTTTATGAGAAAGATGATATTATTCATGCCAGAGTACTTCTCCCAGAAGGATATGTAAGGAGTTAACTTATACATAGATGCATATTGTTATTTATCAGCACTTCACTGCCATTACCATGACAGCAAGGCAAAGACCATTTTGTTCTGCCCCATTCTTTCCTCAGCAGAACTCATGGTTGACTTCCAAATTCTGACTCTTAACAGAAACTAATGTTTGAGGCCAGATTTTGCACTGTGTCCTAAAAGCTCAATCTGATAGGAAGTTTAATGAAAAAAAAAAAGGTGGAACAAAAGGCTCTTCTTTTGTAAGACTAACTGAACATTAAGAGGCTGATTATGCTGTTTGCAGTACAACATGCATTAAAAAAATCAAGCAAAACTCAGAACAAACGTTTTCTGGGGTAAAATGTGGCAAAAAAAAAATGTGTATCTTGTCACTCACAGACAAGCACAGGGATCAGCATGTTGCTATTGCCTACAGGACATGTACGAGTGACAAGAAGGAACATTGTACAGTAGAATGACAATATGTTCACCAGGAAAGTGTGCAAAACAGTAAGTGGAGTGCACCAAAGGAGAAGTCAGGAAAATGTAACATTACAGCCATCCTTATACCTCACATCTGCACATCCAATATGTTATCAACAGGACAACTGGTGCAGGAGGAGGCTGCTGGGGCATCAGAATTGCATTTTCTGATGTAATCTGACACTTCAGACCACGTCTAAAGAATAAAAAATAGACAAATAACCTATGGAGTATGACCACTTTTGAGCTGGCTCTTTATCTGGTGCTATGCATAATTAATTAAGCAAATAATTAAGCAGTCAGTCTCACATTAAGAAATCCTCCACCAATCCCATTCACCAAAGCTGCATTAAATAGAACTACTGATAGGAGTTCTCCCACCATTCTGGGGTAAAAACAATTAGGAGCAGTCAGAAGAGCAAGCCTTAATGAAACAAAACTCTGGCACAAACAGGCTGGAAAACAACTGGAAGTGAAGACTGAGAAGAGAGAGGATGCAGGGGAAGCAGAAGGCAGCAAGTCTTACTCTCTTGAACAAGGGGTTCAGTGTGTATGTGAACATTGTAAAAGATCCAGATGGTCTTCTCCACCCAACAGTGTAGTTTGCTCATGTAGGTCTTGGAAGACAGTTACCTGAACAACCTGTTCTCTCTTGTAAAACCTGTTATGTAATCCAAGTTCATCCTGCTGAGCTGACCACAAAATAATAAACACTATATAAGCTGCGCTTTATCTACAGCAAAGAAAGAGTTAATTTCCCCACAGACAAAAAGAAATTGAGAAAGGAGATAGAGTGAAGCTGCAGGCTGCAACAGCTATGCCATTTGATTCCCAGCTTTAAATAAACCCTTTGAAGTAGAACAGGTTTTTAATGTTAAAAAAAGCTGCTTTTCAGCATGCATCATTGTTTACAGTTGTAAAAATTACTCCACTTAAACTCTAAACTGGATATTCAGTGTTGAAAAAAATAGTAGAAAATTTATGTGTAGACCGCCATCATTTCGACAGCTCTCATGCCACATCCAACACCTGTTTGCTGCATTAGTATTAAGTGTTACAGTAACAGCTGACATGGTTTTGCAGGCACACTACAAAAAAATGTTACCCCCACCTCTACAAACCATGATCTGAATGGTATAGCTCCACAATTGAAAAGGCTGAATTAATTATAGGAAAAAAAAATGTGTACCATCTTTGTAAACTTCACTTACTGAAAACATCTTCAAGTGCCAAAAAAGAAAATATCTCATGTGAAAAATAAATGCTGAAGCTGCTGAGCTGGGTTTCAAAGTACTCTCCTCTCTCCTACACCTCATTAGATTGGACTATGAATATCAAGCAGAAGTAAATAACTTCCTAAATGGAGACAAAGTTTGCACTTACTTGAGGAAGTTGAGCAATTTTGCTGATCAAATGCACATAATTTATACTTTTGTTAAAAACAGAAAGCTGAAGGAGAGGAGGCATGTCTAACAGAGCTCTCAGAATGATGGGTAATGTCCACACAAAACACTGGGAGAATGTCATTGTTATTTTCTACTGTATAGATCTTGCTTTAGTATTTAACGAGTTCACCCTTGCCACCTGTGAGACCTCCAGGATTTTGGAGATTTCATAACACTTATATCTGTGTCAAAATTCCCAAAGATTTATACTCCCCATGAGAACTAATGAAGAGGACATAATTTGGTGAGGTCGAATACGCTTGCTGTGTATTTGTGTTTCTGTAACGGCTGTAAATTAAGGATTGCAAACTTGACTACATGCAATATCAAACTTTAAGCCCCAGAAGTACAGAGCTATAATGAAACAAGCTAGGGAGCAGTTTTATAAATTATGACTATTATGTAAAGGAACAGCTGCATTTTGAAGAGCAAAGCCCCAAACAACAAAAAGCAATGAAGAAAAGACAAGCCTATACATATTTCTTCAAAAATGGCTCTTCAGAGGGAGAAAACACCAAAATCTAATATGGGACTTAATGGTACAGTAAAATGTAGTTCTGATACTTGTTCCAGGGATACCAACAACTATCAACAACTGGCTACAATTCCCTTATCAAAGTGTTGCGATTAAAAAACCAGAAAGCTACACAGTGGTCAAGTGAGATGAGATGCTGGCAGTTAGCCAAATACGGTTCAGGAAGATATAATCTGTCATGATCAGCATTAATTGTTATTGCAAAGCTGCTCTGGGATCAAAATCCTGATTGTAATCCATCAAACCAATAACCACAGTGAGAGTCGAATGGCTGAGCAATTGAGCAGTGATGGTGCTAGAAATTAATATATGAAGCTGCTATTAGCATGTAGAAAGCTTTGGAGGAAGGGGAAAGCAGCACGTAACTGCTAATAATCACAACACTGTCATGACATCGAAGTTTTTATTTAAAAAAACCCCAATCATGTCATGCTAATTTTTGATGGAGAAATATTTATGCCTGCTGCTCACAATTTAATCAAAATGTATGTCTATACATCTCTTCACCTGGTATAGGCAGAAAACCTTGGTTCTCTTCCTTGCCAGCTGCAGTGAAAGGCTGTGTTCAAGGGGGGAGCACCAGGAGAAGAATCATCGTGGTGGACAACTCAAACTGCCTGGAAACAGCCTTCCCAAGTTGGCCATAAGAATGTCACTGTCCCATAAAACTGACTTGCCTAAGCCACTGCTAGCATTTTGACCCTATCTTGCCTACTAAATAGGGTGTGAGAAAACTACATGGACTGTCTGTGCAAAAAGCAACAGGCACTTCTGCCTCCATGAAAGCAGGATCAAGTTGACATTGAGCAAGACTGACCAAATCTTGCTTAACTTGCTCTGGTAAGTCACCTCAGAGAAGCCTTTAGTGTGACTGAAATGCAGCAACAGTATTCTCCTCTTTGGGTTTGTGCTTCCTATTGCCTTTGTCACTTTGACCCTTCATCTCCCATCTGGAGGATTTCTTGGCTTTAGTGTATTTTTTTCATCTAAATATAGCAGCTCTTCAGCCTTTTTGTTTCTCTGCTACAACCTTGGCTGCCTTTAATGGATCTTGCATGAAATTAGACCTAGTTTGCATTCTAATTAACTTTGGTGACTTATGCTTTTAATTAATCCTTAATATTCCTCCAGTCTCCATGGATGGTGCATTATAAAAACCTGTTTCTACTTGTCATTGTGGTTTCCACTTCAGAGGAAAAAGAGATCTCACAAATGGTACGTATACAAGAAATATATGCAATTTATCATAAAACATTATGATTTTATTCTCTCCAGATGGAGTAGCAGACATGTTAATATGTTTTTCTGATTGAAGAAGTTCTATGTGATTTATTATTCCATGAAGAACAGGGGTGCAACAAGACCCCTACTTGGATAAAACCTCTATGGGATTCTTGACATATTGTAAATTGCTGGATCTGAGTAACCCCTCTCCAAAACCACAGCAGCTCTCTGACTGCCTTGCACACAAAGATTTAACAGGTTAATTGACCAAATCATGCTCACTTCAATAGCCCCTTTGTGTTCAAGATTTGACCCACAGAAGAGCTCTGAAAGTTTAGAGCACAACATAAGTGCTCTAAGTATTACTGGGTCACATTTTGAGGTTCAGAATCAGTTGTTACTTTAAGTTTATTCAGCAAACTTCCATTTAAGTAGAGCACTGAATCCAAAAGCCCAGGAAAGACCTCCAAATTTCAACCATTATTAATCATTTGATGTATCAATTAAATGTAATATTCTCTGACATCTTTTACTCTTGCCTGAGTATCACTCCAAGTAAAAGATATTCAACTGCCACTGAGAACGTGTGATTTATTGCTATCCAACCTGCTCATCTAAGAGTTGAATGAACCAAGAAGTTCCTATGAGAGTTCTTGAAACAGTCTTTCACCACAGTTATATTTATTGCCAGTTTCTGACTGTATTTAACAATAATCGGAACAATCACTCCAGAAATGAAGTCTGGAAAAACACATATCCTAAGAATATTAACTGTACATAAGCCAGCAACTTCTCTTCAGACATCAAGATCTTTTCCAATCTTATCAGATATATGGGACTGACATTACATACAACTCAAAAGTTGTTCAAAGCAGTGGGAATTTTCTTCATACCAATAAGAGTAGTTCTCTTAGTATTTCACATATCCTACTAAATATGTTTTATTAAAATATTGATTCCCACTTTTTATTTGAAATAGAAGAGTCAAGAGATAAGCAGGGCAGTAAAATTTTGAACCTATCATCTAAAACACTTGGTTCCATGAAAACAACACGAGAAAGCTAAGGGGTCCACTGCCATTAGTGCCACTAGGATCTCACCTTCTGTGCCCTGGCAATCCAGCAGTTTGCAACACCAGGACTAAAAGCATATCTGTCGGTCTCGTGGTTTTCAGATATTATTTACTTGTCAAAGGAAAGCAACACTCATTTCTAGAATTTAAAGATTAGGAGACACACCTCCTGTCAGCTGAGGGAGTGATATTTCAGCCAGAAAAGAGCACTTGAACTTCTTAACACCAGTGGTACAGGGTCAGATCACAGATTTGGCCTTGGTGTCTCCCTTCTCAGAGTAAGAATCAGTAACAGATGATTAAAAAGAATGTGACAAGAAAGCAAGCATGCAGTGTGGCTTCTGCACTAAAGTCTCCCAGTTTCCAGAAATGTGCAGCTTGGGCACCTTTGTTCTGGCATGGTGGAAATTATCAGGATCAAGATCTTAATCTTTCAGGGTTTGAACAAGGGAAATGCCTAATAATTGTACCCGAGTGTGTCACTTTATATGGGTGACAACTCCCAAAGTCCAAACAGTTGCCTGGATCAAGGCCAGGCTCCTAAGCTCTTCACATAACCGAAACATTAAAGTTTGAGAGACACTGGGAAGAGGAGGAGAATTTCTTAGTCTCAGCTGCCAGAGTTTGATAGAAGGCAAGCCTAAGAGGTGTTATGATCTCAGTGGTTACTCAGAGGTGTCTTCTGGAGAGACGCTGGGCCAGACTGGAGACCTTATTCATTCTACTTCTGCAAACTTCAAAAGAACTTTAACAAGTTATGCAAGCATTATAATATTCCAACCTTATGTAAATGAAGGTCATAAGGAAAACTTACTTTCTGTTCAGTCCTTAGAAAGGAAATAATCCAGCTTCAGAATCTAATCCCTTTAAAGGCAACTGACTTTATTAAGGGAGAATTTCATCCCCAATTCCTGACCACATTACATATATAATAATTATTGATGAATTATTTTTTGCATTTTTTCTTGGTTGAGATGCCAAAAGAAGTCTGAGATTCAGAGCTTCCTGCAAACAAGAAAATACATGTTTTTAAAGCCACCAGTAAATAAATCAGAAAAATATTGTCCTGACTGCCAGATAAATGAAGGGGAGAAACACTTTTCTACATCAACCTAAAATATGTACACAGAGAATTAAATCAAAAAAATAAATTATGACTATTACATACTCACATTCACAGGAAAGAGCCAAATGTGTCAAGCTTGGGTTTTGCTCATATGCAGGGCAGAAATATTTCATAATAATTTGTAATATGTACAAAAAATATACAAATTAAAGAGTGAAATTATGTAGATGAAATAAAGAGCTGTTCCCAAGCAAACTCACTGTTGCCCATAGATTTCAAAGAAAGCAATTTACATCAGTATAAAGCTCTCTCCATGTACAAAATCTTTGTCCTGACAACCTTTTTTCTTGCTTTAACAGCAGTTGGCACTTTTGCCATTTGCACAAAGTAGAGACATTTCCTATTTGCTATGTAGGAACTGAAGGGAGAAGTCATGTAAGTGCCAGTCAGCTCTCTATCTGAAACACTGGGGAAATACTTTAAAATAACTTAGGACAGTTTAGATGGGCTCAGCACTGTCTACCTCAAAATTGTGGTCCAGGCATACCAAAAAGCATGAGGTTGTCTTCAAACTCTAATGTCTTTCAAAAATAATTTGTTTACCTTTGATGTTTTTTTGAGTGTTTGCTGTTATTGAAACACTTCCCATGATGAATAATTTTTCTTACTAGTTTAGAAAGATCAGAAGCAACATTTCACCCGACCAAGGAGTTGGAACTTGCAGAAAAATATAGTAAAGGGCAAAAAACATAATAAAAGTGTGAGAGTAAACAAAACTGAACTGAATGAGGGACAGTGTGGTATGTCCCTAAACTAAGCATTTGAAAATATAGAAAAAAAAATTACAAAGAGAACTAGAAACCCAGAAGGCTTATACTGTTCTTATTACTTGAACATGAACAATATTAAGAATCAGCTTTCTGTGACCTATACTGTAGCATTAAAAGTCAAGTTAGTATAAGAAAAGAGATGGGATGCAGAAGAGATTCCCAGAACAGATCTAGCCATCCTGGCAGGTGTCTGTTGAACATTGCTGAGGGAAGTTCCTCAGTCTCTTTCAATACTCCAGAATTTCAAAGCCTGTATAATCAGAAAATCTTTATTCATATCAAACTTCCATTTTCCTTGCTGTGTATTAAACTAATTTCCCCATGCCCTGTGGAAGGACAGATTACCACTCTTCTTAAAACGATTTCTGTATTTTCATTTTTATCTCCACTTTGCTTTTTCTTTTTCAGACTTAGAAGTCCCTTTCATTTCATCTCATTAGCTGTATTTTCCTACTGTTTATTATTATCTCAGCTTCCCTAGGCTCAGGTTCTTTGTACAGCTCTCACAGAAACTTGTGACCTACTTTATATAAATACCCAAAAAAGTACATGTATAGACAGCAACACAACATTAAATAAATAAAAAAAGAGTATGTTACAGTTTAATACATTTATATTAACTTGTTAGTCAAGAGTATCACCACTGCCTAAAGACTCACAATCCCTCCACAACAATCTTTTTCTTGTCCTGCAGTACTTTTTACAACTACATTTGGTGTAAGAACTTAATTGATGTCTTTTCTATAGTGCGCCTTCCATATTTAAGATAATATACAAAACCTGTGGATAATATCATTAGTAGTTTTGAATTTTAAAGTTACTGGAATGTTTCAATTCTTCCAAAGGTGATGATATTTGGAAAATGTTTAATGTTTTCTTCTCAGAGAGAAGTCTTGGGAGTAGCTCCAAGTCCTGAGCCACAGATGCCAAGGAAAAGAAAACAGATCAAAAGACTTCCTTTCCTCAGATCCAATAAGTATTGTGGTATCTTTCATCTAACGCAGGTGAAGGGGGCAAATTGTATGACTAATTTCACTTCATGTGAAAACAGAACATAATTTTTTTTTTTTTTACCCTAAAGACATGAAAACAAAGGCAGAAAAGCTGTAGGAGAAATTATAACTGACCTGAGAACACAGAATCAGCCACAAGGAACGTCTGAAGCTGGGCAAGGAGACCTTGACAGAGTAATAGTTATAAGTGGGTCAGTGCAAGGTTGGGGTTGTTCCTGCAGGCCAGTAAGGGTTACAAAGGCTCCCTAGCACTGTGAATTAGGGAGTAAATTGGCATCCAGGTGCTCCATACCAGTAACCTGAAAGAATTGTTGTGCAAAGATGATGATGGGTGTGGGATGCCAATTTTAATAGAGACATTGAGAAACTGAAGGAATTAAGTGGGTTCCACTCATAGGGAAATATGATAGTAAAGGCAAAAGTAAGTTGCTTGCAAATGCTCTAAGAAAAATACAGAATATATGCAAATATGCAGTGACAAAGTCTAGAGCTAGATGTTATACTCAGCAATTTGATTAAAAACCAGACACACCTTGTCTGGTAGTAAACTGTAATGGGGATGCAGCATTGCCCCAGAATCTCACAATGATTTTGACAACTGGAATAAAGTAAGCATGTTCTATGTGCCTGCAAGGCCATAATCTGCCAAGACAAGAGCAGATGTCTGTCATAAGAGAGATGATTTGGAGGTATTGGGTAGAAAGGCAATCATAAAAGAGAGAAATTTGAAAGACATTTGGCAACTGAACAAAGAGAGATAGTAACTTTTTCTGTTGGCTTTAAATGAACAGTTTTGAAGAACTTGTGAAGACGTACCACAAGTACCAAGAATGCCAGGATAAGCAAAACAGATTTTTCTGGCAACATAAGCAAATATGGGCCTCAGTGTGCTAGTGAAAAACAGGACAGAATAACAACACGACAAGGGAATAGGACAAGGAGTCACAGCAGCAATGAAATGTGGCAACCACCTGAGGGAAACTGAGTATTCAATGTCTCTACAGTGAGAAAATTATCTCAAAGAAATTGGAAAATTCAAATTTGTAAACTAGGTTCTACAAAGGTAAACAAAAAAACAACAAAAAAAAAAGAGTTTGATTTGGGGTTGTGCTGGATCTGTCTGGGATGGAGTTAACTTTCTCCATAGCAGCCCATATGGTGTGGTGCTATGGATCTGTGGCTACAACAGTGCTGACAACACATCAGTGTTTTGGCTATTGCTGAGCTGTGTGTGCACAGTGTCAAGGCCACCTCTGTTTCCCACTACACTCCCCACAGCCAGGCTAAAAGTGGGCAACAGGCTGGGAGGGGATACAGCTGGGACAGCCGACCCAGGGATATTCCATACCATGTATTCTCGAGCTCAGAAATAAAAGTGGAAGAAAAACGTGTGGCTTTTTTGCTTCCAAAGCGGCGGTTTAGAGTCTGGCCAGGCATTGGTCTGCCTTTGGGACGTGGTGTGCCATCTCTTTTGCTTCCCTTGTTTCCTTCCCGCACTATTTTCTTCATCTATTAAATTGGCTTTTATTTGCACTACATATGTGCCTGTTCTAAAATCATAAAACAAATGTAGCCACTAATGTAGACTGCATTCATTTGTCACCCTGGGCCATCCTCCAGCTGCTTGCTGAATGCAGCAAATGGAGGCTGGTGTCCAGCTCTGCAGTGCTTAGAGAGTCCATTTCACATTCAGGTTCCACAGCACACATCTGGAAGAACAAACCAAGTTCTCCCATTTCTAGTTTGGTTAGCTGTCCAGTTGATTTCACTGTGGACCTGATAAAAGTGAGATTTCTTCTCACATCCTCCAGCTGTAGGGTTCAGCAGTATGCAACCTAACCTTAAAAAGCACATGTAACATTTGATTTCACTAGCCAGATTTTAATGATATTTAAATCCTGTTAATCTCTGGGACTTAAACTGATGGGACTCATTGCCAAAGGACACTACATATTATACAAAAGCGTATTTATTTTAACATAGATAACTCTAGTTATCTATGGGTAAATTCTATAATAAGATTAAAAATTCCAATATCATGCAGAATTTTTTGGCACATGAAAAAATCTAGAGTACTACTAGCCTCAGTTCAGAGAAATAGGAAAGTTTTTGCATCTACAACCCTGTGCTTTCTTACAGATCTCAATTTCATTTCCAAGTTAAAACAGACTGTGTGTATCTGGGTCTTGATCCTTATTCACCCTTTTTAAGCCATTCATTATTTCTGCAAAATGGCAAAAGGCAAATGTTCACAAGAAATCTAATGCATCTATTCCTCAAACACAAATTCTAATGCAACAGAAGTTTTAACTGAATGACTGCCTCCTAAGCAGCCTTATGGGAGCAAGTTAAAAATAATTCATACTAGTGCCAAATAAGATGAAGCTTCTCGCTTGGTATTGATTTGTTTTCCAGGAAAAGAAGGTCTATTGAGTTTGTGATTTCTGACGCAGAGTAGACACCATATTGTCCATTTCTGACACAATGGTGGAACTTCTACTACTTCTTTTTCCTTTGAAAGGTTCTCCTCTCACCCGACCTGTTACGAGATTATATAGATTTTATCTTTCACTCATGTTGAATTATTAGCCAAACTACAGTAGCATTTTTTCCAGCAAGGCCCTACTAAAAGTTAGCTTCTCTAGCAAAACTATTTTGTTCTTTTATCATCTTTCCTTGCAGATCTCTATGTAAATGCTAGACAGAGACAATTTTTGTCCATATGTTTACCGAAGAAGAACACAATGAAGAACAGGACCTGAGAATCCTCACTCACTGCCAAAATTACGCATTTTTAGAGAAACTGTCTGTCCTTTCACTCGAATATACGGGACATATAGAAAACCAGGACATAATTTAATAGTGAGATTGTCTAAGAGAGAAAACATTTTTTTGTTTAATATGTGGATGTGATAACAGATTTGATTAGGAGAAGATGCTGGAGATAACAGGTTTGTGGCTGGGTCAACATACCACAGAAATATGTGCTTTTTTCCTACCATACTCAAAGAAAGGGTCACAGGCAAGAGATTTAATAACATCTTCTCCCAGAGACCCTCCATTAATCATGATTATCAATTCATGAGTTCATGATAAGCCTCTTTTGGTTCAATCTGATTTTTTCTCCTCCTTCTTTAGAAGTTGAATTAAAGCATAATTACTTGCATTATGCCACTTGTGACAGTATGAACTGATTAGCTTGTAAAGCACTGATTAGTTTGGGGCTACCTTAGTATAAAACTATGAATTATAATGAAATATGCAGATAAGCTTGAAGAGGCACTTATGATATGAACCAAATAGATTTTATATAGAAATATATATATAATTCAAAGATGAGAATATTTCATAATTGCAACCTGTTATAAAAGGAAAAAATGTCACTATATGACACGTTATGCTAATCTCATATCTAAATAACTCACATCATTTCATAACCAGTATATCTTTGTATTTTCTGGTACAGCAACTTTGTGTCACAGAGCGTCCCTCCCTCCTCCCGTGTGCTCCAGCTCCCAGCAACACACTCACTGCATACCTGGCTGATGGCAGGACACCCACTGGTTCCACCATAAACATGAATATTTTGGTGGAACCAGTGGGTTACTGTATGGCATGTCAACACAGATCAGACTCAAAGCAGAAAGTTTTGCATTTCATAGCTGACTGCCTGCTCACTGAACCTCTGGTGCTCTCGGGGCAGGGCACAATGGGTGGGCTCACCACAGCTCAGTGGGATATCTTCTGCATGTCCTACTGGGTAATGAGATTTTGGAACAGAAAACAGTCATAGCTTTTAGTGCCTTTTCAGCACATATGAGTAGGAGAATTCAATTCTCAGCACCTTCCTTTGCAGAGTTGCCCAAAGTTGAATACCGTAATCTATTACTAAATATTCATTTTAGAAAATAATCATCTATTTTTTTCCCGTAAGCTGAAGTCAATTTTACAGGATGTCCAACAGGTTTTTATCAGTCTACTCCCCTAAGTACATTTAATAAATTATTTACACGCTTTCACTGTTGGTATTAGGATAAGATAATATACAATCTTCTGAGAAAGTATCAGCTTGTGCAAAAGAATGCAGATGCACTGATGGTTTTGGAATGTGGTGGATTTACAGCAGCTGAATAACTGACTGTGCTCCAGCAAAACCATTGCAAAGGTCACAGATACACACATCCAAAACAGTACCAAACAATGCTTGCACTTCTATTTCAAGCTAGATTCCTTGTAGCTGCTAAACTCACAATAATTCCACATGTATGACATAGCATGGACGATTCTGAATCTAGTGACTACACACACACACATATGGTGTAACCTGGGTTACATTACTAAGTCAGTCTTTTAATTGGCCTGA
The DNA here is from genome assembly GCA_013390005.1 of Calyptomena viridis. NCBI lineage: Eukaryota > Metazoa > Chordata > Aves > Passeriformes > Eurylaimidae > Calyptomena > Calyptomena viridis. The sequence goes on from WEIV01015685.1 coordinate 152,744, forward strand.
GGATTAGATTACAAACTCCAGTTGAAAAGTATGTCATGAGGTGGCTGGTTTACACTTACAGAAATCAGATTTATTTTAACAGCCTTTTCCAACTACAGCTTATAATGTGGAATAAGAATGTTACACTTCTGAATTGTTCTTCATCCCCTATTTATTATTTTTCACTAAAAACATTTCTCATTTCTGGAAATTCCTTTAAATTTGACAGCAGATCAACTATCTTTAAAATTGCCTTACTTTTAAGCATGTGAGTGGCACTTTAGAAATATTTCCTATAGAAAATATTTAATAATTTCAAATGTTTATGTAGTATTGTGTAATCAATGTGTAATCTGAGGTTCTTCCTTCTGCCTTGTAAAACAATGAAGTCAGTTTTCAGCTTTATTGAAAAAATCTGCTACTCCGTTAGAAAGTTAGTAGGAAAATGAACATGTTGATAAACAGAAAATGAACATTTTGATAATCTAGAAATTTAATTTAGTTACTTTGGGCCTGACACAAACCATGCAAATAAATTCAGTGGACTTTGGCTGAAACCATAAGCTTTGTTCCTTTTCTACTGACTTTAAGTTATTCTCCATTTCACACAGAATCCTTAGCATTTTTTAATATCAATAAGCACATAACATAGAGAAACTAAAGGATTAATTTTTTGGTATCATATTGCATACAATTGTGAAGGAGATTTTATAGAGTAATACAATCACGTGATGACTAGTTGGTTATAATAAGTCAGTCTTCCTCTGTCAGCACCATTACTCCTGTTTCAAATCAGAAATTCTTTCTATATTCTTATAAGCTCAAACAGATTCCTGCTAAATGCCTGCCTTTTTTATTTCCCTAAATGGACACATACTTTTATTGTTACACTCACTGTCATAACACAGGAGAGTAAGAAAAGTGTTTTGCATGTGTCTTATTTTTTTTACTAAGTATTTTGTCCTCCTTGAAATCCTTTAAAAGCAGCAAAGGAACCAATCTACCATCTACCAAGCACAGCGACCAGAGGAGAAAATTCTTATGCTTAGAGAAAGAATAGTTCAGGCTTGATGGGTCTAATTTTTTCAAGGAATTCCCTTATGGTCAGAGAGAGAAAGACAAGAGCTCCAAAGGAACCTCAACCTGTTCTATTTAGTCACAAGGAATTGTGTGTGATGAACAACTCACGTATGAAGTAAACACACCAGAGGAAAGCACAGTACATAAACCACAAGGACAAAATAATCAAGTATCTTACAGAGTCCACCAGACCACCAGCAGCAGCTATTCTCCTTGAAATTCAGTATTTTGGGCCTTGGCTTGTAAAAGAACCCTTTGTCCTTCAGAAAGTTTTGAGGGTTATCTGAAGGACACATTCTTCTCTGCTATTTTTAAGAATCCTATGCTAGTTACACATGCTGTTCTCAGGTCTTCAGAAGAAACAAAGATGGTCTTAGTTCAGTCTGTTCACAGCCAGCCCGCAAAGACAGTGCACATCACTAAGCAATCTTTTTTGCATAGTTTCCAGTTCAACAACAGACTCCTCTGTGCTTATCATTAAATTATATTCTCAATCAAAGAAAGAATTCTTAAGCCTTATCATTTACTCCAACGGGATTTGAACTGATCATCCTCTAACTATATGCATCATTTCAGTATCAACAGCAGAACTCTTCAAATCCAGAGGAAGAAGAGTACTCAGAGGACATAAATGTGTTAAATTCTCTTCAGCATGTTTCATTAACAAGGCTAGTTTGCTTGTCTACCACATAATCCTTGCTTAGGGAGACAAGCACAAATGCAGCCCCATAGCTTCAAAGCACACATTAAGCCATCTAAGTAAACACTGATACAATAAGACAAACATGTAGCAGGAAATGCACATTACTGGCAGGGCACGTGGTCCTGGTGAAGATAATTTTTTGCATACTTCTATGGTCATTGATATGCTGTACATACACTTGAAACAACATCCATTTCTTAGCATATCTCAGCACACATATATGTCTTGGAAAAACAGACATAAAAAATTAACGACTGACCTGTACTAGGTCTCCTATTTGCTCCCGTAACCTTAATTCCTTGTTCTTTAAGATGAAATAATATACTTCTACTAACAAATCAAGAAGAGTTCACACAGTAATGAAAGCATCAAAATCTGCATGTGCAGACCATTTGTGAATTACCAGGAGAGGAATCAGACATTTCAGAAGCTTTCACAAGAACCACATGGATCCTGGGGTTGCATGCTTTATGTCCCCTGAGAGTTACATAGTGCATGGAGTAAACTACAGTTGGGGTACAGGTCAGACTCTGATAAATCAATATCAAATTTTTTGAATGCATCCAAAGATCACCATCAGCTGCTTTCCTCTATATTAATGGCCATGTTTAGACCACATTACTCCTTAACGTTTCGTGGTTTATTCTCCTGCTCACCTCTGCTCAATGTTTTATCCACAACCTCATGTTTTTCTACACAGTTCCTCTCATGTTCTGCAATTCAAACTAAAACCTGTAGCAATCAGTCTAGCAAATTTTTACAGAAAAAAACCCCTTCTGCTATGTCCCTGGAACCTAGTCAAATTACTTGACAGTCCTGGAGTAAGAGCTGGGTAGCTGGAAGTGTCATGTGCTCCTTAGCCTTCGGAACAGAGCTGTCATAACTGGACCTCAGAAATCATTTACAGGTGTAACTTGAAAGCCATGCCTCCCCTTTGGCAGGAAGATACAAAGCCCATTCAGCTAAGTATTGAGGTTATCAATAAGGCATTATAGACTTCTTAACAAGAATACTATCGGGAGTCTCTGACATATTCAGAAATGACCAACCTAGCAGATTTTGCAAAGCTGTTCCTGCCCTGTTGAGAAACGCTGGTGCTGGATATGCTTCAGTCACACTGTACCAGGGGATTTCATGTCAGTATAACTGTCTTTCAAAATGTTTACAACAGGGTTTCAGTTTTATCAGTTAGCCATGTCCTGACTGGGCAGAAACTTCAAAAAAGTTACCCATTTATATTTGCTGCACAGTACCCACAATACTTTGTAAAAAATTTGAAACAAATCTCAGGGTTTTTTTCCTCCTTTTTCCTTGTACACTCAGTTTTTGAAGCTACATGTGCTGGTCTGTTTTCAGTTATTTTAAAAAAAGCATTGTACACAGAACAGTATCAGACCAGTTGCGGTTTATATATGAGAACATATGTGGCTACATTCTTTCTCTTTAAGTAAACAGTCAGCAGTAGAGTAGACTGTGACCTTTTGGAAAAAAAATGTCATCATTGGAAAAAATTACTTAGTCTTCATGAAATTGTGGCTACGATTCATTATGTCAAAGATGGGAAATAAAGAAAAGAGCACAGCAGTCTATCCAATCCTTGCTGAGGCAAACACATGAGAATGATTACACATACATATACACTCCTAAAGTAAGCTCAGAGCCTAGCTTCTGGGAGGGGAGGTGATAAATTCAAATGGAGGCTGAATCCCTGGACAAAGTCCATCTCTGATGTAACGCACTGGAGGCCCCTGAAATCATCAGAGCCAACTAAGCAGAGCAGTGAGACAGCACAGATGGAAGATGCTGTTCTGCAGGCAGGTGCAGACAGTGCTGAGCAATGGAACCCCTACTTATGGCTGAAAGGATGCCAGCACTGAAATGAAGACAGGTTTTTAAGTACCTGTATTTTGAAAAATATTTCACTGTCTTCCACTCTTTGCAAGATATTAGAGCACCAAATAAGCAATAGCTGCAGATGGTGTCTTGCAGCCTCCAACCCAAATTTCTTTTTTTTGCATAAAGGTGAGCTCTTTCTTAGTTAAGTTGTTGACAGACATTCTGCTGTCTTGCCTGGAGTTACAATTTCATCCATCAAGACAAAAGAAGGTATTAATCAAATGTTAATTCCACCATTTTGTCTCAATGCTCACCAAAAGAGAGGAGCTTTATAATGCACTTTATTATATTTTTTCATAAAGAGGCTTCAGGAAGATTTCATACCTTCTAACATACCCCTTTTTCTCCACATACTCCACACTATCAAACACATGGCAGCAGTTGTAATAGAGAGGTTATCTGGCCATGTATTCAATAACACCTCTGTATCTAGGGGATCCGTGTAACACCTTTTTTTCCAGGAGAGAACTAAGACGTAAAAAAACACGTGAATGACAGCCTGAGGACAGTTCAACTAGCACAGGAAAGCTAAACAGAGTTATCTGAAACCAGAATGCTGGCCAAAGTATTCACTACTGTAGGATCACTGAAATGTACATTTTTGATCAGACAATACCTGTAAGAAAACCAAGCTGCTGCTGGCAAATAGGAGCAGGAAAGGGCTGGCAGATGTTACGCAGTTGAAACACTGCAGAGACACCCTCATCACAAATACCAACAATGGCAGCCCCACCCAGACCTCGATAGTTTCTATTGCGTCAGGTGCTGCACTTTCAAAGGCTCAATAGGCAAGCAGAAAAAAGCATGAAAAGAAAATACAGGAGAGACTAAGGTGATACGCCTTCAGTTTTGCATTAAATTAGAGATATGGGAATAGGACCTAGGTCTCTGGCCTCCAAGAGCTCTGTCCTCTCCAATCAGCCTGTTTTCTCAAAGTAGGCTCTTGAACCTTTTTTCTCTCTTCCATATATTTCAAAAATGGAACAAAACCAGAGAGTCAACTCATAAAGTTCCCAAGAATCCTGAAGTGAAGGACACTAAGTCCTTGCCAAAGGTCTAGCTGGCTACACAAGGAAGTTACACATAAATTAGGAATAAATTTTCAAATTCCCTTTCAAACTACAGAGAAGTAAACTTATGTCCTATTCCATCTCATTCCATCTCCCCCCTACTCAGCACACAACGTATATGAGCTTTCGAGGAAGAAGCCAATTGAAAAATCCACCCTTCAGCCTGTATTGCTCATTTCCCTGCACAGAAAAATTAGGAAATTTAAATTAAGCTGACAGTAACAAGAAAAGCTGTTGGAAATTTTACCAGGATGTGTAAGTCAGCCAGGTAATACCACATCCAAGGTTCTTGTATTTTATTGGTGATAAAAGTAACACCCCTGACCCCACCATGGAAAGTCAGATGGTTGGAGATTTGTTTTCAGCCAGCTGACACTCACATCCAAGGAAAATGCTTTGATTGGGAAAACAGCTCCTAACATGGATTTTTGCAGTGTCTGTTATACCATGAACAATGTCAACAGCCAGGAATGAAATTACTGTCTTGGAAGCAAATTATACAGCTCTTCCTTTTCCCTTCATACTTTCCCTTGCAAATATGGAGAATTGTCAGAGATCCACAGCTGTGGAAATTGCACAGCAGGGGCCAGTTCATGTGACAGCTCCAGAGCACTGAGCCACTGTGGTCAGTGCCATGCTTAAGTCGCAAGTCCTTGCTCTTCTCTTCCAGGGGAGGGGAAAGGTCTTGCCATTGCCTTGCTAGGCAATGCCATCTTGCCTGATGGCTACTCAACTTTTGGAGGGATGTTAATTTTTTTCACAGAAGCCAGGTGGGTAATAATGGCAAACACTAGGGCAGAGAGGTTAAACTGGTTATTCTGCCTATCAGCTTAGTTGTTTAATAATGTTTGACTCTGTAAACACCAAGATTGACAGAAGCAATAAACATACAGGGAAATTTCCTTGTCCTGTACAATCTCACCCAGATGCCTCAATGTTGCCATTTTAAAGAGCTGGTACACAAATTCTCTGCAACTCATACGAGGAAATTTGAAAAACTAGCATACAAAAAAAGATAAAAACAAAACCTATAAACATTTCATAAAACAAATAAATAAATAGAAACCTGACATCTGCTAACAATTATCACTCACAGTTGCTAATTTTGAATTTGGCAAAATTCCATTTCCAGTAGTATTTTTCTGTATTTGTAGTCTTACTCAACTCTGAAGCCAAATAACTTCTCATTTCAGGCAGAAGTGCTGCATGATGTGGGGCCTGTTGCCTCTGCCACTCCTTTAAGTTTTCTCTCCAGGTAACAGTCACTTCAGCCTCTGGTTTCTGCTGTCAGGCCTGCCTACAGCATAAGTCCCTACAGGTTCATCCCACTGGCTCATTCTTGCCCAGTGCCACATGTAGATTTATAAAGTAGCAGCTCTGATGCAAACAGTCCTTGCGACTGCAGCCTTCACAGCAGCACCTGGCAAGTGAGCCTTTGCTTTAGAGGCAGCTCCCACAGTCAGTTCAGGGGGTCCTTGACAGGCTCTCACTGACCCTTGGCACAACTCACCTTCCAGCTTGCTCCTGTTGGCCTCTGAAACCTGCTGTACCTGTGCACTGCAGCTCAGCAATCTGTGAAGCTCCAGAGGGAAATATATTGTTCTTCATTACCACAAGTATCCCTGGCTTCCCAAAGAGATTAATAGTCTGCTAAGATGACTATTAGATTCCATCAAGAGTTTACCACAAGGATAACACCACTGGTTTAGGAAATAGAATTATTAGGAAATCAGAGTATGCAGGGAAGCAGTGTTTTTTCTGCCTTGTTCTCCTACTGTACTCTACTTTGAAGGGTAACTGAGGAATTTTGATGCAGGGGGAAGACAGAGCAAGCTCACAGGCCATAGCCCAGCTTCACAGAGCTATTTAATAGCAAATCCTCACGGTAAAGACCTATCGGATACTAAACAGACAAGAACAGACATGACAGTCTTAACCAAAAGACCAAGAAGAATAATAAGTTGGATGGACATTTGGTAATGCCCAGGAGAGACACAAAAACTCATCTTTCCTCCAAAGCCTTTGGACATTCCCTGTTAGAGAAGCTAGTAGGAGATAGGTGGTGTCTTCCTCTATTTGCAGTGTTTGGGCCTTTCTGTTTCCTATTGAAGATTCAAAGCAGTGCTGGGTCTGGAACTGCTGCAACTTTATCCAGAGGGCTAAAACCCATCTGAGCTCTTTCACTGAGAGTGTCAGCTGCAGTTGTTCATGCTGTCTTGGCTGCCTATTCTTGCAGAGTATCATTGCAGCCAGACAAACAGCCATGTCTACTGCTTCTTGCCAGCACTCACAGAACAAATGACTGTAGCTTTCATAAATTACTCAAATCCAACTTAGTTTTTGCTGGATGACTTTCATGATCTGTCAGTTTCTTCACTACCAACACTTCATAAGGTGAAATTCATCCTGCATTTCTAATTAGTTACTTGGCTGTTAGAAATGAGACACTTTCTGCATGTACAAGCTAGTTGATACTCCTAAAAATCTCTAACCTCTCAGCCTGGGCAGATATCTGATATCCCCATTCATACAGATTTTCTATGAACAGTGAATTGTGGGTGAGGCATTTGACTGCATCTTTTCCCATTCAACTGTGACTGGAATTGCTCTTGGCAGAGTCCCTTAAGTAATGCAAATGTGTCAGATATTAAAAGCTAAAATAAAAATCAGTGAAGCCTTCAAATAAATTACAAGCACATTAAACACAGTGCTGGCAACTCTAAAGGTCAGACTCTGGTTTTGTGAAAATTTGCTCAATGCAATAGGAGTCACATACGTAAACACTGTTGAATGCTTTGAACTTCCAGGAACAGAAATCATTCTGACCCATGCAGCTCACACACCTTAAAACATGCAGAAGGAATACCATAAACATAAATAACAAATCAATTCATTGGCATTTGCCAGAAGGTAAAGAAAAGTTTCACTCTGTAGACAGGACAAGTTAGCAATCATTAAAATTCCAGTACAGGAACATAAAACAACTCCCCACTCTGCTACTTATCAAACAATGCTTTCAAAACTGTCAATGGTCAGAATTTTAAGTAGAAGACTGAATTTCAAAAAAGAATGAATTACCAAACACAGTAATTGAACACAAAAATCCTCTCTCCAGTCCAAACCTACACCAATTGTTCCAAGTCCTCTTTGGTTATATGCAACAGCCCCACCCCCTCTTTACTCACCAGCATCCCAGCTCCCAGTCTTTAACCAAGGGATTTAGCTGTCCTGGACAAGCTGAGATGACCATGTTAATCTGACCTGGGACATTTTCTGCCAACTTTTGATTTTTAAGATCACAAAATAACAAAAACCTTTTTTTTTCCCCCAAGTGTGCTGCTATTACAAGGTTTTGAGTCAGCAGGAACACATGCATACTTTTCAGAGAGTACTTTTTCCAGTGACTTAATGTCTGAATGAATTTATCATGAGACATGGCAGTGTCATTAACATTCACTCCAAGCAAAAGAGTAGCTTTGAGAGTGTCCACACACATTTGCGTCATTCCAGCCATGGTTCACTACCCTGAATACTCATTCCACCAGACTGTTTGGTCCTGGTAAACACCAGACAAGTTTTCCTGGCTCCTGTACTTATTAAAGCAAAGGAACATTTTGCTGACAAGTGTGTAGCTGGTGTATTTCAGAACCCCAGGAAGCATTCACAGGCTATCTTTGAAAAAGTCTCCTCCATACAAGATCACAAACCTGGTCAGCACAGTAAGGAAAAGAAGTTTGAACTCTATAGAACCTTTCAATAAACCAGAATAGTATTCTGAAGATGGAAAGAGTGAATCCCAAAGAACTTCTCAAAGATGGAAGGAAGCTATGCATCCCAGAAGGTGACTGGCAATGAAATTCTTCCTACCAATACTTGACATCTATGCCTTACTTATATGGCATCACTGCATCTTTCCAAACAAAAAAAATGCATGACTGAGACATTTTTGTAAAGCCAAGTGTAATTTGTCATTTTTCCCATGGGCCAGGATAATTTTATTCCCATCCAACTGCAGCAGGAGATCTGTTCTGCATCAAGTGCAGATCCTCCCAGTCACTTCCCAGTGCTCTCCCTCAAATGTCAATAGCATGCAAATGAATTCCACATGCAAATGAGCAGCTCAGTGAATATGACAGAACTGTCCTGTTATTCTAGTTCTGTGAATCGAAAAAAACAAGGCAGCTACACTACATATGTGTTACCTTTTATCCAAAGCCTCTGTTAAACACATAGTGGCCTGACTCAGAATAACATACACCTCTTCACTTGGTCCTAGTCCATGAGCTGACTCCTGGGAAACCTGGGATTTATTACTCTGTTAGATGGAAGGTAAAAGTGGCAAAATACAGTACCTAAAGGCAAAAAAATGTTGCTGTATGAGTATGGATGATTCAGTTTCTTCACCTGGTGTTAACACCTGAATAGGCTTTGTATGCATTTATATCAGGATACTGGAATAAAGAGTATTCCTCTTCCCTACTTGCTAAGCAGTTGAGTACTGATGGTTCCAGTAACCTCCAGAGTCTTCCCCTACAGATCCATACTCATAAGGCCAGGGAAGTTCTACCTCATTACCCCTCTCACCCTTTCCATATCAGAGACTTGTACCATGGAGGCTCAGTCACACACAAAGCAATTCACAACAAAACTTTAAACACTTTGTGATGTATCACATAAACTAATGCTTTATTGTTTAGTTGTACCAAAATCTATTGTAAATTAGAAGCAGAAAGAAACATCTCAGACCGCTCTTGTGCTTAACAGTATTAACTTTCACTGGATAAATGTGAATGAAGAGGTTGTATCAAGAGAGGACAGACACATAATTTTTTAAAGGAAAGCACTGTCAACCCCAAATTATGAAAATTTTTAAAACCAAAACCACTTTGTGGAAGAGTTTTGAAAACTACTGGCAATTTATAGCTAGATTCTATTCCAGAAAGTTTACAGCTCCTCCTTTACAATAAGTACATGTTGTACTTTAACATAGTGGTTTTACAGCTCTCAGCAGTTTAATGACATAGATTCTTAGAACTCATTTCACCAGCAGCTCATTTCACAAAGTTGTACCACAATACACTGCAAAGATTCAGATACCTTCTGTAAGCCCATGCAACAAAAAATTTCCTCTTGTCATCAAGTCTTTGCAGGAAACAATAACTTATTGAGTGACCCATTAAAAGATCCTGTACCCTAACAGTTCCCTACTGGTTTCTCACAGTAGGAAAATTAATAGCACTTAAAACTGAATCACTTTAGCCATAATAAAAATCATTCAACACTAGTGCTACCAGCACTTCTTTTAACTACTCAGATTAAGACCCTGTAATTAGCCATTATATCATCCATTTCAAAGAACAATTTGCAAGGGCAAAATTTTGCTTTTCCATCTGAATCCTCAATAATTACTAAAACTTTAATAATTCTTAGATGCTCATGTCACCTGTTTAAAACAACAAACACCTGCTAGGTAACAGAGACAACAGAATTCATTGTGTTGCTGCAAACCTGGGGCATGAACTTAGTATTAAGGCAATCTCCAGCAGTTACAGTGATCATAAGTTTCAAAAACAATTCCTCTATTTTAAGGTATTTGAATGCAAGTCATGCTAAAGTCTCACAGATCACTGGACTTTTGCCTATCCTTCTCATGAAAACTAGTAAAAATCCCACTGCATATGCCAACGCTATACTAGGAGGTGGGAACATGGAGATAAAGTGTTAGTTCAAAAAGCATCAGTCCGATTCACTTTTCACGTTAGTAAGAAAAATCTCATGGTCCCAGAATGCATCTATGTAATACTATTCCAGCAAAAGCAAATATGGAGGCTTTATGTGATTCAGTTTCAAGAAATCCCCAGACACTATTGCCAAAGAGTTCCAGGAAATGTAGGTATTGATTCCAGAATAAGTGAGTTTACGGATCAAAAAGCTTTTTTTTGGTAAAGGTTAAAGGTTCATTTCAACCAAAGCTCAAATCTACTGCAGCCACAGTATCTAACTGGAGTCCCCTTTCAGGGGCTGACAATTGAGAAGATTTGAGAAGGTCCTCCTTTCCCTCTCAGCTCTTGTCACATGGGGCACATACTCCTAGGACATTTGGAGGACATGTGACAGTTACAAGACACAGCTTTCCTCTGCCTGCATCCACACCAACCAATGAAGTTGTACTAGGGAAGCCATCTGCTTGATGGACCCCATTCCCTGCCCATTCCCTACCACAGGGAATGGCCCTGCCACAGCTACACAGCTATCCAGTTCCTTTCCTCCTGAAAGAGGGTTTGTGTGTATCCACAACCAAGAGAGGCACCTGTTTCACCAGGAGCCAAAGACACTCCTCTTCAAAAGAATTGCTCAGCCAGTACTCAAGGCTTTCTGATCATCAAATTCAAGAGTGAGGCATCAACCCTAATGGTCTCAGAGACAAGCCTGAAGTACACTGACTGCTAGGCTGTGTTAAAGCATTTGGCTCCACATGGCACAGTGCAGGAGCAAAGCGTCTCCCTTGGGAATACGCAGAGCCTGCTGTGGACTAAGTGCTGACACTGCACATCAGTGAGAAAAACACACTGCAGAGCAGGACTGAAAGCACTCCGTGACCTTGGAAGAGCCTCTCATCCCTGGAGAGATGCACAGCAGGAGCACATCTCCCACGGAGTCCACAGCAGGATATATTTGGAACACTAAATACAACGTAATGTGAAGACATTATAGTACATTTTTTATTTACAGCTACCAGGAACTTACTTGTATCTCTGAAATCTCTTGGGTATGTTCTTCCATCAGCCTGGCAGAATGGCTAGGAGCATTTTCTTAAATTACCAGAAAAACAGTAGGAGCAAGCCACACTAAAAGAAGTTTTTTATACAGACCGCTGGTTAATCATCTGCCCATTAAACTAAACACGTAAACAAAGCTTCATAGCAGAAATGTTTGTTAGCAAGTATTTACCTTCTCTTTAATGTCTGCCATCCTGAAAGTTCTTTTACTCTTCAAAATTGTACCTTGATGCTAATTTTATTACATTCAGCTCCAACAATATAATCCTGTAGCAGCAGCAGTGGTTATGCAAAAGAAAAGGAAATTCAGAGCAGGCTCAAAGGCAGATATAAGTCTGTTACAAGGCTTGTCAAAAACATGCATGTCCTGACAGATGCTGTGAGTTTAGTGGTTATTACTTATAGAGCTGAGATAATTGCTTGGTAAGCCTGTGTAAAGTGTTCTGGTGATCCCACCTGCACATGATCCTAACAAGCACATTCCTTTCTATTACTACCCCATAGAGTAGAACTGATGATGGACTTGGACACCCTACGGTTACTGTACATTGATGTATCTCTATAAATCCAGTGCCTGACTTTTAGCAGCAACTCTGTTTTTTCTTCTGTCACTTAAAAAGACACATACTTACTGACTTTAGAAATACAACCATTAAGAAGATATAAATGCCTAGACATAATGGTCATGACTACAGATGATCTTTTTTTCATTTCAGCAGCTAAACTGCAAATGTGAATATGAGTGAGGAAAACATTTAACAGTGGCCTATCAGAAGGATACCTTAAAAAATTCCACCAAATGGTCAACAAATGGTCAGGATCACATCACAGAGTCACAGAATACGCTGAATTGCATGTGACCCACAAAGATCATTGAGTCCAACTCCTGGCCCTGCACAGGACCATCCCCAAGAGTCACACCATGTGCCTGAGAGTACCATCCACAAGCTTCTTGAACTCTGTCAGGCTTGGTGCTGTGACTTCTTCTTACTGTTAAGTAAGTTCTAGATCATCAAAGCCGAGATTAAAAAAAACACATAGTTGTCATTGATGAAAAAAGTTGGCATGTACCCTCTAAAATGTTAACTACATATAGTTCAACTTAAAATTCTTCAGCCTGCCCTAGCAAAGACCGCAAGGTAAGGTCCTTTTTGGTTACAATGCTGACTGTGTCAGTATGACAGATGCTTCCTGTCCTATTGGCTCTGTTAATGCTTCACTCAGTTTCTGTGTTTCCAACAAATGTTGGCTAACTAATAGGTTTTAATGTTTCTCATTCATGCTATTGCCTCTATATCAGGCCAGTACAGATGCCTCCAAATTAGGTCAGAGCATTAACATTCCAGAATCTTCATCTTTCAAACAAATCCCATGCATCATATTTTCTTCTGACAGTTTGAAAATGTTTTTCTGTTTGACGTGTCACCCTTGTATCAAGATTCCCATACTTTCAGATCTCCAGTACTTGCCTCAATTTTTCCTATTTTCCACTTAGATTTTCCAAATATGCTTTTGGAATTGTCACCAGGAGGGAAGATCGAGGAAAAAAACCCATAACTAAGTGCTGAGCTCATTTTACCATATGTGAAATTGAAACTAGAAGCCAAGGCATTTTTTTGTATCATCTAATCTATTGCAGAAAATGCCAGAAAATCAAGGAGCCAAGCACTTAGCAGGTACTGGGCCAATATAAGAGCACTGAAGGCCTATCCCAGCTGTCAGCAAAAGCATTGAAAAGACTGGATCCAGGCCTAAGGTTTTTAAATGCATAGCTGGAAGGGTCTTGCCACAAGAAGAAATATCTGGTTCATGCTACAACATAATCAACTCTATTTCAACAGAAACAGTAACCTTTCTAAATTGCTCCTATTGTAAATTGTCTCTTGAGACAAAAATGTTTGGTGGCCATGGACAAAAGCTGCAGTAAACTGAGAATATTTAACAGCATGGAACACATAGCTCTGTGTGTATGTGTATTTACCCACCAGATCACACAATAGACTTAACGATGACCTTGGCTACTTGCGTAGATGACTTGGATGGGTCCTATGTTTCTACAGGAAATAGAGTTTGGATACCCCTTCCAACACAGAGTTTTCAGCTCTTTATTCAGCAATGCTTTTTGTAATCTTATTCTATATGAATAAGGGGACAAACAATCACAGAGCAATGGCACCAACCAGCAAATGAAATTACGCCTGTATGCATGTTCATAGGACCCAGGCCTTATTGTACAGCTAGAAACATTTATAACAGATTCCCATACAAAGGGTTAGATTCTCACGTGGCAAAAACTGGTGCAACTCTTTATCAGGAGAGCTCATAAGGGGTTCCTTTATGCTGTCAACTCTGTCTCTACATCTGCCTGCACGCTGCAAGGTAGGAACTGGACTTCTGAGTTTTGCGTGTGGCCAGGGGGAAAAGGGAGAGCAAGGTGCTTGCCCGAGCCCTGAACTCCTGGCTCTGGTCAGAAATGAAAAGCAGAGATTTCATTTCCTTTCATAAAATGAGGTTTCGCTTCATGAAAGGAAATAAAGTGAGCTTTTGGGACATGGAGGGTCTGCCTGCACACTGTGAGGTATGAAATGGACTTAGGAACTTTGGCCGCAGATGGAGGGAAGAAGGGGGAAGGTGAGTTACAAGGATGCCAAAAGAGTCAACCAGCTCTGATTTTATGGTTTTGGCAATTTAGGGGAATATGACAAGGTTGCACCCTTCTACAATAAATAATTAAACTGAGTAAAGGGACAGCACTGTCATTATAAATAGATGACTTGTCTATTAGGGCTATGCCCGCTTGCTAAAATGAGGGACATAGTAGTACAGAGTTGTACAACTCTGTACAACTGTTGCTCAGTTGTACAGAGGAGCTGGAAGGCAACAAGCAGAAAGGCAGATAAAACCCTAGTAAGTAACCACCCAGCAAACAACAGAAGAGAGTAGCTCAGCCACTGGCTGGGAGTTACACAGCTGTACAATTTGCATTTCACAGAGCAAGATTCTAGGGGGGGAAAAAAAAAAAAAAATCACACTGAATCTACTGAAATATCCTGTCAGAAAGAGGAGTTACCAGGAAATGCTCCTGAAGAACATCTAAAGGATTATCTTTCCTCAGCCAGAGGCTGGGTTAGGTACCTGCATGGTACCTAGGGGTCAGGCCTACACAGAACAGAGGTTGGGTGAACGCTCAATGTTTACCCAGGAAGCCAGAGGCAGGCAGGAAAGCAGGACCTTCCACCCCTCTCCAGGGTCTGCAGGACTAGTCCAGAACTAGTTACACCACCACATTACCTATCTGTTGTTATAAAAAAAAAAAGAAAGACAGAATCTTTCCACTTGAAAAAATGAGAGGGGATTCACTCAATAGAAAGATGTAAATACAAAGCACTAGTATAAAACCCACATGCTGGCTGCTGCTTATACCTGTCAGCACCACTGCTATAACAATTGTTGCACACATGTCCCGGCTTGGCAGGCACCTCATTTACATTTTCACACTTTGTATCGGCTGTCTACACAGTTGCTTTCTAGCACAGTGTTCACACATCAGATACCACTATTGTCTCATTTTTCAGTGCTAAGTGTCATAATTAGGTTATTGCACAGAACAAAACTGTTGCTCTGAAATACACCTGCAACAAAACACAGTAACCTTGAGGTAACATGAATTAATGACATGGCAATTTTATCTTAAAAGAGACATTAACCTGTTAATAACTATAAGCCTGTTTAGTTTACAGTCTTCTCCTTACTGCACTGTAATAATAAACTCTTCCTGCTTATGTAAAAATGGTAACAAGTAACTATGACTCCACTTATCTTAACAGAATTGCACTGGTCTCTAGCAGTCCTACATTTGGCCCAGAAGACATTGAATTCACTTGTCCCATTTTCTGAAGTGCCAAGGTTGGACAGATCTGTACCAGAAGCCTCTCTTTTTCATAAAGGACCTTATAGTGAGCTGGCCTCCAATTACAAGTGCCCAGACTATAAGGTATGTATTTACCCATCCTGAAGGATGCAGTGGTGGCAAGAATGCTTTGTGTCATTTGCAGCTACATAGGCAAGAACAATGGACTGACAGGCAGGCAAAGATACTTCTGGGTCATCTTGTAACTGAAGTTAACATTGCTTTTCTGTGACCACTATAGATTTATCATTGAAGGAGTGCCACTAGACACATGGACTGTGGTTTATTTGCAGACACTAAAAGGTATTAATTAATTCATTATGGCAGTGG
The DNA here is from genome assembly GCA_013390005.1 of Calyptomena viridis. Classification (NCBI taxonomy): domain Eukaryota; kingdom Metazoa; phylum Chordata; class Aves; order Passeriformes; family Eurylaimidae; genus Calyptomena; species Calyptomena viridis. Next base: position 168,491 of record WEIV01015685.1, read on the forward strand.
CATAAGTCAGATAACATATATAATATGGGACCACACTCCTTGGAAATTATAATCTAAACAGACAAAAGGTAAGGGGAAACAGAGCATCCAAGAAGCAAAATGATCTATCCATGGTAAGTCCATTTCTGTGTTTGTAACAGTACCAATGTATTTTGGCTTTCAGATGCTGTTCTACTGTTTTTCTACAGAACTGTAAGTTCTACACTATAGACAGGCAAGGATGTTAGGATTTTCTAGTCATCTATCCAGTGCTAAAAAAAGGGCATTTCTGGGTAACATTTAAGCCATACACAAGATAATAACTTAGTTGTTGCTATGATTGATAATGCAAGACAGCAAATATTAGCAACTGTTTCTTAACAAGTAGCTCTTGACAAAGGAGGCTCCACATTCTGCATATGGGGTGGTCAGTGGAGCAGTGCAGACACAGCAGATCACAAGAGCAGCAGCTACACACTCTGAGTGCAAAACCCTGACAAACCCCTACATAAAGAGATGTGGAAAAGATTATTGAAAAACATCCAGATGGACTCCCAGAGAATGATGTAGGCAGGCAACTTGGAAAGGTCTTCAATTGTATGAGTTCCTGCAGAACAGCTTGTTACAGGGCAGCAGCAGGCAGCAAACAACTTCTTGGCCCCAGAGAAGTAGCCTGATCTGAGCTTTAGAGAAGATTATGAGCCACAGGCTCTGGGAGAGGTTATCACTGAACACCAACAACAATGCCTCTCCATGAGCAGGATGGATGTTTCTGTAAGGGCTAGTAGGGGAATTTCTCATGTGTTTCTGTCCTTGTGAATCAGGTTACTGTAACATGAAGGAGATCTGGAAATTCAGAGAGCTGCACACATACGAATTCTCATCTCTAGCATGGGCAACAGCCCCCAAGGCTTAGACATTGAGTGTCCATTGTAGTAGATGTTTGTAACAGATTTTTTTACTCTTTCAGCTTTCCTGTCTGAGGTCATAGCTGAAGTGTTTTTGTAAGCAAGCAGAATAACACAGTGTATAAGAGAAACCAGTGAGATCTTTATTGTGAAAATGGCACAAGTGACTGTTTATGGTCACTGCAGGTATCCTTAAAACAGTGTGCAGTTTCAATCATTAGCCCACTCGTTTTGTTAAAACAACAGAGCTCTAGGAATGAAAGAGTTGGTATGGCCAAGAGAAAGAGAAGGGGATGAGTGGGACACATGACAGGAAAAAGAGGAATGAGCAGAAAAGCTTGGGTCTAGAATCTGTTCCCCTTCGGAGGTGCAGAATCAGGAGTGCAGAACAGAAACTGGGTATCTCACAGGCCTCACTATAACGAAGAAATCTCTATGTGCTTTGCTAGGACAGTGTACATTAGTCCATTAAATACAGCTGATATAAGAATACTTTACCTCTTCCTCTACAATGCTGGGACCAACAGACTCTCACTTGGATATAACTGATAGTAAAGCTTGCAACTTTCAAAAGTCTCTTAATTCTTCACACAACTTTCTGGTAACAGTAAGAAAGTTCTTGCCTGCGGATATAATGGAGTTATTTGTGAATAAGAAACTACTACAAACTACAACATAATCATGTATCAGCCCACCATGAGGTGGGAAGGATGGCCTGTCTGACTCCAGAGTTCTCTTGGAGCCTCGCCTTTTAATGAGTCTGTGTTATAGGATATGGACCTATTTGCAGAACAAACACAGAGGTCTTTTCCATATACCACCACACATCTCACAACCCAACCTTCAGACAAGCAAAAAAAGATTGACCTGCCTCTGTCACTGATTTGTTATGAGCACTAATTGCCAAGCTGTGTAACAAAGTTTAGCCCTCGGCTACAAAGCACCTCCTGACAGCTCAAGGAGTTCTCTGTTTCGGGTTAATCAGCTGGTTCCCAAAGGAAATGGGACTGTAACAGTTACAACATAGGAGTAATTTTTTGTACATGTAGACTCAGGTTCTGTGTGGCTTACAAATTTATTAGCAGATTTCAAACAAATGTGGCAGAGGAGTGGGCAATTCAGAGTTAAGAGGAAACAGGCAGCTAGACAGAGGACACCATCTTCAGCATTTGGCTGAGGGAAAAGCTTTTGACATCAGAGAACATAGTTGGAATGCTACTCTTATAAATTTTGCAACTGTAAAAAAGTCCAAGTTTGCATAAATCATGAAGGAGAAATCTATAGAAACCAGATTTCTTACTTCATTTGTTCTTTTTGTTCTGAAGGAAAAGTTCAAAGATTTTCTTGATGGGATACTATTTCCACATTGATTTATCAGTGGTATACAAATCCTATTACTGTATCACAGCACATATAAAATGTGGGACTAAATGCTTCCCCTAAGTGATTGAGTGGTAGGCAACAAATACAGCCTTTACTTAAGAACCCAAGAGGTTACTTTGGTACAAACACTGGGGCAGATAAAGGTTATTTAAGCATTCTTGGCACCAGCTTTCTCTCTCCCTTGAATTCTTGTTTTAACTCAGTTTTCACTTTAACCTTGCCCTTCATCTTTATGGAATGTCATTGAATTAACACAGAAGAAAGTGTTTTTCTGTGGTAATGAAACCTGTTGGCTGTGCTCAGAGATGTGGGTGTGCCACCAACAGAAGAACTTGCTGCCATCATGACAGCAGATATCACTGGCAGTTCAGGTAGAATCATGTTCCATAAATGTGTGACCCTGGGATTATATAAAGGCATCTAATTATAACAGAGGGTTGTGTGTTTTATAGAAATAATAAAGTTCTACAAGTAAGAGAAAAACAAGAGCATTTCATGAAGGGGTGAGTAAATGTTATTTTTCCCGTTTTCATCACTTTCAGTGCTGAAAGTGTCACATACTCTTCAGACTGGGATTATGCCTCTCAAGGTTGACTGAAAACACGTCAGAGCTTGCTGGCCTTCTGTTGACTGAAGTGCCCAGGGTGCTGTGGTGGAACAAGAAATCTGTTCCCCGAAGCATAAGGGAAAGGTTGTTCATGTCACACTTCTAAAAATACAACATTTTTAATTTATTTTCAGGGTTATAAAATAATTTGGGGGAAAGGCTTCCAGTCCTCAAATTAGAGTTTATGGATCTGATGTATGCTTTACTGTCAGTCATTCTTCCTGTGTCAGGAATAAAGCTTGAAGCTGATGCTGAAAAGCAAAAATATTTTTTCTCCTGGTACTCATAAATCTCCATTCTCCTCTAAGTCAGAAGATGTCAGTCCCACCCCCAGGCCTGCAAAAGTCACCCTGGAAAGTTGTGCGTGAGGAAAGGGTGCCTGCCTGTGTACCCTGGTGGGTCCTGACTGAGTGCAAAGACGCTGCCTTTGCAAAATCTGTGTTCTGTACACATTTAACAAGATGAAACTGGATACACAATAAAGCAGGTCACTAAGGAAGACAAATAGGCTTTTTTTCACCCAAGTTTACACCAGCATGAGAAAGCTGTGATGTGTTTCCAGTGGACAGACTTGAATTAAACACCTGCTATCTTTCCTTCTCCAATCACCTGATGAATCCAACATGACCACATATTGCACACGCCTTTGCTAATTAAACTCCTGTGTGGTTGTCTCATGAATCAGATGCTTTGTTGACAAGACTGTGCTTTGATGCAGATGGAGAGATGACTGAGCATGGATATGTAGCTGTTCACACACTGGCTCATCTGAGAATTTCAAAATAACATCTTCCGTTGTTTACCAAAATGTTAATTTCCTATTGCCTACCTGCACTGCTAATATGGAAATTTCAAGAAGTAAGGGGGATTTTTTGTCATTTTTGTTGCTTATCTGAAAACTGAGCTGAGGTATCTAATCATTACGTAAGAAGATTTTTATAACCTGTATAAGGAAGCACAGGCAATCAGCTGCTTTGAATTTACCCATCCATATTGAAATAAATAATAATATGGAAACCTTCTCTTACCTGACCTATAACTAGACCATGGTATGTTACAAATGCAGCCATGTAAGTAAAACTGGTCTGAGCACACTTGAATGGAAAACCTCACCTGTAAATCTAGCCATCCATGGCTCTGTAAACACTTTCTGTTACTAAACCTTAGCACAGGGTGGACTAGATGCTGGCTCTCAGGTAAAATATTGTAATTTGCGCTAACATAAATATACTTACTGGGATCAAAAAGACTCATAATTGCAAAGGGAATTAGCCTACAGGGATTTTTGCTGCTGGTACCAAAATTAACACCAGATGACCTAAAAGACTGCCTTGAACTTTATATCATTTATCACCTTACCTACTGGTGTGTAGCATCAGGAGAAAGAAGCATGTTTGAGGGTCAAGTGAGAGCAGAAACCTCCTCCACAGAATCCAAACAAGTCACCTAGGGAGAAGAGTTCACAAGGTTGTACAAATGAGAGACAGAGTCCACCCCAGTGAAGACTTTCAGTCCAACTAGCCAAAAAAGAAGTGGAGAGAAAGATAAATGGATCCTTGAAAGGCTTACAGCAAGTAGTGATCAAAACATGATTGAAATCCACACGAGAGCTCTCTTTGGCAAGAGTTCAAAAGAGGGACAATATATCATAAGCATTTAACACTAGCAGAACGCATTGCTAGGTCAAGAGCAAGCAACCTATGAATGCTGCATTAGGGCACACTGTAGCAGAACTTTTATTCTGGCATCCCAAGTGTCAGCGCTGCCAAGAAACACCTGCCCTGCACAACGATAGTCCAGCAAAGGAAACAGCCACGCTGAGGAAGGAGTGAAGTGCAACCCTATTACTGTCACAGCTGATACAACAAGGCACATGCTGACAGGCAGTAGCAGTCATGAGTAGATCAATAAGCACAAAGCCAAATAACATTTAAAACTACTTTTACTGATTTTTAGGCCTATGTTTTTAACCTTGTGTCTGTGCCCAGTCTCATTTGCTGTGGCTAAGCTGGTATGGAGTGACTCAGTTGTGTGTTGGAGACTTAACTGTATTCCAGCTTCAACCCTGAAGCAATGCTGATAATAATATACTGTAAATGCCAAAGAAGTTAACAACACTGTGGAATTTTAGAAAATCCATGTTTAATCTTCTATTGTTCAAGTAACAGACACTAACAAAAAAGTCAATATTTCAATTTAGAAAAAAGAACACAGATGGAAAATGATACAGGCTGTGCTGGGTTCTATTTGCATAATACAACTTCTTTTCCATTTGTGAAGGTAGAATTAAAAAAACATCCCTCATGACACACAGGCTTTACTTTGCTGACTAGCATTAGACACGATTCCCCTCTCTCCAGTCCTCCATTGGAGCCAGAGACAAATGGCAAACAGAATCAACCCAAGAAAAAAATGCAGCCATTATCTTGTTTTAACCAGCAACTTCAGGAAATGCTTAATCTTCTTGTAGTTTGCACAGAACGGATGTTTATTTAAATAACAATGGAGCCACAGTATAAAAGCTGACTAGGAAAACAAAGCTTGATATTCTAAAAGAAAAAAATTTAGAAATTCTACAGTAGTTAAAGTTCAGTATCTCAACACCAGCACAATATATAATGCTCCTGTCAAATGATTTCTATCCAGCATGAGTGTTTGAACTGACATCACTAATTACAATATTTTAGCCTCAGTATAAGAAAGTTGCTGTAGAATTAATATTATCTTGCTATTAAAACTTTTTCAAAACAAAAACCCAAAAGACACCTCAACCTAATTACCTTAACGTCATACAAACTCTAGTAGAAAGTATTGACCTTTTTACTTCCTTCAGAAATCAATCAACAACCATCTTGCAGAGTAATCTTCTAAATTGTTTCCTTGTCTAAGTGTCATGCTTTTTCATTAATGGTTGTAGCTAATTGCAATTCTTCCCAATCTGTTATGCAGATAATTATTTAAAACAGGCTTTGCTGTCAGAGTACATGTTTTGTTATATGGCAAACTGTACCATCATTATTTGTATCATCACAGTACTTAGATGTCTCAAATGATGCTCTGCTTTTCATCTGCTAGGTGCTGTACAAACACAAGTTATCTTTAGCACTTCAGTGTCAATAAAGCCATGTTCGCATTTAAGTGCTCTGTTCCTTGCATCCAAGCACAAGTGTGCAGAAAGTATTGGATGAAAAGCAGATCAGTCAGTCCTTATTGTCTGGAGGGAGGATGGGCTAACAAAATAAAAGCATTTCATTCAGGATAATGTAAAATTTTAGAAGCAGCAGAAATGAATTCAAAATCATCTGATCCAGGTTTCCAACTTCAGAAATAGCTCACTTTAAAGCATTTATATTTCATACACTCCATACTCCAGACTAAGAAAACCTTAAGAGTGATAACAGTTAGCATTTCTTAATTACACAGTCAAAAGAGGAGATAGAAATACAATCCTAGTTTCCAGAATACACTTGAAATACTTTCTCTCTAAAGAGAGATGAATAGACAATAACAACAACATGGTAAGAACCTGCTGTCTTTAGACACAGCTTTTTGATGTACATGATTACAGGCAAGATAAAGGCAGGTAATTCACAAAATCATTCACTTCACATCAGTGGTGGACACGACGCAGTAAACCAAGATTCTAAAAGGAGCTCCCATGGATGTACCAAAGCAATTACTTGAAACAGCCATTTTAACACCTTCCTGAAGAAGCACAGAGGTGAATCACAAAATGAAATATTCAGGAATAACATTCCTGAAAAATAAAAGAGCTTGAATTGTAAAGACTTTGAGAAAATTCACACACACCTTTCAGACACAAAGTCATTAAAAACAAAAAAAAGGAAAAGTTCACCTGAGGTAAATGTTACTCCCCCTTTCACACAAAGCAGGACAAAAGTGGCAGGATTTGTGGGATTCTGGTGGGAAGGGAAACTTAAGCAAGAAAATACTTATCTGGTCTTCTGGACGAGTTTAAATTGGTATAAATTGGAGATAGAAAGTGATCAGGACTGAAATAGAGGCTGATGAGTTATTGAAGGGAAGCAGATTTGAGCACACGTACTAAGCCAGGCCACATATTTTTCTTTATGAAGCAGTCCACATTAACTAGTGTGCAATTCATCAACATTTCTGGCTTCTTCAGTCAGCCTAGGGAATTTTTCTGAACAGTTATATCAATTTCCCACTATTCTCCAGTAACTTTACTGCCCCAAGAGATGGACCTACTAAGGGCCCCAAATCTCTGCTTGTTCATTACCCTCATCATTGCTGCAACTTGTGAACATACCCTTTCTTGCAGGAGAGAGCTTTCTTCATTACCATCTGCCTTCTCTCCATCCTCTCTCCTGCCTTCTGGACCACCATCAGTCTGCAACTTACTTGATACCAGTACACAGAAAGTAAGAGTTTGTAATGACTTATAACCAAAGGAAATTTCAAAAATTGTTAGTTGATTGGCATAGTAGATAAGAATTTCAACTGACAAAAATTGCTCAAGTAATCAGACTGTAGTAGTCAAACCACGCCCTCACTTACTTGAGCCAGTTTATCTGTCAATAGTTGATCAATAACAAAGTTATTTCCTATTTGTCCACAGTTAAATTAACCACAGCTTTTTAAAATACTTCAGGTTCAAATATCACCATATTATGAAACACTGCTATAAAATGAAAGTTACTGATATATACTCCTAATTACAGCCAACTTAAAGGTCTTTTTGTGGGGAGATTTATGTAATTATTAACAGATTGTTCTTGTATTTTTATTTCAGTAAGCCACAGTGCTGTTGCCAATTCATAAAGCAGCTTCAAGACCTATTTGTGCTGAAAGACATTAAGATGTAAGGGCAAGAAAATATTCACCAAAGTTTAAGGTCAACAATATGCCATGTGAACTATACACTGAAATGCATAAACTGCAAAGGTACCACATCAAACATTCCAGGAAGCTTTACTGGTTATGCTTGTTTAATTTACATATACATATATATTTCTGTGTATATATATACATGCACACATCTATACACAAACACACTCATATATTTAAAAAAAAATTAACATCAACTCCCTGGCAGAATTATTATAAAACCATTCAGATATTGCATGTGCTTCATTCTGTGGCCTGATTGCTATAACATGAACTTTGAAAGAAACAGACTCCTGTTTCTAATTAATAAGTACATAAAAGTGTTTACGTAGAAGGAGAACCTGGAAAGCTTATTACACTGAGGCCTTTTCAGAGCCAGTGTGGTTTTGTCATGTGTATGTTAAAACTGACACAGCCAAGTTTGGTTCCAGTCCAGTAGAGCATCTGCAAGTCATTCACATACTTTCAAATGCTGCAATGATAAACACATACAAGCTCTGTGACTATCTTATGGTTATGTCTGAAAGTGAATGAAGAGAAAGCATTTGAAAAAGGAGTATGAGAAATTGCTTAGACCAAATCTAGGGAAGGGTGGGAATGAAGAGAAGAGGAAGAAGACCAAACCATACGTCTAAGGACTTGAGCAGAATTTACTTTTGCTCTCCTTATTCTAAGTTACTCCTGCTACATTTATATTGTGCAGGCATAGCCCATGGAAATACATTCAGACAGATGGGAAGTGGAAATGAGTTTGCTTATCACACAGCTGCCACTACTGACTTCATCAGAACTCCCCAAGGGAATTTTGGGCAGACTCGTTCCAGCACAGATCTTGTCTACTCATGACCCAGCTTCTGACTTCAGCCTGAACTAAGGGCTCATTCCCTCTCACATACTGGACAGAACTCCTCAGATGAATTCTTCCTCACAAGAATTAGCCTTACTAGCAATCCCAAATCAATCACTTTAATGCAAGTATTATTTAGACACACGCAAGGGAGTCCTTTTTGTCTGTTTTACTTTTAAGTTAAGAAACTTTCACTCTTACTTTGGACCTCTAAGGAGTGAGAAAAATGTCAAAAGTTGGATCTGTGTTCACACTCTCATTCCAGCCAACTCCAGTGAATAGTCCTGGTACTAGAATTGCAGTTTAAGGTCTTTTTGAAAAAAAGCTTAGGGCTTTGTTGACCTCTAACCTGCTTTATCCATTCATATGAGCTCCATTAAGGGACTAAAAGGATGTGGTGTAAGGCAGGAGGAATGTGTTTGGACAAGCAGTCTGCATTATGTACTTCTTGGCTGTTGCTGTTGCCTCTTCATAATTTTTTTTATGAGCAGAAAAATTGCTCTAAATTTTCAGTGCATATAAAAATCCGGTAACAGCCCTCTTAGAAACACAGTAAAATGTGTAAACTTGGAAGGAGAACTTTAATTTGGCAGGCTACAGGTTATATGGGTATTTCTGACGTTCACATCAGAGATCATAAGCTGGCTCCTTGCTGGTGACACCCCTTGTCAGAGGAGTCAGTTGATCTCTGTACAGTTTGTACTTAGTTGAAAGTTATCAACGTATTTTGAGATCCAGATTTACACAGCCTACTCTCTTCAGCTCAAAGCACTTCCCATCAAGTCCAGAGGACAAGTGTTCCAGTCAACCACAGCCTGACATGCAGTAAATGTACTTTCAAACCAGCCTCAGACCTGCTCTAATTTACAGTGGTAGAAGTAGGGATGAGAGAAAGCTAGTAAGAAATCCTGACTGGCTTGAGGATCATGTGAGTGATCCTCACATGATCACTGTGAAAAAAGCTGTGACTTCTTGCCACAAAATCTTCAGCAATTACAGTCTGGAGGCTTGGCTATAAAGTCCCAGGACAACCATGATAGGTGGGTTGTACTACCTTCAAGCTTTTATCAATGGATTGAAAAAGAGAAAGCATCCTTTCTGTTTTGTCTGCTCTTTCACATCTCATTAATGGCTATATTTTACTACAATTTGATTGACACTGTGTGCATGTATGTCCAGTTGTGGACATTCTTCTCACTCCTCAGAAGAGGTCTAAATCTAATGGCTGAAAGCAGAAGAGCAAAATCCATTGCAATCACAAAAGTTGAATCTGCACAGATGAACATGGGTACACGATCCAAGTTAATGTCTTCCTCATTGTTCTGTATACTAAAAAACTGATCAATAACAAACAGCTTCAGCCATGTAGTTCAAGCCATAGAATTTCCATGGTTTATATTTTGAAGACTGAAATACTTAGTTTTCAAAGAAACCATGTAAGTATGATTTCATGATGGTACAAGAATGACAGCCCATAAATTAGGTACTTCTGCTCAAGTGCCTTCATGGTGCATTAACCTAAGCTATTTTATTACTTTGTGTTTGTGATGGTCTAGACACACAACACTTTATTTATTGTATTTATTTATTCTATTTCTCATATGCAAGGGCCTCAGCACAACCTAAACTCCCATTCGAAGAATTTCACTTCCTACCAGTGCAGCAAAAGCACTTCATAGGATCAGAGTGAAAGATGCAAAGAGAAATCAATGCCCATACAGGTTGCTTTGGCAAGAAGAGAACACATTACAGTACAGATCTTACTCCCATTCTTCCTAACATTCTCATATGATGTTATTGCTTCCCATAGTGCTACTTGTGATTTTTGCAGGTATTAGCAGGAGTAGAAAAAGGTGCAAATTGTCTGGAAACAATCTTGAGGGAAGCAGTTAAAAAAACCAGGAAACATGGAATTTTTTTCATATAGTACAGCAAACAATTTGTCCTAAAGATAACCAAAGCTACATCAAACAGTTATTTTCCTACATAAATACCAATTGAGATCACTACAGGGAGGAGCTACAATCCATTCAGAAAAAACAGGTGGCCCTGAGTGGAAGTGGCATGTCAATGGGACACTCTTCAAAACAGGACACAACAAAGTTTGCACGCAGATGGCTTTTTACGTACTGGTAGGTACATGTGTGCACACAGCCCCACAGTGTGTTGGAACAGTACTATCAAACCACTAATTCTGCAAAACAACAAAGTTTTTGGCATGTGGCCATGTAACTGAATACAGGGATGAGTCAGTCATAAACCAAGAGATGCTCAATGAACTAAACAACCAAATGGTTTACATGCTAGTGAACATTGATAAACACATCCAAAAGTCACTTATAACTTATCTTTGTAGGACTTCAGACATGATCCAGCACCTCTACAGAAATACTTCCTACTCTGTTTACTCCTGTGTAAATGCAGGTTTGGTAGGAATGCTAAACGCTTTGGTTGAGAAAGGGGAAAAGGTACAGGGGCTGAAATGGCAAAAACTGACCACCATTACCAGCTATTCCTGAGCAATAGAGAGTATTGCAGCCAAACACAGGCTTTGGTTGCTTGACAAGCAATTTATCTCCTGCTTTTAGAGGTGTATTTCTGGGCTCCAAAATACATAGATCAATGATAAGGATTCAAAAAACTTCCAAAAAGATACACAATCCATAGACAAAATTATCATTTTGTCTAGTACGAAAAACTATGCCTATGGGAGGGAGGAGGTCACCCACGTTGGCATTCAAAAGTCAGGGTAATGGCTTTGTCCAAAACTGGCTAGTTAGTCTGAACCTATGACTTTTGCTACAATAGCTACCCACATTGCCTACTTTGATGTGCTGTGCAGTCTACCACGATTCAGCTAAGTACATACTTTTGTCTGGCATCTCCAACAAGGACAGGATTAGAAGACAAAAAGACAAGAGCTTGAATTTTAACTACTCTCTGGTGTACATCAAACTAGTGTCCCAATTATACCCAACCTATTCATACCATCTGTGACCCACAAACATCTGTGTTTTCACAAAGGTGCACAAATATATCTCAAAAAGACAGAGTCACTTTTGTACTGAGTGGTCAAGGTGCAGCATGCAATGAAAAGGTACAGAAGTATCAGCCAAGCAACATTTATGCTCGAGTTTGTTTCAGATCTTTAGCAGATGCCTGTCTCCTGTTACTATTATTGAAACAAACTAAACCAACCCCCCAAACAACCACAATTAGTTTAATAGAAGAGTCCTACAAGGTTAGGAGATGTACCCTTTGGCAGTGCCAGGGACTAAATGTGATTATTCAGGTGAAAATTTCCAGCTCCAAATCAACAGTCTAAGCCAACCCTTCAGCATCCTGAATGTTTCTGGGACTAAAAGGATTAATTAGAAGGAGCAGATTTGCCAAATCACTTAGCACAGGTTGCATACAAAGTTTGTCACTGAAACTAGGATATGCCCACTGGAGTACTCTCCAGTGCTCTACAGCATAACTAGAGCCAGCCAGTCTTCCTGCAGCTGCCACAACCATGCCAGCCAGTCTGGCTAACTTGCACCAATGTTTAGACTACAGGCACTACAAACAGTATGGTCAGAACCATATCCTGAACACCTGTAATTTCCCCTTTGCAGCTCATCTCCATAATGTGCTTCACCACCAGTCTTGAGCTCCCATTACTAACCCCTGTTTTATTTAAGTGCTTATAACAGAGATCAGAAAGGAAAAATTCCCAGTAGGAAGTATTACTAATTTAGTGAAATCCTGCAAGGACTCAAAAAATCTGCAATAAAATAAAGTATGCCCTGGAGTTTTCAAAAGTCTAGCAGAGTCTGAGAGAAAACAGCTACATTAAAGCTGTCACTGCTTTTCTTTGCAGGGATCCAGTCTTGTGGAAAACTGCAACATTCTGATTTGTGAATCTGATCCAATTTTTTTAACTGGGCTGCTGTTCAAAGTAATGTATTACAGAACTTCCTTACTTCAAATTACTTTCCCATTTTAGCTGTCTTGAAGTGGACACTAAAAAAATTTGTTATTTTGGTTATTCACTATTTCCAAAAGTAATAATATGTTACTTATTTAAGGAGTTGTCAGTTCACTATTATGCAGTAAGGATTAAATCAATCATTTATGTGAACCTGAAAACCTAAGAATTTTATTTTTTAAATGCTGTTCCCACCTGCAATGTATTCAGTTTGTAGTTCACTGCATTGCATTGGAAGTATGACAGAACTTAGCCAGAAGCTTTTTAGCACAGGGCCTCTCACATCACTCTCTCATATTTCCTGGATGATCATTAAGCACATATCTCAGTAACCATCTATCAAGAACTGAAAGAATTAAGCTAGTTGATATGCTTCATATTACTTCATAGATCAGACCAGTCTCAAAGGCATTTCTTGCTGAGCAGCTATAGAAAAATACCTCCTGAGGAGTCACATGTGGCTTTTCGAAGCTAATGCAGTATTTACAAAACTGAACTAATAAAACTACACCTTCACTCAGTGTATCAAAGTGCAGAAAACTGGCACATCTATTCTCAATATAACAACTTTAACAAACCAAACTAAAACAAAACCACTTCACAGGAACTAAACATTTAAGTCTCAGATGATATAATTTCAAGGCCAAGCCCAGGATCATAAAATTCAGAAGCACAGGTCCCTTCTGCCCCTACCCAGCTTTGACACATAAAGCTGTTTGGATATCTAGTGAGATTTACAACATCACCTAGCCAAGTTTGGTGCTTAAGTGAAAAAAACCCCAAACAAATGGATTTCAGGTCCCGAGTTTGTTTGAGCGCATCTGAAAATTTTGCTAAGCAACTATCAGCTTCCTTCAGTGACCAAATACTGTGTAAGACCACATTTTGGTTTCATGGCTAAAAGCTGAACCGAGTATTTATACATGTTTCTGTCCCAAGAAGATGGCAGACAACCACACTATTTTCCAGCATGGTCTAGCCCTGTAGAGTCTGAGCATGTCAGAAGCAATGGGAACTCAAATCCTCGTATTTACCCTAGAAACCTAGTCCTTGGAACCTCAAAGATGTGATCAGAGCACCCCTTCAGGAAATGGTCTGACCAAACAGACTGCTCCTGGTAACTTCAAAAGACTTCCCTTGTGGGAGCTCGGCCTAATTCTGGGACAGCAGATCACGTAAGGACATATTTGCAGCAACACAGATTTAAATGACATTAATTTAATGTATTGAGGACTTACGTACCTCAAAAAGAGCCAGGATTGAAAAGCAGAAAGAAGGAATGATGGTCCAAAACACTCAGGGTTTTTTCCAAAGTCTAAACATGCAACTCAGCCACCATTTCCCTGAGGAGGGTAATATTATGTTTGTACTGCAAGTTTTCTCAAGAAGAAATAAGTGGTGGTTACACAATACAGTGTGAGAAACTTCTAATCTACCTGATGCCTTTAAAATTGCTTCCTCTGCAGCCAACCTTCAAGAGAGAAATAAACACTGTTACCACAACCATTAAGAAAAAAAGTGCTGCAGCAATAGAGACTTGAAGACCTCTTTGAAGGTCCCAAGCTCCTCAGGATGCAGATGGCAGTACAGCTGCCGCTCCCGGCTCTGCCCCATTCCCAGAACTGCTGGCTAAGCCAGAACTGCTCTTCAGACCCTGTGCTGGTGGCTGTGGGGTACTGCCCACAGCCCAGTATGGCCTAGTTGCTCTGTGCTGCTTATGCTACACAAACAAACAGTGTAAGACAGAGAACTAGAGCTTCATAAACAGTCTGCTTTCATACTGAAGAGGCAGAGGAAAAGCTTGCTTTGTGCTTAATGAAACAAGAAAATTTGATGTTATTCAGTTACTAGAGTTAACTGTGCCTTCAATAATGAGCCATTGTCTAGCTTCTTCTAAAACACAGCGAAAAACATAACCAGAACAAGACAGCCCTCTTCTTCAGAATAACATTTCATGGTTTTATACTTTTGGATTAAAGAGGCATATTGATAGAGATATCAAATACATAAACACAATCATAAAAACCTTGCTTGTTTGTACCTCTAAACTTTTCTCTGGGTTTTAAAATGGAGGACGACTGCTTTGTTTTGAGCACATTTCCTCTGTATTTCATAAGGTGGAGGCTCCCTGTTGCTTGAGAAGGTTCCCTTTATAGAATGTTGAACAATGAGTTTGGAAAAGTTTTGATTGGTAATAGCTCACATATGGTGCTACAGAAAAGAAGTCTATTTTAAGTATCCTTCTCCAAGAAGGGATTTTAAAGAGGCACCATATGTTCCAAACTTGCTGGCAACACTTGAGGCTCCTTTCAGAGCCTGCCTCTGGAACTGCTCCCTGGCTTGTGATGGAAACCATAATTCAAAGAGTGGTGGAAGTCCATTATTTTTTCTGTGTTTGTGAGGCTTTGAGAATACAGCATGACTGGTGTGTAACACATGCCACTCTGAAGGAGATTCCTAGGAAACATTCATACACCAGTGTCAGTTATATGAATCCAGAGCCACATATATATTTCTTCCAAAGGGAAAGGACGCTTGCTTGCCTTGTCTCCTCCGTAGTATTTGCATTTTTAAAATTCATATATAATACATTTCCAAATGTCTCTTGAACTAAAACTCATATTTCCTTGTAATAATGTATTTGACCATATATCAGGGAAATCAAAGTACATGAAATCTTTTTTATTAAGATGAATCTTCAGGTCTCTCTCATTTTTCATAAAGATCTAATCCTAAAACATAATGTTAAAGGCATCAGATGTGTTGGCTTTAAGATAAGTTCATGTTTCTGACCACAATCAAGAATTCCAGGAATTCTTTCAGCAAATAATAGGCAGGAAGGACATAGTGACCTTGTAACACTTCAACCTGCATCCAGAGCTGTCTGCCAACTTAAGTTTCGCCTATGATTTCCATGATTACACAGCATTTCCCTTTCTAAACAGTTTCAGTAATGTGTGTATCTATTTATGATATTATTTACAGAAGGGTGAAATAATCCCAATCAACTTTAGTGATTACAAACTTTCCAAAAACAAAGATAGATTATCCTCACCAAATTTTGTAAGAAGTACTAGCTTACAGTAATTTATGAACACTTTTGTAAACGTCTACATCTATGAGAAGTCACTTGGAACAAAACAAAAAACACGCAGAAGGGTTTTTGCTTATGAATTCTCTCTGAATTAAATGTTTTCCATAAATTTATTGTCAAAATTGTTCATGTACAAAACCATTTCTTCATGGGGTCCCTAACAATTATCTGTCATCTGTGACATGTCACTTGGTAATGCAGATGATAGCATTTCTGTTTTCTGGGTATCTGCAACTTGAATGGAAGCAGAGCTATTCATACAAAGAGTTAAACTTTACAATATTATCCATGTTACAATTTTTCATTTTCAGTACATGCTGAGAAATAAGAAAACACTACAAAAAAGTTAAGTTGTCTGCTTTACTTACCCCATAAGGCTTTTGACATGACGATAATTAAACATCAGAGGTTCATAAGATGACTTTCACTGTGATGGAAAAAGATGGTGGTTATCACAATAGCAAACCACATTACCTGGTTTTGGTTAAACTACTTCGGTGTTTGCATACATCTTCCTAGCATCAGCAGGAATTAACTACAAGCTAATTTCATAAATATCCAAGGCCAAAGTTATCTCTAAGGTACAGCAAAGATTATCTTGGTCTAAATTAAACCCACCTGAATTTTAATGCAAAATAATGAAAGCGTCATGTACGCATCCATTCATCTAGAGTTCAATATTTTTGAAATTTCAAGTCAGAGACTGTATTGGAGCCTTCTGCCTGACTCAAAGAAATGTTTTACTAAGGATAAGTAAAACATTAAGCGTTAACTTCACTGAGCTCATAATGCAAGAAAGCAAGCAAGTGAACAAAACAACTTAGCATTGGACAGTTCATAACATTAGCATCAATGTTCACATCTGTAACTAGGGACATTCACATTCCTCAGTCTTTTAAGTGATGGGTGACTGGACAGCATTCATAGCAATAGCTTGTACTGGAAACATCAAATGCATTAGTTTAGCAAAAACCTTGGCAGAAGGACAGAGTTCAGCTTTACATCATAATCCTGTGCAATTAATTGTGACATTGCAAAGGGCAAATACCTTGATGTCTCACTGCCAGGTCTTGTAATTTTAGAGACATTTTACATTGTGATCTTGCCCTCACCCTTGAGAGAGCTTGTCCTGGTTAAACCATGACAGAGCTCTTCCTTGCCCCTCAGTAAAATTTCCTTTTTCCCTTCTGAGCAAGAGTGTAAGCGTAATTTTTTTACACATGTGGCACAAAGGTATTTTGCAGATTCGGGGAATATCCAAGAGCCCACTCACAACTCCTTTTCCTTGATACTTTCAGCTCCAGGAACAAAGTTGACTAGAAAGACAATTAATTTCTCTGGAAGGAAACAGAGAGTGGGTAAATGCTACCACTAGGGAGCATTTCATATTCTCCATAAACAGTCAATTCTAGCTAGTGCATGCAGATTCACAAAATGCATCTGCTAAGGAAAAACACATGCTTTCCATAAAGAAACAATAAAAACTTTCCAAAACTGTCTTTCAAGATTCTCTTTCTTCTTCAGCCTGAGCCAATGCATTCTAATCCCAGGGAGTGATTTGGGAGAATCGTGCAAAAATGTCTGCCTCTACTGATGCTGCATTGTTCCCTGCAGCATTCTGGAGTAGTTTCCTTTCCTATGAGCTGTGCTTATCACATCCTGTGCTTCATTTATTTTTCCAGGAAAGGTTCCCTAACACAAGCCAGTTTTTCTGAAACACTATTGCTTCATTCCTTTCCTCTGCTACCTTATCATGTGAATGAAGTACAATCACTTTGGGGAGACACCAGGCTGTTCTGACCTCCTTTATTACAAAATAGACAAGCCCAGCTGGCAGTGAGGTCAGGAGAGTCTGGGTCTTGCACAGCTTGAAACTTCCCATCTCGAAACCTAGGACTGCAACTGACTGACAGCTTCAAACCAACACTTCCATCCACTGTTTCTCTGCAATATCCTTCCCCAAAGCACCTTAAATTGATAAAGTCCAGGTAAATTAGTGTCCATAAAAACCTCTGTGGCTGCCTTGTAGAAGATAGGAATATTTATTTTTTTAAGGGAATAAAGACATTAAGGTGGGCTTTTGAAGGGAGACAAACAGATATACCAACCATAACTAAACCAGTGGCACACGGACCTCCACGGAGGGATGTTCACTTAGGCAGCCAGGAGCACAGCTTTACAGTCAATCAAGGTAATGCCCTTCCAGATCTCCTACAAGTCATGTTAACCAATAATAACATTCTTAACAATTTGATCCCAGTTACCTTAAGCTATTCTAAATAAGACAGTTTTTCAGTTTGGGGCCTGACTCTTTCAGTCAAATCTCTAGAAGCAGTAACAAATTCCAGGCAACAGATAGGCTGAGAGTTAGGAATTTATTCTTAAAAATTCCCCTTATTACTTGTTCAATTCCTCCAAACTTCCACAGATGTATGCAAGTAAAGCATACAGACTATACTCTAGGGCATGAGCTAAGCTGATCAAGGTATTTCCTGTTTGCTGAAAAAAAAGGGATCCAGTTTCATTGTGTAGCCTACTTCTTTGTGTGATGAGAAGTAAATTCTCTAATTGTTATACAAATTCTCTGTAATATTCTAGCCAGGGGAATACAAACTGGGTAATTTAAATACACAGGCATCCTTTTTTTCATTTAGACACAAATCAAACATAAGGAACAGTTTGCCACACAAGAACACTCTGAGCTTCCTACCAGAAAAAGTAATGGTTGTGTGCTGATCTTGCTTATACCCAAGGGACTATTATGAATTCTGGC
>WEIV01015687.1:0-83055 GCA_013390005.1 Calyptomena viridis
GCTGCAGACTGGCCTGAAAGCCACAGACCTCAGTCCCTGGGGCATCAGCGCCTTGCTTTTTCCCATCCTGGAAACGGATGCAGCGGCCACTGCAGGGATAGTGACATCTCCCTCACCACAAAACTCTGCCGGATGACACAGATGCCCCCCATTTCCCCTCCACATCCCCATGTGGAGAAACACAAGCCCACACCCCAACAAACACCTCCACCTACCAACGTGGAGGAGGTTTCTCTAGGTCTGAAACCCGAGGCCTGGGCAGTGTTTGAGCTGCACGAGGAAAGGGCCCAATTTTGGTTTTCCAGTGACCATAGTAATGCTCTGTTCTTTTCTGGGGTCTGACTTTTTGTTTTAAGTGGCCTGGAGCCAGGCAGCACTAGTTAAGCAATAGCAAAACAGTTCTGCTATAGCACAATCCCTGTCAAAATCTCACTCCTGGCTCAGTGAACAGGAAGGTAAAACTTAACTACATCCCTCCAGCACACCTCCACAAAGCCCCTTTTGTAGAACACACTCTTCAGGGCAGGCAGGACAACATGGATGTGGGGGGGAAGCATACAGGGCTTACAGAGAGGGGCTGTTCAGGATGGCAACAGGGAGTGGAGACATCCTCCTCTGCTGGGAGAGGACAAGAATATGTTAGACCTTGTGTATCACAGCATCTCACCCTCATAACCCCAGCTGGTGACTAAGGGAGAGGGCACCCAGGGGGGACAGAGATCACTTTTTCCCCAGAAGGAAGGCAGAGTTTCCTGCCACTCATTCATTTCCAGGAGCACTTACTCATTGCTGGGAAGTGCTGAGAGCAGCAGCTCTTCCCCAGTTCTTGCACAGAAAATCTCATCTTGCCCCCAGGCATGTGTCAGTGCTGGGTTCCAGCAACCAAAGGAAGCCCAGAGCTGGGAGGCAGCGACAGTCACTGGGTCCAAATGAGATGACAAAACCATCATCTGATTGTGACTCACCTCAAGCAACTTTGCTTCAGGCAATTAGCTTGGAGACCAACATACCTGCCGGTTAGTGATTTACATCCAGAATACCTTAACCTTTGTGTGTGGGAGCTGTCTGTAAAACCCGGGGAGCCTGTCCAGGGAAACCCAGCCTGAGGGGTCCCTTGTCAGCTGCAGCACAAGTCTCCTGCTAAGTGGAGACAGGACCTGTGCAAACTAACCTACAGATCTTCAACATCCGACCTCCTCATCACCAGTATAACAGTTACTTACTTTTTTAACAGGGGACCACTTCACAGCCACTGTTTTGCATTAATGACCATGATTCTGTTGCATTAATAATAAACAGAAATAAAGTAAAAGATTTTCCAGGCAGCAAGTGAGACTCCAAGGAGACCTGCCAGACCACAGCAGCACTGGGTGTCTTGCAGTTCCCCAACAGCCTTCCCTACACTGTATTTCTTTCGCTCCAGTTCTGGCTCATTTCAAAAAGCACAAAATGAAGCTTGGAAGCATAAAACAACCAGATACGCTGAATAGGAGACTAGTCCACAAAACTGATAACCAAGGAATATCATTAAGGAATCCCTGCACCTCATTTGGCTCATTTTGGACAATCAGAGCAACGAGCTAGCACCAGTTTACTCAGGTTGGAGCAGAGGAGGTGAGCACTGACAGAGGGCAGAGCAGGGAAAAATGAAACATCAGGATGGAAATGCATAGTGGAAAAGGCAAGGCTGGAGAAACAGCAGTGGAAAAAAATGCCTGAAGGGAAAAATGCCAGTAGAGCAGAAAAGCCAGAAGGCTGGCTGAGGAGAAGGCTTGAAGCACAGGTAGCTGAAGAAACTGAGCTGGAAAAGGGGGAGGGAAAGCAAAATCAGAAGGAGGAATTCATTCCATAAGGCAGAGCTGGTTAGTCAGAGGCAGAGCTTAAGTCTCCCTGTCCCCACAAGCACTACACAGCCTTCTGCACAATTCTGTGGCAATGGTCCCTGATGGGGCAGGTTTGCCAGTGTCTATATCCTGCATCAACTCTGCTTTCATGAGCCTGATCATTTCATTAACATAGTAACCCCAGGAAATCAACTTGCAAGCCCTGCCTTGAAGCTTGGTGTGATCTGCATAAAAAACTAAGAGTGTAAATTTAACTGCTGTTTGTGGCACAGACCTTGGTGCTCATGCAATGCTCTGAATTTCCGTATCTTACCCAAGGGTGTCCTCACATGTACGGAGTACACTGTCACCAGGACTCCATCCAAATACATGTCAACTGCAACTATTTTATCCAATTTCTCCTAAGATGTTTTCCACACCCCACATCTTATTCCTGTGCCTGTGCAGGAACATCACCTCATTTCTGCACAGCTCTTGGGCAGCCACCTTGCAACAGGCTGCCAGTTTGAAAAGGGGCTATTTGCCACCAGGGTGCTGCCTCTCAGTCACTTCCTCAGACACTGCACAGACCACTTGTCTAGAGCATAACTCATCTGAATCTCCAGGAGAAGGCTGTGGGAACTGGTAATGAATGCCCTGGAGAAATTCAGGTAGACAATACCCACCGCTCCCTCAACATGGACTGAGCTGGTGACTTTGCTATAGAAGGAGATAAGGTTTGTTGAGCATGATTTGTCCCTGGTGAATCTGTGCTGGCTTTTCCCAGTCACGTGCTTCATCTGATTTCTGACAGTCCTCAGGAGGATTCATTCCATACCTTTCACAGAGATTGAAGTATGACTGAAGAACCTATCACTTCCTGGATCCTTCTCTAAGTCATTCATAGAATCATAGGATCATAGAATATGCTGAGTTGGAAGGGACCCATCATGACTCATCAAGTGCATCTCCTGGCCCTGAGCAGGAGACCCCAACAATGTCACCCCATCTTGTAGACGGCGTGACATTAGCCTTCTTCCAGGCTTATGGGATGTCTCCCGATCCCCACAACTTCTCAAAGATTATGGAGAGCTGCCTCACAGTGACAACATCCATCTCTCTCAACACCCTTGGTTGTGTATTGTCAAGGCCCATCGACCTGTAGGTGTCAGGCTCCTATAATAGGTCACACATCAACTTTTCCTGAACTGACACTGGTGGGTCTGTGTTTGCATCAACCTGGATTGTAGTTCCCAAGGCCAGGAGTCCACCAGATGGAGGTAAAGAAAGTGTTGAGAACCTCTGCATTTTCAGCATTGCTGGTGACTACTCCTTTTTAAGAGTGCCCCGATATTTTCTGTCTATTTCTGCCTGTTGTTTATGTATCTGAAGAACCCTTTCTTGCAGTTTTTGACATCTCTGGCCAATTTAAATTCAAGCTGAGCTTTTGCTTTTCTAACTGCATCTCTGTAGTTTTAGTAGTAGGAAGAGATGCTTCTCAGCAAGGATGTGGGATTATAACCTGACCAAGACAAACTCTGCTTAACATCTAATGGCTGATCCACATTACCACTTCTCACAGCAGCATTCCCTGGTCCCTGCCAGACAATCATTACATGCTTTTGTTAGATTTCTATATATGCTCATTTCTGTAAATTTAAAGAGGACCTTCCCTTCCAGTAAATTACAGCTTTCTTTTGGCTTTCAGGCCAGTCTGCAGCTCATGTTTTCATGCAGCCCGAGCTGCTTGTGTTTGGCTTTTCTAAGATGCTGACTGCGGAGAAGGTTAAGCAGTTTAGTGGTTGAGTTGCTGGTACAAAAACAGACCTACAGATTTCTGGTCCAGAACACCAAAACAACACGGTATAGAGGAACAGCCCAGCTGGAGCCAAGTATACGTGCTATCACTTTACACACCCCCGATGTTTATTTACAAACCAAGCCAAGACCGACTGCCATCCTGCCTTAAATGTTTACTTTTTGTGCCCAGAAATTGTCCCTGGATCAAGTTTCTGATGGGAGGAGAGTGTAAAGCAGCTGTGTGTGCAGGACCTGCAGCTAGCAGGCTTCTCCAGCACATCTTCCTAGAGGTGAAGTGCAGGTGTGAAGGATTTGTCCACAGCTGCTCTGGGTCTGAGATACCCAAGACAACAATGGGGTTTTGGGACCTGTGTCGGAAGAGTGGGAGCTTCAGACAAAGGTTATTAGAGAAGCCCTCCCACTGAGTTACAAGGTGTAGAAAGAATCCCCTTGCTTTCTAAACTCCTCAGAGAGGAGCCTACATCATCAAAGCAGAAGTTTGGATTGAACTTCTGTGAGAACTTTCGGAAGAAGTAAAAGTATGTCTTCCCAAATATACAACCTATGAAATGCATAAAATACAGTAGAGGACTAAAGAATTCCTATCCTAGAAATACCTATTAAAAAGTTGCTTTACAGAAGGAAGCAGGGCTTTTTGTATATGACAACTTGCAGCAAACTTTTATCTTTTAATCCAAATAGACCAGCATTGTCAGTGGAACAATGCAGCTGTCTTTCTTTTTTCCTTCCTCCCCAAACATCAAGGAATTTGCATTCTGATTGCAAATGCCCTTAGGTCAATCCTGGATATGTCACATCCAATGATGGGTAGATAACAGCACCTGAAATCAATGACACTTTATTTTTTCCTGAGGTTTCCATCCCCAGGAACTGGAAACTCCACTGATGAAACAGAGGAATTTTTCAAGGACAAATGCAAGAGGAGCGCTTGTGCAAGGCTCCCACCTAGGGTAGGACAGCAGTGACAGCCCCTGAGCTGTGAAGTACCACAACCAGCTGGTAGCTGGAGATGTTTGCAAGCACTGAAACCAGAGCTTGGGAAGTGTAGATCTTGCTTGGGCCTGCAGGCAGTTAGAGAAAGGGCCTGCACCTTCCGCATGAGGCTTTCTCCCAAAAATGTGGAGAGGTACATGCTGTCAGCTCTCCCTGGCAATATCCCTATGACTGATGGGGACACCTGCTTCCAGCCCACATCAGTACCCTTGGTCTGGGAGCTGCTTCTGGTTCCTTGTTCCCTCTGCAGACAACTTGCTTTTGCAGTGGGAAAAATGTAAGTGGTGATGGTGATGAAGATGATAGTGATGGTAACGATCATGGTGGTGGTGCGCTACCCAGTGGTTGTTTAATGTCTTTACCTCAAAGGTAAAGACATGTTTTGCAGGCTAAATGTTGAACGTAGCAGTTTACACTGCTATTTCCTCAAAGCAAATATTTTTCTTTGGATGTGTAAACAACCCGCTGCTCTTTCAATCTTCAAAGCACCAAAATCATGACATTTTCAATAAAACATCCAGCTGAGTCTATCCTGAGAAACAGAAGCCCTCACACCCAAAGCAGTGCCTGTTTCCTATTCTCCATGCAACATACACTGCCCCAAGAACTACAAAGTTATGCTTTTAGAATTTTTCCCCCAGAATCAAGGACTACAGTGTGATGAAAAGAGTGCTTTTGACTGATCAAACCAAGAATTTAATTTCCACCTGTTAAAAGAAGGCTCTGTCTACCAGCAGAGTGCACCACAGATGAGCAGACAGACTTGAATATATTTAAATAAATCAATAATTTATTTATAATTAAATTCAGGAAAAATAGAAGTGTATACAACAAGAACTGGGTAAAAAAAAAAAAAAGTCTTTCTGCTGCCTGTCCCTCAAATTCTCTACCTATGCTGAGAAATAGAAGTAGTCATATATAAATGGGATGATATTCTTTGTAAGTTCTGCCCTGCAGGTTGGACACGTGCTGGCAGTTTCAAGGGCAACAGGGAGGCACTGACTGCAGAAGACATGGCCACACAAGGTTGATGGAATCAGTCACTTTGCACAGTCCGGAAGAAAGGAAACCATAACATGTTGGAAGGAAAGAATTCAAATTTGCTGCTCCATTGGCACCAGGCAAAAGGACTTGGAATATCTGGGATCAGTCCGTTAATGCTAGAATAATAAGGAATCCACAGATCTGCCAGTGCTGTAAGGGATTCTCCCTCTACATATACCACCAAAAAGTAACTTTTGGAGCTTCAAAGCAAGGTTTGTGCTTCAAGCTGTCCATACTATCCCACATTAGCCAACTGAATTGTGCAGCTCTCCCTCTGCCCCCATTCCTCCTCCCACAAAGCTGAAAGGATGGAAACATGTGGATCCCTACCCCTGAGTAAAAATCCATGCAAATTGGACACCTAACAGTATCTGCTGGCCATGCCCTAGAGAGAACAAAACCAGAAAGAACATGCAGCTGTTAATATCACCAGGCATCAAGGGTTACTGATACATAAAATGTCACATAATCATCCAACTGCATGGACTAGGCATGATGCATTTCTTTTGAAGAATCCTGCAGATCATTAACTCTCTCAGTTTGCTCCATGTAATAGAAAGTGTGGGTTTCCCTGTCGTAAAAGAAACAGCACCTTGGTTTTCACTGGGAAGTCTATGTATGGCAGCACTTATCTTCAGCAAGTCATCAAATAACAGTTTTGTAATCAAAGCATCTATTAATTCCAGACTGGAATGAGCTTTCACACTACAGAGTAACACTGCAAATGTCTCTGGCAAGCTCTAGCCCCAGGAAGGACCCTTTAGTCAATGTTAAATGCTGCATCACTGAGCTCTTCCAGCCTTACTGAAAAGAGCAGGAAGGCACATTCTGTAACAGAGAAGCTTGAGACTGAAGGAAAAAAATATTCCTTTTTTGTATGAAGTTCTCTCCTATGTTGCCTTTCAGTAATCCAAAAGGATTAAAGCACACCAGCTTTATTAAAACCTGCACAGAATTTGCCCAGCTGTGGCCTGCCAGACTCATGATGTGAAGCCATCCACACCAATGAAAATATTTCCATGCCTAATATCACTGCTAGAACTTGGCATGAAAAGTATGTGCAATACATTATGAGCAAGGACCTGTGACTAATCATCCTTTCTTGCCATATCCACAAAATCCTCTTTAAGGTTGTATGCAAATCTGTCCATTTGCCTTGCGCGGCCTTGGGCTGCCTTTTGCTCTTAAAGTACAAACAGTACCATTTGATCATCATGTGGCAGAGGACGTGGTCCTCATTGGAAGAGGGAAATAAGTAAAGTGAAGGCTCCAAAGATAAGCCAGGCAATAGCAGTATAACTTAGTCCTGTCTGTACTGAAAAAAAAAAATCGCTGTTTGGTAAGTCATGAGCCTTACTTACTGTGAACATGCAGTGTTCTCTTCCAATGATCCCCATTCCTCAGATGCTGTGTCAGTCACATACACACCATTATCTGAATGTGAAGTTTCATCATCGTCACTGCTACTCAGCACAGAGCTGTCCGAAAGTCACTGGCCTCAGTGTAAGATCTCTCCTTTGTTGTTCATACCCTGTAATGTAATTTTGATTAGTTACATCTATCGTTTACTCTCTCTCTTCCTGGAACTGTCCTTGAAATGTGTTATTATAGATAGCCTGTAATGGTTCCTATTTCCTTATTCAGCTGGGTTAAAAGCAATCTTAAACAAAGTAGTTTCCAAAATATTCAGGCCGAACCCTTCCACACATTGTGACTATTCTGCTACAGAAACAAAACATTTGCTCTATTAATCCTACAAACAGCTAAAAATGTGACCTGAGAGATTCTCAGTGTCCACAGAGATACACTACCTGTGAATAAATCTGCCCTCATACAATTCTTACTAACAGGGTCTGCTGTAATCATACAGTGAGAAACAGCAACAGCTGAGATAGGGGAGAGAGGACTGAAGTCAAGTTTCCAAGGGGCATGGTGAGGTGACTCCTACACAACTAAAAGGCCTGGTAAAAGAGTGCTTTGTTCAGAATGTTTCAGAAAGGGTGGAAGAGGTGTTTAAATGGCATCAGGTCCCTCCTGAGTTAAGGTAACTTGAAAATGGAGTTATATCACCCAAGTTCAAAGGAGATCAATTTTTAGTGGCCTGGTCTGTAACATCCAAAGGATTAAGAACTGCTGTTTGCTTTTCAATTCTCAGAAAACATGTGCAACAATGATCTCTGCAACTCCAGCATACATGAAACAATAATCAAGCACTAATCAATTAAAATTACAGAAAGTGTCACCAAATTAAAGTTCTTTCCTACGTAAGTATTCTATTGCAACTTTCATTGCAGGGATTTCCCACTGTGTCTAATAGCAGCCATCAGACACAGATTGGATTCCTTCTCTAAGGCACTGACCAGAGGTTTAACACTGTCATTTGCCTTTTGCTAAATGCAGTTTAAACCCCTGCTGCTCAAGATTGTTGGAAGAGACAAAAAAAAAAAAAAGATTACATTTAGGACAATTCCATTATCAGCTGTAAAACATCAACTCAACTTCAAGAAGCTTGCACCAATGCACATGGGAAGGGAGAGAAAAGAAAATACAATTAGCTTTTGGTGTGCACACCTGGTGTTCCATATCAACACCAGCTCAGTGGAGCAATTGCAGCAGAGCAGGTGAAGAATGGTAGGCTATAGGCCTCTTATTTTGGTTAAGAACACTCCAACTACTACTCAATTACCGGCTGGCCTGAAAACAAGTAAGAAGTTGCTGCTGCTTCTGCTCTCACTGATGCAACAGGGTAGAAACAAAAGCAGTTAAGGAACCACCTGAACACCCTTCCACCAGCTCCTCTGTTTCAGTTACCTACTTGGATTTGAGCTGGAACTGTTACTTTCCCTCTTTCTCCCCCCAAACAGTCAAATTCATCATGAACACAAACAATTCAAGTTTGCTGCTCTATTGGTACCACGCGAAGTAGAACTCTGAGTACCTGCAATCCATCAGTACCTGCTAGAATAATGAGGAACCCAGAGATCTGCCATTGCCATCTTGACATGAATTTCTCCCTCTACTTACACCACCAACAAGTGACTTGGAGGGACATGCTGCTTGGAGCCTCAAAGCAAGGTCTGTGTTTCAAGCCAGCTGCCCATAGCATCCCACATTAGCCAACTGAGTTGTGCAGCTCCCCCTCTGAACCATTCTCCCTCCCACAAAGCAGAAAGGATGACAACACGTAGATCTTTACCTCTGAGTACTCATCCATCCAAAATGGAGAACTAACAGTATCTGCTGCCCACATGATAAGGAGAACAGAACTAGAAAGAGCACACAGGCATTAATGCCATCAAGCATCAAGGATTACTGACACATAAAATGTCAGAAATTGAAACATTCCCTACTCTGATTTAGCAACATCCCAGCCCAGCAACAGAATCATTCCAAGAACTTTCATGTACTGCAAGCAATTCAGTGTATCTCAAGCCAGAGTGTAAGATACAACCAATAATGGCTTCATAAACAGAAAAAAAAAAATGTTTCTGCTGGAATTTACTGGTTTGTGGTTTGGTTGGTTGGGTTTTTTTCATTTGTTCATTTTTGTTTGGTTTTGGTTTTGTTTTCCAGACAGGCAAGTATATTCCAGGTCTGAAGTCTTTGCAAAGAATCAAGCAGAATCCAAAACCTTTGCAAAAACCTCTTTCTACCCTGTGTCAGAATTAGACTTTAGAGAGACAGTTTATCTGTCACATACCCATCATTATCTCTTGGGTCCTTCCTCTTCATCATCACTTGCCAGTAGCACAACTGAATTATCTGCCGCTCTGGAAACAAGTGAGTGCTGCTGGTTCTGCTCCCACTGCTGTAACAGGATAGAAATGGAAGCAGCTTAGGAACTACGTGAAGCCCCTCCTCCCTGCTCCCTTCTTTCAGTTCTCTAATTGGATTTGGGCTGGAGGTGTTTGTTTCCTTTCCTCTTTCTGCCCCAAATGAGCAAATTCAGCTGTGACAGCCATAAACACTTCGTATTAGATGAACACCTCAGTGACAGGAGTCATCCTTAAACAAATGCTACAGTTAAACACTTCATATTTGGGAAGTCAAACTCTTCCTGTCCTCTCTTTTTCTTTTTCTTTGAATTGCTGGCCTACACCTTGAGTATCTCTAGAATAGCTTCAGCTTTATGTTGTATCTCCTTCTGTTACATTACCCTTGACTGGCAAATGTTCTCCACAAGTTCTGGAGCAAGAAGCTGTTTTAAATTACTCTTCCACTCTCTGCAAGCAATACTTGGAGATGCTAATGCATTCACAGGTGCATTTGGCTGGGAGCTCTGTCTAAAGTGGTAAATCAGAGCCATGTTTCAGCCGCGTAGGTCAGACTATTTAGATGACAGAAGACAGGCCTGGGAGCACAAGGGAAATCTAATTTGACTGCAAGATTGAGAGAAGTGTGTCAGTGGAAGCAGTGGGGCAAGAGGGCAACAGTGCCCACGCTGGCACCAGGCAGAGCTGAGCATCATTCAACAGGCACATGTTCCCAGCAAAAGGTCTTTTATTCCACTAGATGGTGCCCAGACCTTGTTTAAGGATGTTGCTCAATTGTGTGGATAAGGATGTGGTCGGGATTGATGATGGAGGTGACTGGGCACTGTGCCGGGGTCCTCACGGGGCTACAAATCCAACGGCCCCAATCCAACAGCAGTGAGACCCCAAAATCACCCTCTTCATTTGCCAGGCAGTCGTGCCAAGCCCGAGCTCCCTGGAGCATTGCCATAGCCCACCAGGCTTGGAGCATGATGTGCCATGGCAATTCTGGGGGTGAGTTGCCCAGCTCAGGCTGCCAGCAGCCCTGTAGCCCTCCTCACTCTGAGCCGGATCAGCCAGCACAGAGGGTCCCTGAGCATTTGGGAGTCTTCTGGATGCTGCCCCAAGCTTGGGAAGCTTCTGGTAAACCCCTGCTGCAGGCTGCCTCAATCTGCATGTCCCTGCTGCACTGACACCAGGCTACCTGGGCCAGCTCCCCTGGGGGCACCAGGGCCTGATGGTGGAGCATAGTGGGCACATGCAATTTTTGATCCATTCTGCTGCAGAGCATGAGCTACAGCAAAGCAGAACCCTGAGAGCTGGTGCTGATAGTGCCAGTGAGATATACAGTGTTATCCTGGTCCTGTTGGCCCAGCATCAATTGACCATGCATGATCCCTCAGACACAAGCTGCCTAGAGAAGCTGTGGTTGCCTCATTCCTAGAAGTGTTCAAGGCCAAGTTAGATGGAGCCCTGAGGCAAACTGATCTAGCAAGTGGCATCCCTGCCTGTGGCAGGGAAGCTGGAACCAGATGATTTTTAAGGTCCCTTCCAACCCAAACCATTCAGTGATTCTATGGCCCAAAAAAGATCTGCCACTTCCCTGTGTGCAGTTGCACAGAGGGCAGGGGAGCAGGCACTCTGTGGGTACATCACTGACATCGTGGCTGCTCCCACTCTCTCCCTGCATGGACACGGCACTAATGGGGAGTCCCCTCAGCACATGGTACAAGACAGCACCTCTCCAACCTGAGACTCGATGCTGCTCCCACTGTGCCATTCTCTCCAGTGCGCTGCCGAACACGCCTGTTTTAGCAGCTTCTTGGACAGAAAAAGCAACCTGCAATTGCATAAACAGTGATTAACTTTGGGCACCACTGACGGCATGGCTCCAGTGTGTCGAAGCCCAGCCTGGCTTGCGTGTGGGGGCCAGTGGTGGGAATGGTGGTGGCACAGCCAGAGAGATATGGTGCTGCTGAAAGGACAGTGTGGCGGGCAAAGGGTCAGCATTATGGAGGCACAATGGGGATTTCTCACTGCAGGAGATGGACAAGACAAGGAGAGTGATGGTCTATGAGGCTCTGCAGCAAGCACTAACTGGAGAGGGAGGCAGGTGGCCCTTGGCAGGATCTCATGGGGTTTCATACCAAGGGAGGGATGTGTGGGGCTTGTTGGCCAAATTGCAGCCCCATAGGTGATGGCTGGGCCAGGGATATGCTGGGGCAAGAAATCCCCTTATGCCCAGGAACCAGCCCCCACCCCCAGCATGTTGCTTGTGGAAGAGAAGCTGCCTGAAATTCCCATTGCAAACACCAAAGTCAGCAGATCCTCAGGTACAGAAAGGCCTTTATTTCTCCAGTAGGCTGGAAGTGAAACCGTGAGGACAGAGGCTTTTTCTCACTGTTTCTTTACTTGCTTCGCATCAGTGCACAAACAACGCTACCCTATGCCGTGTAGCATGACTGCTGTTACATGGCTGCCTAGCACAGCACATCTGTGCATCACTGCTGCAGCACCAGACACAGCCTCCCTCAAATTGACAGCAGATTGCATGAGCCAGTGATTTTGGCTCCTGGGCTGTGAAGCACCACCTGCCCTCCAGTGATGTGCAAGGTGCCCCTCACCCAGGCAAGAGCAGAGCCCACAGCGGGAGTGCCAAGATGGGGAACACAGTGTGTGGGACCCCCCAACTCCACTGCTGGAGCTCGTCGGGGTGGATACTGGCAGCCCCTCAGAGAGACCCCTGGATCCAGCGGCCATGGGGGTGCCCTGGGTGTCCCCATCCTGAGGGCTGCAGACCTGTCTGTCCACTGTCACTGTGGCTGCCCCGCTCCCCCTCAGAGGACTGGCTGCTGTCGGCACTCCCAAGGCCAGTGTAGGGGCCTTGGGGGCCGCCCCCTGCCCGGCCGAGGCTGTAA
Organism: Calyptomena viridis; assembly: GCA_013390005.1. Taxonomy (NCBI): domain Eukaryota; kingdom Metazoa; phylum Chordata; class Aves; order Passeriformes; family Eurylaimidae; genus Calyptomena; species Calyptomena viridis. The sequence goes on from WEIV01015687.1 coordinate 12,352, forward strand.
AAAGCCCGCTCACGGACGTGAAGCTCATCAGCACGCTTCACCTGGTCCACTTGTCTGCTGTGGCCCAGCGCTGCAAACGCCCCCGGTGCCCCAGTCCCCAGCCTCCTGCCCTGGTGCCCGGGGAGGCGGCCACCCCCAAGCCCCGACACTGCTGCTCCAGTCTCACCACCTCGCCCCCTCTCCCGGCCCTTGCCCACTGCCGTGCTGCCCATGTCCTGACCTGCCTGCGGAGGGGAGCTGCCCCCCGCTTTGATGGTATGAGACTTGCCCCCAGCATCGCCACCATGGCCACCAGCCTTTGTCTGGGTCCTGCCTGATGTCTGGCTGCTGGCTTTCCCACTTGGGGGTGGTGCTTTGTCCATCCTGGGTGTCTTGTCCAGTCCTGCTCCCCCTGGCCGGACCCTCACCTCTGCCCCGGGCCGTCCCTGCCCACGGGGTTGAGGGGTGGCTGGCCCCACTTCCCCACTCCCTCCTCTCCGTGACACAGTGCTCGTGCCAGCCTTGCGGCTGCTGGCTGTCACCGAGGTGGTAGTGCAGTCCCCCTCACTCACCCCAGGGGAGGCCGTGGTCACAGCCAGGGGGATGGTGGCTCCTTTGGCTGGGACGGTGGCCAGGCGGATGCTGGCTCTTTCAGCTGGGACAGTGGCAGTGGTCTCCTCATCACCCCACTGTCGGGGGGTTGTGATAGCCAGATGGTCTGGCTTTTCCTTTAACCTCTGCCCCTCACTTCTCACCTCATCATCATCTTTCCCACGGATGCTGGCAACTGTGGGGATGGTAATGCCAGCACCAGTGACTCTCCAGGGGACAGGGGTCACCACTCCTTCTCCATCACCACCAATGGTGGTGGCCCCTTCCTCATAATCTCCAGTGGGACGGCCATCCCTGAGGCTGCTGGTGACGCTGTCTCCGTTGTTTGGGATGGCTGTGGTGACCCATCCGTGAGGCTGCCTGCTAGCAGGCGTGCTGTCATCATCACCAGGTGCCACAGTGACACCCAGCCTGGGGAGGGGTCTGCTGGTTACTGCAGTGGCAAAGCTGTTATCCTCGCCACCCACAGTGGCACCGGCCTGGGTGGTTTCTTGCTCCCCCACGTGGATGTTGGCCCTCCCAATGAAGATGTTGACCTCATCATCCTTGTCTGGAGAGACCTGGGTAAAGCTGGTGTCCCTCGCTGTGCTGCCCATGTTCTCATGGGTGATGGTGACACTGCCCGAGTCAGGGATGTAAGTGTATTCATCTACACCTGTGCCATCAACTTGGACATCCTCTGTCTTCTCAGTGATGGAGGCAAGAGCAACGTCTCCCTTCCCTGTGCCCTGCATGACACTCTCCTGCCCTTGGCCAGAGACAGTGGACTCACCGCTGCCCTCAGCCCCTGCCCCTCCAGTGGCAGGGGCCCTCTCCCTTCCTGCTGTCATAGCCCCTTCCACTGGAACCACTCTGGGAGTACCACCATCCTTGTCCTCACTCCTGACAGTGGACCTGTTCCCCACCACAACCTCACCGGGGTGTTCACCCTCAGAGAGAATGGGAACATCACCATCAACTTCAATCACCAAATCCACATCGCCACTGCCCTCTGAGCTGGACAGGGTGGGACCTGCAATCCCAACACCATCGCCTGCTTGTGTGCCAGTGCCAGGGCCAGGGCGAGGACTGGGAGCACCTCTGCTGGTGCCTGGGGTGCTGCGGTTTTCAGGCTTGAGGACTATCACACTGTCAATTGCTTCAGTGCTGCTGTTGTCACTGTGCTCTGGGGTCACCCTTGCCTCTGGCAGCTCCCGCTTGGCATTATCCTCATCCAGCCGGTGGCTGGGGATGACACTTGGGCGCTCGGCCTCTTCTTTCTGTGCAGTACACACAAGAAAGAGGTCACAGCCAGCCCTGGTAATGGATGGCTGCTTGGGACACCACAGCCAAGCCAAGATCCCACCGTGCCACCTGGCCACCTCCTCACCTTTATCTGTGTCTGGTTCCTCCGCGCTGAGATTGAGTAGACATATCTGAAAACGTAGAAGCCATGCTTGGCATTGCAGCCTTTCAGAAGTATCTGGTGGAGAAGAAAATAACCAAACCCCACAATTTTCTCATTAAATGCATTGGGAGGATCTTCTCTTGCTGTACCTGGCAGAGGGTCCCACCAGTACCCACTGAGGCCCCAGGTCAGGCAGTAGCTCCTGCCACCTCATGGCTACCAGCATAAGCAGGGACCTGGGCAGGATACATGTTCTCAATATCCCGAGCTCCAGGGCTTTTGTTTCCCCTCCAGCTCATTTTCTGCCTGTTCTTTCTTTCAGGAGCTATGGGTTTGGGGGTTTTGTTTATTTTTTCAAGATGGCTTTGGGCTTGAATAAATAACCTGGTTGATGGTCCCATCAGGCATGAGTTAAGAGATTGATGGCAATCAAAGCACTGGAAGAACAGCAGCTGGTTTCCAATAGGCAAAACCAGGCATTTTCTTCCACACTACTCATCTGAATTTTGATACTGATGCATTTTACACCAAAACACTTTGAAAAACCCCTATAGCAATTGGGCCTGAGACTTTTATACCCACACCTGTGGGTACACCAAGAATTTGTGCTCTGCAGCTGGGCAGGGGCAGAGGAGCAGCCTGTGGGGGAAGGAAGCCTTTCCCTCACCTGAGCACATCACATCTTTCCCCTCCCCTGCCCTTTGTAAGGGCTGGTCGGATGCAAGGGCATTGAAAGTCTCTTTTTCCATGGTTCACTGGGACTGCCCTCCAAAATCAACTTTTTCTCCCTGGAACTCTGATGCAGGGCACCCCGTGGGGTCTGGCTGAGGCAGAGAGGTACATACCCGGTGCTGTCCCACACAGTTCCCGGCAGCTCTCCGAGGCAGCGGTGGCGGCACCTGCGGGCAACAAACCACAGGCAAAAGTGAGGCATCAAACACTGCCCCAGCATCCAGGAGGCTGCCAGTGCTCATTGCTGGCCACTCACTCTGCCTGGCACGATGGGCATGACGCAGTGTTCAGGGAAGGGTGGGAAAACTGTACTGATAATTCAATAAATTCATAGGCACTACTTCAGGTGCTGGCTTAAAGGCAGTAATAGTAGGAAAGGTCAAAACCCCATTTCCAGGGTCTGGAAAGTATTGCAAATTCTGCTGCAGCACGATTGCATTGCAAGCTACTTTTCAAAGGGAATTGTTGGTCTGAAAATACCCTTTTACTGGAGTCTGCTGCAGAGTATTTTATTGCAGAGCAGTTTTAATACACAGCACCACTGCTCATACAACAATGTTCCAACTTACTGTTGGGATCTGCCTGTGAGGAGAGCTTGGAGCGGGCTAACTGGTGGTGTTTCCCAGTGTTTGCTTGCCAACTGAGCCGCAACTGCTGTGCCCTCACAGCCAGATTTCTGTACATGTTTGCAGGCTTCCAGCTCTCCCTGATTATCCTGGCATCTTTTGGGAGGTATTGGCCAGTGTATCCCTCTCAGTTGAGGGACTTGGTGGTGGAAGCATCCTGTGAGCTTCACCAAGCCATTTCAGGTATTCCCTAAATGCCAGAGGGGGAGACGGGACCATGGAGGGGAGTCTCCTTTGATTTCAGCAAAATTAGTCACTGAAACATCCCAAGTCCAGCTGAAATGGGCAGAAATACACCCCAGAGTATTAAATACTCCTAGGTTATTCTATTGTTTGTGAATGGTATCAAAGGCCAGATTACAGCCCTGGTTAAGTAGCAGAGTATTAACTTTCTCCCTTTTGTGCCCCTATCTGAAAAGCAAATCTGCACTGATTTATTGTCTTCCCCCATACTTCCCTACTACAGACCCAGTTGTGAGAGCTTGCCCTGGGGTGTAAAGGACACTTGATAGGGGCCCAGCCCTCAGGGAAGACGTGATTTCCCTCCTCCTCACCCTGCTAAACAATCAAGACTTTTCTAGAAGCAGACTTTCAATCTAGCTGTGCATTTAGTATGTTGAGGAACAGTTATGCAGGACAAAAATGGCTGCTCCTATATTTATCTTAGTTTGCCCTTTGTTTTAGTTATATCTGTCAAAATGTCACACTAGGAGAGCTGGAAAATAATTGGAAAAAATACCTACATGATGAGTAAGATGAGCATCCTCTTCACGCCTCCCTTTTGTGGCTCCACTCAGCCTATTCCCAGGCCAAAAGTACTGGGCAGATCCCAAATCCACATAAATCAAAGAGAAGAGTTACAGCCACCCAGACTAGGTCTTGTGCAATTGCCCTAATGGCTAAACTGAAGGGACATGCTCAGCTGCCTCAGTGCTAATACATATTCTTCCTGCTGAGTTCACCTCTGTGGTAGCACCCCAATCCCCTCCCCAAGCACCAGGGGTGTTACACATAAGTACAACTCGTTTTCCAGCTGCTGAAAGCATTCCAGGGTGCACTGGATTCAGCAGCATGCTGGGAATCTGGGGAGAGCCATACTCACAGGTGTTGAGAGGGCTGTGCTGAGCAGGCACAGGCACAGGCAGATGAGGGCCGTTTGCATCTTGGGCTGCTCCTGGAGGCACAAAGTGAAGCATCACTGGAGTTTGTCTTCCTGGGACTTGTGGTATCCCAAAGCTCCCATGGCAGGAAGGTTATCCAGTGACCCTGGTCTTCCCCAGCCTTTGCAGTGGCCCTTGGCATCACCCTGCCTCTTTGCATTCCTTGCAGCAATGGTGATGCTCTCACCAAGTGCATAGACACCAAGCATTAAAGCTTCCTGACTCCCTCTGTCAAAGAAGCTTGGGTGGGTGTTTGGAACAAATGATCCCCAAAGCCACTGCAGGCTAAGTCATTTAGTCACAAGCCTGAATTAAGAAACTTGCAGGTTTTTTCCAACAGCCCTGATAAATGGCAGGAGGCAATAGCTCTGTTGGCCAATAATTCTCATTTCACCCAATCACCCTGGCTTGGGCTTGCAGATCCATCCCAGAGACTATATTCTGCCATATAAGCATTGCTACAGGAAACTCCAGAAAGAAATCCATGCACAAGATTTAGCAGTACAAAGCAATGTAGGCTCAAGGGAGCACAATACAGAGTTGTGCACAGCTGGGGATTGGGATGTCCCCATCCCCACCGTGGAGTAAAAGCAGGAGAAGCCCTGCTCAGGGAGGGCATACCCAAAGGGCTAGGGAAAGACGGGGCAGGAAGCTAGGTAAGAGGATTACCTTTCCCTGTCGCAGGCAGATCCCAGCAGCAGACCGTGGAGCCTATGCCCACTTTGCTGAAATTTAAAGTTGGCCCCGGGTGAGCAGAGCCAATCAGCTCCTGCCCAGGGACATTTGTCAGCACTGGCAGCACCCGCAGATAACCAGGGGGAGTAATTTCCAGCTAAAAATGTGTTTGTGGTGAAAGACAGCTATCAAATGTTCCACCTGGCTGGATAAACAGAAAGCACAGTTTATAAATATCTGTTCTGAAGGCGAAATTGCTCGATGATTAGCGCAGATCTTAGTGTGGCACGCATCCAGCTTGGTTATTGATAAGAAGGTGTGCAGTGGATCTTGGCATGTTCACTGTGACCAACATGGGAAAGCCAGCAGGGCTGTAGAAAGGGAAGGGCAATATCCTGAGCCAGGCCTGGTCCTGGCCATGACTGGCATCACAGGGCAGTGTTGGCCAAGCTGAGAGCCACTACCATGCCATAGCTTCTGACACTTGCTTTTTGGGTTTCAGTCTCAACCCTTCTTAGCTAAACGTGTGCCAGGGCAAAATTTTTCCATGCACTGCTTGCCCAGGTCCCTTCGACCCCACCTTTGCTATTCAAAGGTGCGACAGCGACACGCATGATGTACATACCTATGGGTTTTTTCTGGGTGCTACTCGGCTCAGGAGGCATAATGACGAGAAGGTAGACTCCAAGAAATGTTCAGAAGCTTTATTTATCTATAAGAATGCTAATATCTATGCAGAGAGAACTTAAGCATCTAAGCAGCAGCAAGAGCTCTAATACCTACCAGCAGACTCTGCATCCATGGTTCCCCAGGCAGACTGCCTGGAGAACCCTGGACACAAGGCTCTCTCTGGCCAGGTGTCTGACCAGGCAGAGGGTCTGCTCACAACACGTCTGCTTTCTAAGAAGTCAGAACATGTCTGCCTCCCAAGAAAGTCAGAACATGTCTGCCTTCTTCTTCTTGCGCAGTTACAGAATTTATATCAAACTATATTGTTTACATTAATTGTCCAATGACCTGGAGATCAAGTTCTTCTTGTCCAACCAAGGGGAATAAGGTCACAGCCAGTCAGGGCAACACTTCTGCTCATGCTCAGGAAAAAATGTGGCCTATAAGATATGGCTACACATACCCTCCTCCTTCCCAATTCTCATTTTGGTGGTATTGCTGGTCACCTGTGCCCTTGCCAAGAAGGGTTCCCCCTGCTCCAGCCAGCCTCCCTCAGCAGCTCACTGTGGTGATGGTGACAGCAGCTCCCATCCCACTCACCACTCTGCCCCAAGCCAAACCCTTCGAACTGGCACAACTGCCAGCATTAACACCAGAAATGCTTAAACCATCAGCATCCAGCCTTAGGCAGGAGCAAATCTTGGAGCTAGCAAGAGACTTGCCCCTTCCCTGGGTGCTGCAGTTAGATGCTGCCCCACAGGTCCTAGAGCAGCCAGCCCATGTACCTTGGCTCACAGAGGAGAGCTTTTGCCAGGTGCCCGTGGGGCTGACGCACACAGGACTGGGCTTCATGCCCTGTGGGAGCTGGACCCGGCCCCAGGCAGCTCCAAGGCCCTTTGTCCCTGCTGGTTCCCTGACGTCTTTGCCACCCCCTGGGGATATGGATGATGGGGCTCTCGTGTCCCCCACACCAGCCATGAGCACATACAGAGCTCTCCAGTGCCACCGCGGGGGTTTGGCCCAGAGGGTGCCCACCCTGCAGGCAGCACCTCCTGCCTCCCCAGCAGCTGCAGCTTGGCTTTGGCACACCAAGGCAGTTTTGTACAATGGCCATGAGTTTGCTGCTGTGAGAATAGACTTGTCTTGCAGTCAGACCCACACTGGGAGCTGAAAAAATGTTTCCTTTCTAGGACTGCAAGAGCAGCATGGTACCTGCCATAAACTGTGCGTGAGGGCCATCACTATTTGCAAATGGTGGCACCTGCCTGGAACCCAGTGGGATTTATTCCATCCGTATTTGTAGTGCTGATCCCCACTTGGCCGGGGACATGCTCCTGTTGAAGTGACTTGGAGAAAGGATCCTGGGGACTGCAAGCCACACATCCCCACCCCTGATGCAGAAGGTGAGTGGACACACTGGTGTCACTATGACAGCCCTACCTTGTCCTGGGGATGAGGCTGTGTGACAGGGACATTTTGGGCTGCAGTACTGATGTTCAAAACACACATCCAAGGTGCCCAGCCTTGTACCCACACACCTGGTGCAGGGGTGCAGAAGCAAAGCACTGCATCTACATCTACATCTACAACTAGTGTGCATCTACAACTAGTAATGCACGGAAAGAGAAACTAATGTCTTTACCTTTATTAACATTGCCTACTGTGTGAACAGGCCATGGGAGGCATGCTACCGGGGAACGGAAGATGTGGTAAAGTTATCATTGGAAATTCACATCAACTCTACATAGAACATGGCTGTAATCCCACAGCAGTGACCCTGAAAGTGCCCTTTCATTTTTCAGAGAGGACTCTACCGAGGTTTTCCAAGTTAGCCATTTTGTTCCTCCTTCCTTTCATGTGCATCTGAGCTGGAACAATGAGATTCAACCTTGAGCAGCATGAGCACTGGTATCCTTAGCCCACCAAGTGCTATGCTGCCCCACCAATCCCAGCAAATTTGGCAGCAAACCTTTCATCACCAACAAGCTCAGTTCAGTTGCTTTATTTCATTTCACTTTGCAAGGTACAAAAAAAAAAAAAAAGAAAAGCCTGGGACAAAGCCAGTGCACGTGACAAGCTGCCTGGCGTCCCCTCTGGTGTGCAGTGGCTACAGTCAGCCTTTGGATGTGCCTTCCTGAGTGGGATGGGGCAGGTGGGGGTAGCACCAGGGCTGTCCCCTGACCTGCTCACTGGTTGTAGTAGTAATCCTGGCCATACACATCATAGCCATGCCCTTTGTAGTAGCCATACTCATCCTCGTAGGCCCGGTAGCTGTCCCCACGGGCGTACTCGTCCTGTTCCTCATACCTGCCATCCGTGGTCCCCTCGTCACCCCGGCCGTGGTCTCTGGCCGTCACATCGTACTCCCACAGGTCCCCAACTGTGGTGGCATCTGTGGGTCCCCCATCTTCCACAGTGGCCGCCTGGGTCAGTCCCTCTTTGTTGGTGGTGCTGGCTATGGTGGTGGCTTCGGTTTCCTCCTCCTCTTCCTCTTCTTCCTCTTCTTCTTCTTCCTCCTCCTCCTCTTCCTCCTCTTCCTCAGCTGCACCAGTGCCTTCCTCAGCCACTGCAGTGCCATTGCCATGAGGTCCATCTACCACCTCAGTGGTGTTGGTGCTTGTGCCATTGATGCCATTCTCATTCTCATCTACTTCTTCCTCCTCTTCCTCCTCCTCCTCCTCCTCCTCCTCATTTTCATCACTGTCTTCATTTTCAGAGTCTTCCCCCTTGCTGGCAGTTCTGTGTCTGACTCCCTTCAGGGTCCCTTGGCAGTCCTTGCCCTGGCAAAGGGAAGACAGAACAGCATTATTTGTCTGTCAGGAGGCTGCAGCTCCATGTGTCGAGGAGCAGGCACGGGCAGAGACGAGCACTTCCCCACACCTTGCATGGCAGGGTAACCTTTTTGGGGTAACCTCAAATTAATACCCAAAGCTTAGTCCAGTCGAGGGCATCTTGTACAGTGACCCCTCAGGCAGAAACAGAGTGCAGGGCATCCCATGGGTGCAAGCAAACGTGCAGTGAACATACCCCTCCCCACAGGTGTGCCTTTCCAGCTCCCCAAACCACACCTGCTGGGGGGATGCGACGTCTCCTCCCAGCCCACTCTGGCAGTCCTCAGGGGCTGCTCCGGCAGAGTGGCCAGCTGCCTTGGTGCCAGTGTGAGATGGCTCCTGCAGGGACAGGGAGAGGATGGTGCAGGGAGTTAGCAGCAGGAGTGGAGCAAAGACCTTCCAGCAACGAGGGAGGCACACACACAGCATCCCCACACAACATTTGGGCATTGCTCCGAGTTTTTTTGCTTTCCCACGGGTCTTGTTCCAGGCTGAAATGGAGAAGCTGCAGCAGGGCAGCCAGAGCTGTGCAATTAAGTGGTGGTGGCTGGAGTTGGGTGTTTCCATTCTGGCTACGCATTTTGCTTTACAAAGCATCTAAAGGTTTTCTTTTGAAGTTACCTCTCCCAGTTTCCAGTAAACAAAGAAAACCACAGGCACACCACACTGACACATGTCATATGAGCTGCTTAGTGAGAGCATGATGGCTCAAAGCCAGGTATGAGCCCAGACCCCACCACCAATCAGCCAGCAAGCAATCACTCTTATCCCCAGGGACCATGCAGCAGAGTGGGGCTCTCAGCAGAGTACATGGCAGTCCACTCTGCTAAAAAAGGCAATGAATAACCCAAATGCAAGCAGAGCCTCAGGAAACACTGAGGAACTGGTGGGGTAGCTCACCCAGTATCCAGCCTGGGAGAGAAAGTAGTTGCCACCAGCAAATGAACCATGGCAAGGAGACACGAGGTCAGTGTCATCCCTGCCCTGGGCAATCCCTGCTGCTTGCATGCCAAGACCAAGGACACTTACCCTGGCATTTTGGGCCTACTCAGACCTTAAAATATGGGTGAATATGATGCCAGAGAAAATCCAGGCTGCTTTCCTCTCCAAAAAGAGAGCCATCAAATTGCACGGTGCAGCCAGCTATGCCAATGGGAGCAATGCTCTTCATCTATCAGCCCATATAACATACCTACAACTGACCTTGGGGCCTTTCAGCATGATTTCTCTTGCTGGCCAGCCCCTGCCAGTAAAGGCACACAGCATCCCTGCCAGGGGACAGCCACTGCTCTGGTGCCCTGGAAACAAAAAGGGCAGCCCAAAACAGCAGCTACATCCCTGCGTATCACTTAATTTCTTCCTGAAGAGTGAAATTCCCTCTTTGGCTGCCCCATCCCACTACTCAAAGTTTTCCCTAGAGATTGCAGTGGTAGGGGAGAGAAACAGGCAGAAAGGAGCACATTTCAGGGGTGTGCTGAGGCTGGCAGAGGTGTCTGGGGGACAGGGGCCATGCCCTACTGTGCTCCAGCTCCAGACAAACGTCCAGAGGGGGTTTTAAGACCGGATTCTCAGGCTTTCATTAAATAATAATAAAAAAAAAATAAAATATGTTATTAGACCCAACACACAAGTTTCCAAGCATGTGAGGTCCTTGTTTCAAAGCACCTGTGTGCCTGAAACCACTGGATTATTTTTGAGCATTTGCAGCCTGGTGAGGCACAAGAGACCTTTGTAATCCCTGACATTTAATTTTGGATGTGTGACTCTCACAAATGCAAAGGTGCCCAAACTCGTATTGATCCAGCAGACAAGAGCAGCATTACCATCTGGGCTGGTACAAATGTGTGTTTCCCAATATAGCATCAGTTTGTGTCCCTCCATACACACACATGCAGAGCACAACTGTATTTTCCATAGAGATCTTGTCAGCATTATGGGGGCAGCACACCCTGAAAGAGGAAGGTAAGAGAAGTTCCTAACAGCACCTTCTTCCTTGCATGAGCCTCCCTGCTTCTGCCTTTTGGCCTGTCTTGCTCCTTTCTGAGCACTGAAAATGGAAAACCCAGAGCATTTGTCTCAGACTTGTTTGGTGCATCCCCTGTCCAGTGAAAAAAAAAAAAAAGAAAAGAAAAAAAAAGGGAAAAAATCTACAAAAAATAATAAAATAAGTCCCAGAGTAGAAAATCCAGTGGCATCCAGTGGCATCCAGAGTGCAAGGCTGTGGGCGGTCAGCGGCCACAAATGCTGATGAGCAGAGACTACAAAACAAAAGAAAGTTCCCAAATTCCCGTATTTGTTTTGCAGGCTTCTGGTTTGCCATACTCACCCCCCCTTCCTCCTCCTCTGAGCCATCCCCCTCTTCCTCCGATGAGTCACTGCCCTAAGAAGAGGGAAAACCAAGTGGTAGGAGGGTGGTTGGGTTTCCACTGGTGTCACAGTGCAACAGTCTGTGCCCAGCCCCACGGGCCAGTGGCACACAGAGTGCAGACCATGCCCCCATCTCGTTTGGGCCAATATCTCTACTTTTGGTGGGTGGTGAAGCACCGGCGACCCCTCCAAAGCACCCACCTGGTACCGTCGCTGTGGGGGATACACATACACGTATCTGTACAGGTAATGCCGGTGCCTGTTCTTGAACACCTACCGGGAAAAGAAGGGGGTAAATCCCATCAGTCTGCGCGATTGGGTAAATGTGTTCTTTCTCAGGACCAGCGCCACGTGGGGCTGGGCACACAAGGTTGGGGGGAGACCCTACCGCGTTTTCTTCCGAGTCATCCAGCTTGGCTCGCCGCAGCCAGCTCTTGACCTAGGGGAAAGGATGGGTTGGCACGAGCCCCACACCAGCCCTGTCAAGGCCAGGGGTCCCCCCCCTGCCTGGCACTCACCGAGAAGGCACACGCCACCCCCACCAGGCAGATGAAGACCAGGACAATCCTCATGGCTGCTTTCTCTAGGAACAGCGAAACACATTGAGGGCTTGCTTTTCAGCTAGAAAGCACCATCACTACCCCAAATCATCCATGTGCCTGTGTCCACATGGATGAATGAGGAGAAAAAAGGCTGACCTCCAGTCACCTCTTGATGGGGTCACCCAACCCCTCCAATCCTCCAATCCTCCAATCCAAGACCCAAATCCTTCTTTTTTTTTTCCTTCTCCATGAATACATCTTGTTTTTTCAAGAAGCCACAAAATATCAGAAAAGTGAGTTTCATCACGTAGTAGACACACTGCTTCCCTGGAGCAGGACTATCACTCCTGCTTCCCCACTGCCTTTGAGGGACGGGAGAAAGCCAAGCCCCACCAGAGATGCGACAGGAGCAGCTGGGAGCACTGCCCACTGCAAGCACCCTCCCACAGTCCTGAGACCTGCTCGAGCTCTGCCCAGGGAGCAATGTTCCTGGGAATTACACCACAGAGAGTTTAACCTCACTGAGGAAAAATAAATAAGCAAACAAAGAAATTAACATAGTTGTCTTTTGCAGACTGCCATTGACAAAAATAGCAGTGGCAAGGCACCAATGCAAGGAGCCCTCCGTAGGCATGTCCTAGGGGGCCTTGTCTCTGGGTAGGTCTGAGGTGCACCCCCTGAGCACCAAAACCCAGTCTGCCCTCCTCCATCTAGGAGCAAAAAGCACACTCTAACCTTCCCACAGCATCCCACCCTTCTCTCGGGGAGGAATGCTCCTGGTATCCCCCTGGGCTCAGTCAGGCCCACTAAGCTTCCTTTTTCCTACCTTTCCTCTGCCTGAATTCACTATCAGTTGTGCTTGGGAAAAGTTGTTCTGTGCTTGAAGTTTCCCTATCTTTGCTTAACTCAGGCTAGAAAACAAGTGGCCACAAGCTTCCCTGGCCATGCAGCGAGGCTCTGGATGCTCATCCCCTCCACTGAAGTGCTTCGTGAAGCCACAGACCCAGGAAAGGACTAAAAGAAGAGTCCAGCACTGCCAGCAAGCTGAGCCCCTCCATCCTCCCACAAAAAGCAGACAGCAGTGCACAACAAGACTGGAAAAAGTAGGAGCAAGCTTACCCTGCCACAGCACCGACAGCTACCCACGGAGTCAGCTGGCACAGATTTCCTCCTGCTGTTGTCCTGCTGGGATATAAGGTCTGGTTTTGCCCCCCCCTCCCAAGCCAGTCACCGCCCTGCCCGGACTGATGCCAGCCCACTGCCGTGCACCAGAAAACCCCAAAAAGTTCAACGCTGGCAGATTTGGTGCACAAACATAGTGCTCCATGCTGCTGCCAAACCTGGGGAGGTTTGCACTGTGCTGCTTAATTGAGGGTCTGGCCTCAGAGGAATGGCCAGGAGGCTGAGGGTATAATAACACTCTGGGCTTAAATTAAAATAAATATTGGGAAATCTGTTCCTGGGGGGTGTCCACCTCCCGTTTTTGGGAAATTCTGTCACTGGTTTTTCAAGTAGACGAAAACACCAACCTCAAAGGCCCAGTTCCACAGTTACTTGGGCAGAGATGTTAGAGAGAAAAAAGATAAATCCAAACAAATCCCTCTTCAGGATTCCTGCAGAGGCCTTGGTAAGGGCAGGGAAAGAAAAGGGGACTCAGATACAGGTGTCACCAGTCCCTCTGTGAGAGCCATTTCTGCCAGATTGGTGCTACGAAATGCATGTTTGCTTTGTTTCTTGTGCCCCCCAAACCATGCAGACCCACACCGGGGGGCCTGGCCCCCTGCTCTCCAAAATCCAGCTGAAATCTGTGTATGTCACCAGCAAAGTATAAAAAAAAGCACAAAACACACCCACGTGGCCACTCAAAGCTCAGTGGAGACCTTGGTGGCAGGATATGACCAGTGATCAGAGCCCGTCCCTCTTGCCCTGCACCTGATGGCGGTGGATGGGGGCACATGGATCCTGCTCTCGGCACCCACCTCTGCAGGGACATCTTTTTTCCCTTCCCTATATTTAACATTTCCTGCAGGGATTTCAGCCGCCCAGCTCTCCAGTGCACCTCTTCTTCTTTCCCAGATTTTTCCTGCAGTCCTCAGCAAAGGCTCATGACCTCCTTCACACACCTGGGCTGCAACAGCTCAGGGCAATGACTCCTCCCCAAATGCAGTTTTGCTTTCCACAGAGGCAAGGAGAACTGCAAATCCCACCTGATGCCTTCAGCCCTAAAGTCCTTGAAGAGGGAACAGCGGTGCTAGAAAAAGCATGCAAGTGATAAAATTATGGTTATTTTGGAGAGAAAAATCCACTTTGCCATGAAAGACCTGAACATTTATGTTTATGTGCAAAACCAGTGTCACATATATCCAACAGAGCACAGTTTGAGTCTGAATGTGATTGGGAAACAAAGGATTCCCAGATAACCAAGTCCCCAGGTTATGAAGAGAATAACAAAGGCTTTTTTTTTTTCTTTTTCATCACCACATCCACAGGGACATCATGGGGAGTTGCTAACTGCTGATGGAACACCACGAACATCACATGCTTTTGGGAAGGGAGAGGTCTCTTGGAGCCCCCCAGGGGTCCAGCAGCCTTGGCTGTGCCTGCCACAGCTTCAAAGGCTGTTGTGTCACTGTGAGGAGCTCTAATTATAAGGGAGGCCTGGAGATGGCCACGGCTTTCAGCTGGTGCCTCATGCCAGGAAAACCCACACACACACACACAAAAAAAAAAAAAAAGGCACCCAAAAAGTTTTTCAATGCCAACACAGCAGTCTTCAGCAAAGAGAGAAACCAGAATTGTGAATGTTCCCGTGCTCCCCCAACCTCATGGGGCCAAAGCAGCTGGAGGAGTTGCCCTGCTGAAGGGTGATGCAGGAGGCTCAGGACAGAGACAGCCGTGTTTCCCACTGTCCCATGTTGTTCTGGGCTTCCTGGCCCAGGAAAGCAGTGAGCATGTGCCCAGCTTTGAGCTTAAAATTTCATCAGGGCTTGAGAACAGAGAGTGCTAGTGGGAGGCGATTTTTAATGTAATTAAAGGGCTTCTGCTCCAGGCTGCTTAAAAAAAAAAAAAAAAAAAGAAAACTGACTATAAAAACACATATTTCACCCAAGATCCCTAAAAAGCACAAGGATAATTAACATGTACCCAAGTGCCTTGTGTAGCCAGCACCTATGTTTAGCTCCTGGAGCGAGTGCTGCCTGGGCAGGCCACCAGCAGCAACAAGCTCACAGCACCATGCAGGGCGACCAGCAGGGAAGTCAGCCAAAATGTTTCCATTTGAAATATTTTTTTATTATTATTATTACTTTAAAAAGCATCACATCTCAGAGTTGGAGCATTCATCTTGGTCTCTTAATGCTTTTGTAAGAACTCCGGCTCTCCAAGGGAGCAGAGCTTGGAGAGATAACCCATTTGCCCAGAAGGTATCTGTCATTAAAAGTGATCGTAGACTCCGAAAGCTTCATGAAAATGATCTCACTTTTGTAGGTAAACAAGTGGTAACAAAACGTGGAACAGCTCATGTGCTCCACAGGGATGGGACTTTGAGCAAACTGGTCTAGTGGAAGGTTTCCCTGCCCATGGCAGGAGGTCTGGGACCAGATGACCAGGTGACAGAAGCAAAAGCCCTTTCTTTTTTTCAGGAGCAGGTTGAGATGACGAGATAGACATGCAGCATGCAGCCCACATGTGCACTCCTTTTGCACTCCCATCCATTTTTTAACATGTACAAGTATGTTGCCGTGTTGCTCATTGCACACTCTGGTGAGCAAGCTGGGGGTCAAGCACACAGCCCGCCCCCCAAACCCTGTGTGGGCACATTGCTGAGCTCACACAGCCCACGGTGATGGCAGCTGTTGCTGCACCCAAGCCCTGACACCCTCCATGACCCAAAGCTGGTGGGGTTTGCACCAGCTGCTGGCACCAGCTTTGTCCTGCATCTGGGTGGGCTCGCACCCACCGAGGGCACTGTGCATGGTTTTGATGCACTGAGCCTGTGGGGACCTCACGGTCAGAGTGTCCCTGTCTGGCACAGGCTGACATGACTCCTAGGTCCAAATTTAATTATTATTTTTGCAGGCAGAAAATGAGCAGAGCAGCATGCTCCTGTCCTGCCGGGGTCCACTGTAGGGCTGAGGCTGCGGTCAGGGCTGCACTGTCCTATTTCCACGCCCTGGAGCTATTCTGGAAGGAAACCTCAAGGCCAAAAATAAGCAAAGAAAACAAAACCAGAAGGACACTTTGAGCATGATGGGAAGAGTCCAAGGTGCTCCTGCAGACAGGGAAAGGGGCACCCGTGCCGTGCAGCTCAGTGGCCAGGGCACCTCCAAAACGTGCAGGGGGGCTTCTGAGGCAGAGCTTGCCTTGGCTTCCACCTCTCCCCACATGCTGTCAGGGACAGGAGCATGTGTGCCATGGCCACCAGCTGGGGAGAAAAGTGATGAGCAGGAAGAGGGAGCAAGTGTAAGAATAGGGGATGTCTCTCTCTTCCTCCTTACCTCTCACAGCACAAACCCAAATGCAAACCAGCATCAGTTGGGCACACAGATGTTATCTTTTGCCAGCAGTCAATTTTAGAATAAAAGCGTGAGGGGACAACATCTAAAATGCACTACGTACCAATCTCGGTCATCAATACTCAACATTTATATACTGGCCCTCTGCAACTGGACATTTTATATGATTTTCCTTTTTCTTTAAGCGGAACTCAGATGAATGAAATTAATTCTATTTATATACCTGGCAAAATGTGAGACAAGCGTAGCTTTGAAATGGGAGCCTTTTGAAGCACCCTTAACCCTGTGAACAGAAACCCAGCCAATCACTGAGGCAAGGTCACAGCACTATCACAAATCCCAGCCCTCACCACCATCCAGGCCCTCACATGTTTGAGCAATATCTGTATATCAGATTTCCTCTGGTTTTTTGCTTGTTTTGCTTTTTTTCAGGAGCAAGAAGCTGCTCATTAGCCAGAGTACGTTGCCAGGTCTTGCCCCACCACCTATCTACTGCCTCCATCCACATGTGAGAGCTCTCAAACAGTCACAGGAGAAAAAGCCAAATAAACCCTCAGAAGGACTGAATTTTCAGGAGGACAGTAGGCAGATAGTCTGAGTTCATTGCAGAGGTATCAACCAACAACCTGCACACCCAGCTCAGAAAATGAGCTCTCTAACAAAGTTAAATCAGTGTTCCTGGACAGTCAGGCAGAGAGTGCTCCTTGTGTCAGCTGGAACTGCTGCATTCGCGTGGGTTATTTGTCACTGTGTGTATACATGAGTTACACAAAACTAATATATGTATCCACATATCATAGAATAACAGAATGGTTTGGGTTGGAAGGGCCCTTAAAGATCACCAAGTTCCAATTCCCCCTGGCATGGGCAGGGACACCTTCCAGTAGACCAGGTTGCTCAAAGCCCTTCCAAACTGACCTATATACACAGAGATGTACATGACTCTTGCAAAAAGTACCTGAACACTCAGGCACTCATTTTATTTTTGAAAAAAGTGGCTTTGGAAGTCTTCACACCATCATGAACTTACTTTTTGTTCTGCAGGTAAAACAGCACCAGGTTTAGGGCAGAAAGGGCAGCTGGTGCTCCCCAGTTCAGCTCCTGTATTCAGTAACCTGGATGCCTTCTGCTAAAATACACCAACCAGCTCTTTGCAGCTTTGCATTTCAGGTGTGAAAACAAACAAAAAAAAGAACTGCAAACCACTTGCTCACCCCACATCTTTAAGGCCTCCATCATAAGTTTGGGGGGTGCAGCACGAGTGGATGCTAATGCTTGAACTTTACTTGTACCAACCTGCGGTGCCCAAGTCCTCAGGACAGTGGTGGGAGACCACAAGACTCCCAGGACATGGCTGAGCCAGGGGCAGGGGAGGAAGTTATTTGCCATTGAAGTGCATAGCAGTAAAAGCAGCTTAAAGAAAAATTTCCTGAGAGCATTCAAAAGGTTTGTAATATTTTCATGTTTCACTGAGGTCAGAGGCTGTTCTCCCACGGCCAAGATATTTCTTTTGTTCAGATTGATGGCCATGGCAATTCCGTCAGAGGTTTTTCCTCCCCATTGAAAAGGGCAATCAAACTCTCCCGGCCTCAGAGTGCTTGGCAAGGAGTGGTTCCCATAACAGAATTCCATCACAGTGGGCACAAAAAATACAATTCCATCAGACCTAAATCAGACCTTATGTCCCCTAGAGAGGACATAAAAGAAAGATGAAGAGAAACTTCTTACAAGGTCATGTAGTGACAGGACAAGGAGGAATGGCTTCTAACTAAAAGAGAGTATGTTTAGACACAATATTAGGAAGAAATTCTTTACTGTGAGGTGGCGAAGCACTGGAATGGGTTTCCCACAGATGTGGATACTCCATCCCTGCAAGTGTTCAAGGTCAGGCTGGATGGGGCTCTGAACAGGCTGATCTAGCAAAAGGTATCCATGCCCATGGCAGGGGGGTTTGGAAATAGGTGATCTTTAAGGTCCCTTCCAACCCAAACCATTCTATGATTCTATGATTGTTTCTTCCACAGATATTCCCATTTATGCTAAAGACAAACATGGACCAAGGAGAAGCCCTGCAGCTGGCCGTGGTACTCAGCTCACCATGAAAAGCCCAAGACATGTGGCTACACTACCAAAAAAGCCACTGCTTGATGAAGAGGTGGTCTGTGAGCTGCAAGGGTATCCCTGTTTCTCGCACCAAAGCCAGGAAAATAAGGGTGTTGAATAAATGCAGCTTGTGTGCCATGGCTGCCCCAGGTCCAGCTGCCACCACCAGGCTGAGCACTGCTGCCTCCCACCATTTTGGCCACACCAGCTACTTATTAAAAATAGACTTTTTTCTTCTTGGAAAGGACAAAAAAAACCCCAAACAACCAACAAAAAAACCCAGCCAAGAAACCTTTCTTTTAACATGATGCAAACTCATGTTTTTGCAAACCCAAATGCATCCAAAAATACCCGCTTTAAACCCCAATGCTGATTCCTGGGTAAATCACTGTGTTCAGTTCTAGAAGCCACCCTCAATGCACAAAAAATGTCACGTGGGTGGATAAGAAAAGCATACATTGACATAGGCACTTTTTGTCCATGCTTAACACATTGGGCAAACTGACTCGCACAACTTCATCACATAACCACCCTGAAACTGGAGGCAGGAACATCTCCAGTGATGGCAGAGCCTGCGGCTGACCTTCCCAGCTGCTTTTCCTGTCTGCCCAGCAGCAGAGAGCAGGAGCACTCCCCTCCGATGATCATTTTCCTCTGATGAACAAGCACATGCCACAAAAAGCAAACACATGAACTGCTAAAAATGCCTTAAAATCCTCCAAGGGAGCATCTTTTGGTCACACTCTGTCCATCCAAAACCTCAGCCTGTATAGCACTGCCCATCATCAAGGGCAAGCAGGGTGGTCCTGCTTGCACAGGGATGGACAGCATTTGATAGGGAGAGTCCAGTGCCACCAGTATCCCCTAAAACCTGCCCGTCCTCGCAGCCACATACAGCAGGTTCTGGGCACATCCCTTAACGGGGCCAACACCAGCAGCTCCCTCCCTGCGGCCGGACAGGAGGTTTCCTCAGTGAAAGGCTGAGTTTCCCCGCCCCGTAATGTCCGGGAGAGGTGGTCGCGTGGGAAGCCGTCCTGGCAGGACTGGCAGGCAGCGATCAGCTCTGGCGCCGGCTCTGGCCTTTGGGGAGCAGCCAGGCAGCGGGAGGCAAATTTTGGGAGCTGCTGGCAAGGATATGCCTGCAAGTGCAGCACGTCCCTGGGAAGGCACGTGGAGGGGACCCACGTGCAGGGGGAGCACAACACAGGGTGCAAGGCACCCGTGCCCCTGCTCAGGTTAAACCCAAATCAACCCAGTTTTTCTTTCCACGCATGAAACAAGGAGGACGAGGGCTCGCCATCCCCTCTGCAGGAGGGCGAGGGCCAGCAGTCTCTTTCCCGGCTGTGACAGGCTGCTGCTCACCCCGGCATCGCTCGCACAAGGATGGGGACGGACACAGGGTCATGCACAAGCTGCAAGAAGTAGTTTAACCCCATCCCTGCAACGTCTCGGCCGTCCTGCTCACAGACTGGGCTCACTGCAGAGCTGCGTGGCACTCCTCGATTTCCTGGAGGGTTCTGGAAAAAAGCCGCCCAGACTTCACCCCCACCAGCTGTCCTCACGCAAAGATCACCTCTGGTGGCCCCAGGGATGTGAGCAGCCCTGCGACAGAGGCGGCACGCAGAGCATCCCCGCTGCCTGAGCAGCAGCACCGCTTGCTGGACACGGGAGAGCTCACAGCAGCGCCCTGCCCTGCAGCAAACTCGTCACTACTACAACTTTAAACCAAAGCGACAGCTGCCACCCAGCCCTTTTTGCACCTCTGGGCTGTAGCCAAACCCACGTTTGCTGTCTTTCACCCCAACGACGGGGCTGTGCATCAGCACTTTGGTACCCATGACCCTGATGGGCTGTCACAGCATCCCCAGCTATTCACACAAGTGATGCGAGGGGTCCAAAAAATAATGGGAAAGTCACACTCGAGGTATTCACTGTGAGATGGAAACCAATGGGGTGAAGGAGGGACAGTCAGGAAAGAGACTCATTCCTGGGGCAGGAGTATGGGGAAGCTGCAATTTTCAGAGCTGACCTCATACAGAAGTAAAAAAAGGTTACACAGGGTGAAAATGAAAACATAATTTCCACTAAAACCATGAGCTGTTCAGCTCCCAGCCTTCATAGTAGTGGAAAGAGGCTATGAATTAAGTGTGGTTCTGCCATAAGTAGTAAAAATATTATTTCATTTCTTTACTGGTTCTTGAATTCAGTATTGCAATGTCCAGCAATGACACCCTTGAGCCCAGGCAGCTGAAGGGCAGTACCCACTCACACTGGCCTCTTGGGGGCTGTCCCCTGCAGAACCGCAACTCCATGCTGTAAAACTGCAGCCACACAACAGCCTGTGGCTCCACCAGCCAGCATCAATACCCACATTGTACAGCCCATCATACGCATGCGAACAAGGAAGAAGGGCCTGGGAGGGATTTTAAACAATGTGTTGTTTACTTGCTTGCTGGTAGGAGAAAAAAAATTAAAAGGCACATGGAGTAAAAGAGGCTTTACTCATGACAACACCTTTTCCCTGCTCACCGGCATCTCTGCTGCAGGAGACCTGGTACCTTGTACCACCATGGGCACTCAGAGCCAATGGTTCAAGACAGCCCTCATGCCCTGGGACATCTCATTCCCAGCACCTCAGGAAGACCAACAACCCTTGCTCACATAACAGCAGGTGGTGGCCATAATATAGCAAATCCCCAGGCTCAGCTTGCTGGGAACATTGGCCAGATTTTCCAACTTGCTGTGGAGTCATCTAGGGGCAGGGGTGGCCTTTGGGGTGCCTGGAAGTAGGGGGAGTGGGAACACCTTCAGCGTTTCTTTCCCCCTCGCCCTAGTATGCAAATAGCTGACTGCCATGCAAATAGCCTCCTCTTTGCTCCCTGCTCCCTCTAGTCCAGCCCCAGATCACAGCCCTGACTCCTCCAGGAGAGAAAAACAGCGACACCTCAAACCACACTACTGTGGAGTTTGGTGGTTTTAATGGTGATTAAAGAAATCAACAGGGTACATTTCAGCTTTGAAATACAAGTGCAAAAAGGATACAATATAATGTTTTCTGTACATTTCTTACAAAATATTACATACATCCCGTCCTGAAGTGGTACTTAACACCCTGCTGTGCCCATGCACCACATGTGCACACCAGCTGTAGCTTCTCTTTTTTTATGTGCAGGACATAGAGCTAATGGAAAGCTCCAGTTGAAGTCTAGGCAGACATTTTTAGGGCAGTGGTAGGTAAATATGGGGGTAAACACAGGGACCTTTCTGCCCAGAATGCCCAGGTGTGTGAAGCCACCACTGTGCCCTTGAGGCAAGAGGGCAGAATCACCCTGCTGGCACTCACAGCTCATAGCTGCTATCCAGTTTGACACAGAAAATGCCTTTTCTTGCTGTGGTTTGGTGTTCTCCCTGTATCTGGCATCACCTACCACTTCACACCCTGTGTAGTGTCCCCAGGCCTAGCCCTGGCGAACTCGACTCCATTTTATCCACGGCGTCTTCTTGAGAAGAAGTCAACCGGGCTATATAAGAAAATAAATTAAGCCCCTCCTCCCCCATGTCCCCCCCACACTGATGAGGCTGTGGGGCGTGTGTCAGTACCCGTCCTGGCAGTCATTGTCATCGTAGTCAGCAGCAGGTTTGTTGCGGAAGGCACCCACCCGCCGCTTGCGGCTCCCGCTCTCCAGGCTCTGCAGTGAGCTGTCATCCCCACGGCTGCTGGACTCACGGCTGGCATCCTCCTGGGAGTGGCTCTCCTCATCGCCATCATCCTCCTGGGACTCGCTGTTGTCGCTCTCTGTGGACGTGCTGTCCTCGCCTGTGTTGTCCTCTGGGCTGCTGTCATCCTCTGGGGATGCGCTCTGGCTCTCAGCTGATGTGCTTGGCACAGAGTCAGAGTCATTCTCGTCCTCCTTTGACTCCTCCACGCTGTCCTCTGTGGACTGGCTCTGGTCATCATCATCCTCCCGAGACTTGCTCTGCTCGCCCTCTTCTTCCCCAGACTCGCTGTCAGGCACAGATGGCGCACTCCTGTCCTCAGCAGACTCCCAGTCCTCCTGCCCTTCCCATGTCCGACTGCTGCTGTGCTCGTTCAGTGTGCTCACCACCTCTGGGAACTCCTGTGGCTCTTCATCCGACTGGTCATCAATGCCCTCTCTGGACTTGCTGTCCTCATCCTCCATGGAGGGGCTGTCCTCCCCATCCCCATCCTCCCTGGAGTGGCTGGAGCTTTTCTCCTCTGACTGACTGTCAACAGTTTCTTCTGACCGACTGTTGTCCTCCACGGATGAGCTGTCTTCTTCAGAGTCAGCTTCCTCCACCTCTGGGGATCTGCTATCACCCTCCTCCCAGTGGTGGGAGCCAGCCTCCTGGACGCTCTCTCGGCTGTTCCCCAGGGCACGGTGGCCAGCATGGCGCACCTTGTAGCTGCTGCCCCAGCTGTCAAAGACAGAGGGGTCGTCACCTTGCATGGCTTCATCCTCGAAGTCATAGCTCTCCTCCTCCTGGCTGCTGCTGCTGGCCCCTCCCTGCCTATAGGCCCGCCCATTCCAGCTGCCCAGGTAGTTCCTGTACCGCCGGTGGTCTGCCCCGATGCTCTCGCTGCTGCTACTGCTGCTGCTGTCACCGTGCCCTCTGCCAGCCCCGGCGTCCCCACGCCCAGCATCGTGGTCGTGTTCACCCGCCCCATCGGCACCAGCCACGTAAGTAGGACCTTCGCCCCTCTCCTCTTCCCCGTTCTCATCAAAGGTGTCGTCCCCACTGTCATCCTCCTCGTCCAGGAACCCACCGGCGTGGGGGGGAAGCCCATTGACTCCAGTGCCATAGTGCTCTCCGTTGTCACCATCACCAGTGTCACGCGCATCCTCCTCCTGTGGAGGTGACAAACAGAGATGAATGCTAAGGCTTGCAGGTCACAGGCACTGCCAGCACTGCTCACCGCACAGGCCAAGTGCAACCTTGGCCAACGTGAGACTTGAGGCCAAGGCACCTTTCCTGGCAGAGTAAAACATGCCTCTCCCCTCACTCACCAGGAAACCAAGGTCATTCCCATCGTGAGCACTCGTGTCCTCATGGTCCACCCAGTTCACATGCTGGGCCTGCCCAACTCGGTCTCCCGTGACTCGGCCAGTGTGCTCACCCAGCTCCTCATCCACGGCATTCCCACCTGTCAGGTCTGTGGCGAGGGCATTGTCTCCCCTCTCTACACCAGCAGAAGGATGTCTGCCATCTCCACCATCTAGGAGGTTGCCCAGCTTATTGATGTAATCTTCATTTGCTGTGTCCTAGAGGCAAAACATGACATAGTGCTTTGGTTTATTAAACACCCACCACAGCATATTTTTACTGCTGCTGCTGCAGGACATCACTCCTAAGCCATGCAAGTGCTCAAGCCTTTTTCATTTGCTTGCATCTCAGCCCTTCAGGTATTTCTGCTGATACAAAAAAAAAAAACAAAACATAGCCACCAACAAAAGCGCAACTCAGAAAAGCCCAAACTGTGACAGTTCACAGCACAGAAACTCCTTTTTCAGGGCCAACACAGCAGAAGGCACCAGATAAACTGGGAACATGCTCAGGGAGGCAAGTCAAAATGAGGTGAAACCAATCCAGGTGAAAAGACTGAGTAGACAGGCAAAGCTCAAAGACATGCAGAAGCAGCAACTTCCCTCCCAGGTCCCTGGTCCAAGGATGCCTGCCCAGGGCTGGCTTCCCATCCCAGACTTGCTTTGCAAGTGGCTGTTACCTGCGGGACTGGGGCACCCCTGGCTTACCTCCTGCTGGATGCTGGGGCGGGCAGGTTCATGACCAGGTACCTAAACACATCCAGGAGACATCTGATCAGTGATCAGTGCACCTTGGCTGAGCAAAATTGATGGGGTTTGGGGTGGGAGTATTGGTCCAGTGGGTACTTACGGGGTGAGCACAGGCCACAGCCCAGAGGAGCAGCACCAGGAACACAGCCACTCTCATTTCAGTTGTGGACCCTGTGGCTGCAACAAGGAATAAACTATTTGCACACTAGAGCAAAGCATTTACATGTACTTTTGGCTGTAACTTGGCCCCACAAAGTCTTTCCAGCTGATACAGCCTTGCCATCCTGGCACATGGTCCTCAGCCTGGCATGTCATCAAACAAGCCAAGGGTTTGTCCTTGTGCCACCTCATAGCATCTCCTATGCAGCAATTTCCCTGTAGTTTGGGATTTGCACACCTAGTCATGTTCTGGCAGATTTTTTGTCCAAACGTCATGAAAGAGCAGGAAAGCTGTCCTGAATGTCTTGTTGTCACAGTAATGTCACCAGCCACCCAGCTGAGCTCAACGGCTGTGACAGGAGCCAGCAGCTCAGATGAGCAGCATCGTGAGACCATGGGCGCAGAGCTGCACCTCCCACCCAGAGTGGTCCCCGCAGCCCTGTAAAATGTCCCACCATGCCAGAGCAGAGCATCCTGGTAAGAGAACCGCATCCCCAGAGAACTGCATCCTCCGAGGAGAACTGCATCCCCAGACATCCCAGCTGGGTCAACATCCCAGCAGCACTGCCACCTGGCAGGCAGGTAAAGCAGTGGGGGCTTTCCTCCCACTCTGCTCTCATTTTCCAAGTCCCTTAAGCATCCCAACACTGCAGCCCCATGGGGCACACTAACGGTACTGTGCATACCCCTATGCCCAAAATGCAGGCATGCTCCTGATTTCTTCCCTTAGAAACCAGCACCTACATCCCAGCTCACAAGCCTCTTGCTTTCCTCTGAAACTTGTGAGGAAATCTACAACCCCTGTTCCCAGATGTTGCCATTTTCACTCCAGGTAATGCCAAATCAACCCAAAGACACCAAAACTTTTACCTTAAGGTGTGATGCGAGCCCGCGTCTCCCCCGGTGCTGGGGATGGGATGAGCTGGCTGCCTGTGTTGGGATGCTCCAGGTTGTGTGCCCAGCGTGGTCATGCGGGCATTTAACCGCTGGCCAGTGCCAGCCCCGGGCAGGGGGCAGCCAATGGCACCGGCGGGCAGTGCTGCCACGCGTGGAGGTGTCACCGGGAACTGGCCTCCCACACTTCCTCCAGCCTCCGCCAGGACGTCAGCCCTAAAAAAGCTCCTTGTGGTTGCAGGATGACGAGATGGGCTGGCAGTTAATGACTGACTGCACTGGCCCTGTGTTTTGACTGCTAAATTTATTCCATTCACACACTTCCCGCCATGACACACACAAACAACTAGAGCATCACCCACGCCAAGCACTGGACCCTGTCCCAGGGATGGCATCCTCCTAACCCGTGCACTTGGGAGTGATGTTTACCCTGTGCCATGGGCCAGGGCACTGAAACCCACATGAGATCATTCCCCTGCCAGGTCTCAGCCTTATCCTGTACATTGGGGCAGGAGCACAAAACCATGCTAGAAGGAGAGGACTTGTCTATATTCACAAAGGCACTCGTGCAAGGGAGAAGGGAATTACTAAATGGAGGTGCATAGGGAGCATCCCACCCCCTGCACGGAGGGAGTGTTGCACCCCAGCTCTTCTTCCAGCTGCTGGACAGGGAGGGGATGAAACCTCTGCTCCAGAAAACACAGGTAACAACATGTGCACGTCTATGGGCATATACATGCAATTATATATATGAACACACATACACACAACACATGTACCCCAGGGTTTTTCGGTGGTATTTTGGTGGTACCACTTACTCCAAACAGCACCATGAGGCACGAGCATAGACAGATCTTCCTCGTTCACTGATACTATGAGAGGGAGTTTGCAAACCTCCGTGGCTGTCAGTGCGACCACAACTCTGCCCAGGCAGTGTAGGACAGGACCAGCACACCCCAGCCATACACCTGGCTTTTCCCTCTGCCCCAGCCTGGGAAGGAGGAAAAGCTACTTACTTCCTTGCCTGTATTTGAAGGGAATTGAAGGGAATATTATTTGCTAAACCCTTTGTCCCCGCAACACCTGTGCTAACAGAAATACCCCACAAGCACAAGCAGATTGCTTTGGAGCAGGTGGTGTGTCTACTCTGCCAGCTGGGCTCTCCCCACGGTCACCTGCAATGACCCATTCTTGCAGGGTCCCAAATTCCCAGATGTAGGGGCACAGCCCAGGGGACATGGACAGGACTGCAGGTTTACAGGAGATGCTTGCACCACGAGATAAGTAACTGAAGGAAACTTGAGCAGGGTCAGAACTGAACTAGGGTCCTGTAAATGGCAGGTTTTATGAATTTGCCTGGGGTGTATCATCTGTGGACAACAGCATCCAGAAAGCATGCCTCATGCTGTGACACCACCACGGCGGGACAGGGCATCTTGTGAAACCAGATGTGTCAGTCTGTTGTGGGTGCCTGTTTAATTTCATCCTCCAAAATATCCCGCCTTTTCCCCCCATCATTACCATCCAGGGTACCCTGTGTGTCTGCCCTGTGAGGACTGTGCAAGGTGCCAAGTGCAATTAGGATCTTTTTTCTCCTTCTTCCTGTCCCCTATGCAGGGAGGCCTCAATGCCATCCCAGCCCCACTTCTTTCCCCACAGACCCTCAATCTTGAGATGGTCACCATCAAGCTGCTCACTCTTACTCACACACACATTTTTGGCAGATGTTTTTAATTCTTCCCTACCTGACCCCTGCCACAGATACCATGGGATGTATTTTCCTTTTGACCTGTGACAAAATTATACCCGTCCCCAGCCAGATATGAGTTCATTTTGCCAACCTTTTTTAAGCATCTCCAACAATTACCATGTTTTGTTGTATTTTTTTGTAGCATCAAACCTGCATTTAACTCAGCCCCCAAAGACCTGGTGCTGCCTCACATCCAGGTGCTGTGGTGCAAGAGGGAGATAAACACCAAGCTGTGCATACTTGGCTCTTTTAGAACAGAGGTCGCCCACTGCCCCATTGGCCACCACCCCGAGGTCACCTCCCTCCCCTCTGGTGGCCTTGAAATACCCACAGCACCCACAAATCCAACAGTACTCACTGCCAGCATCCCATATCTTCAACAGCTCTGAGTCAAAAGACCAAGATCTTTCCCCAAATCCTTTGCAGAGATCATCCCAAGCAGATCTGCCTGTGTTTTACAAGGAAAGGAAACCCCAGCCCACATATTGTAACCTTCCAATTAGCCTTAAAAACCCCCCAGACCAAAAAAACCAATAATATTAAGAATTATTGCTGTTACATCAGAGGTGAGAAAAGGACTGAGGGTGGGGGAAGCAGCTGTCTGGTGGGTGTTTTGAATGCCACTGGGCATTTCCTCAAGTGATACTCTCCTGAGACAGTAGGTCCCTGGAGATGGCTGGGATGCAGCAGCAGGGAAGCAGCAGGGCAAGGAAGGTGGGGGAAACCCGCCCAGGCTAAAGCTGGGCCAAGGTGGCCGAGTCAGAGGTGAGAGGACTAGAAAAGCTGGTAAAAAGATGCAGAAATACCACTTTTCTGTTTGACAAGCTAGACTGCACAGTGTTCATGAGGACAGAGAAAAGAAATTAGTGCTGACAGCAGGAGGGATTAGAGATGCCAAAACCAAGAGAGAAATTGGCACTACAGGGAGACAGCTGGCAGTGGAGGCACATAACAGCTGCTCTCCTCCACTGATTGAGACATTCCAGCATGAAAAACTCAAGAAATTAATATTGTTCCAAAAGAACACTATTCCCTCTATTTTTCCAGTCCAAGGTATTTTCATAGTACTGATGTTGCTGGTGCACTTTTCTCCTGAATAGACCTTTGGCTTTTGACAGTAGCATCAAAAATAAAGGAAGCAATGAATGAACTGGAACAGGAGAGACCAGGATGAGAGCAAGACTCAAGGCACACATCCTCATCCCTCTCCCAAACACTCAACACCAACTCCTACCTTATGGTCAGATCCAAACCCTTTTGCCAAGCACTTTTTTGTGACAGATGCTACAATGCAATGCTGAGGTTTCAACTGGGAGCATGTGAGAAAACCTGCCTCCTAAACATTCATTTCCCTCATACGTGTCATGCTAGCACCAAGAATCACCTAGTGCCCAATCCTAAGGTATTCATTCCCATGCCACTCCTCTAAACAAGGATGTGCAGCCTTGCAAACCAGCCAGCTTCCCAAGTCATTGCCTGCTTTGCAGGTGGACAGAGCACAGCTGGTGTCTGTGGGCACAGAGGGGAAAAGCATCCTGGCTTTGGCTCCTACACACACACAAGGGATGTGAGCAAAGAAACCACGCCTGTTACCTGAAGCCTGAGTAAATATTGTCTGTGTTTCACACAAAACACAGTAGCAAATGATAACGTTCTAGGAGTTTGAAGAATAGAGCTGATATTCCAACTGCCCCTGCAAGGAAGCCTCAAATGCTGTGTTATGCAGCAGATGGAAGTTACCAGGCACAGTGTGGAGGCGTGGACAAGCTTGATTTATGCTAAGCCTTTAAAATTTGGTATTTCTCCTCACTGGGAAAAAAAAACATCATAGGTGCATGAGTCCTGGAGCCCTGAATTACAGACACTACTGCTAGACCTCTGCACAAGACCAACAGCCCTCTTCCCTGGCCTCCCTACAGCACAGGGGTATGATTGTTAACCCACCTTTCTGTGTCTACTATGGAGTTTCCTTTACAGCCAGAGAAAAAAAAGGACTTTTAAAGCACCAATCATTTGCCCTATTTTGGGTACCTATTTCAGGGTGAAATGCATTGCAGACTGTTCAAAGTATCTGTGACACTGTCAAAGGATGCACTGTTGAAAGATGCATCGTGCACTGTCCCAAAACACATGTAAGGCATGTAAGGCAAGCACCCAAAACCCCTCTCTCCCCACCAGCCCACCAGTGTGTGCCAGCCCCACACTCCCTTCACTTCTATTTCTAGCATTTTTGTACCACCCTGCTCTGAGCAGTGGGTGAAAATAAGGGCAGGGACAGACACCTGGCTCTGCCTCACACCAGGGACCGATTTTGACACTGCTGGCACAGGCACCAGGCAGCTCCAGTGCCACTGGGCTGTCAGTAGCTCATCACTGACAGCCAGAATCATAGAGACAGCAATGGGTAGTTACAGCTCCTAAAATGTCATTCAGAGTAAAATATCTTTTACAATCACTCCCTGCTCATAATTCAGTTCCTTGGGAGGTGGGAGCAACAAGTATTTGTCAATCCCAAGCTGGAAATGGAAGGATAACAGATTGTTCATGTGGAAAGCTCTCTCCAGCCATCTCCCTGTGCTCACACCCACTCCAGCTGGAATTGCAGAGGTCTGTGCCACGCACGCTCAAAGCAGCACAATGTTAGTGCTCTCAGGAAGGAAAACACAGCAATGATCTGGGTCCAGCTTTGCCCTCATATCAGCTGGCAGCTTGGGGTGATCTGCTACCAGCTGCAGGCTGTGCTGTGTGTGCCCATCAGATGTGTGTGTGTATGTCTAGTGAGTCACAGTACCTTGATTTATTGTTGGAGGGGAAAAAAACCATCAGAAGGAAATGACTGATGGAAATGATTGTATGAAACAGGGACTGCACAAGTGCAAATGGGTAATGAGGAGGCACAGGCTGCCCAGAGTGGGCAGAGAGGTCAGGACAGGGTTGGCAGCTCGAGGGATGAAGACATCTGTATGGAGTGCCAGACCCTCCTCCTGGAGAGTGGTCAGCACTCCTCTGATTCCTGTACTGTCATTATGGTTCACTTGGTCTAAATTTATTGCTGCTCGGTGTAGCTGGACAGGAAGCATTACCACAGTCCCCTGGGAGCCTAGAAAAGCAGGATAGACACCATCAACACAGCTCTGAGCAAGAGACCAGCAGCAATTTGGCTCATACCTCCAAAGGACAGAAGCCAGCTTCCAGTGTTTTCTCCACTATGAACTTCATCCTGTGAAGATGCTGAGCAGCTGTGACCTGGGGCAGCCCAGCCTTCATCCAGCCTTCTGGGAACAGAGTGCACAGCTCTGTCAGAGAGTGAAAGAGAACAATGGTCCCCATCACTGGCTAACCCTGTGAGTGGAAAGCCAGCCTCAAAGTCAAAGCATTATCTGTCATGACAAGGTTTACACACTTCTTGCAGAAGAAGTGTGCCAGGCTCCATTGGAAAGAGGGTTATCAGACCCTTCGTCTGGCTTGGAGTGATAAATCATATCTCCAAGTACATCCAGTTTGAAGTTACTTTAAGCACTTCAGGAATTTAACTGAAATGTTCTTCTCTAATGAAGAACCATGCTGACTTTAAGATTCTACTAATGAAGAAAGCTTTCTTTTTCACCCTCTAGCTGTTCTTTGTAATTTTGTGCCAATCAATTTAAATAATCAGCTGTAAATGACAGACTGAAGTTTTACACAACAGACTAATTCTGCTGGACAAATATATTCACACTCTGTTAAACTTCCAGCTCAATTCAATGGTACACCTCAAAGCAGTTACATACGTGTGACTGCACATGTTAATCACAATCTTTTGATTCAGTCTAGTTCCTCTTCACTATTCCTAGAATTCCTGGAATTCCTGTGGGTTTTTTTCTATGCTGAATGCATAGAAGAATTCTGCACAGGAGATATGGAGCAGAAATCTTAAAAAAATGCTCACAAGAAATGAATACTGGATAAGAGTTGACCCTTGTGCACAGAATTCAGACTTTTGCATAACTAGTCACAAATAAAAATATGTTTGATAAGCAAGCAGGGAAGACTGATGCAAACAAATCCAAGCAAGGTGCTGTCTGTTCCCAGCCCGAATGATCCCACAGCTGGAGCAGGAACACAACACTCTCCTCCAACATTTTTTAGTAATTTCAGGGCTGGAGTGTTGACAAAAGCTTTCCTGAGGGTTTCTAATATTTGTGGCTCTTGAAATGTCTGCAAGGTCCAGCACTGCCTACCTGCCGAAGTCACGTATGTGAGGTGCCTGTGCTCTGGGAGCAGCCCTGCTCTGCCCAGATGTAATTACATGGTACACTCCTTGGCTTTCTATGAGGAAGTGGCATCAGCACCTCTTCCAGCAGGCACGTCTCCACAAGCAGCCCAAATGGGAATGCAAAGCCATGAAAGGACTTCCTTCATCTGCCCAACCATGCAGGAGCAGGAGGATCCCTGGAAGCATCACCCCAGCTTATGTGGCAGGGCATCCTTTGCCTTCAGCAGGGTCTTGGCACTCCCCACTGAAGAAATCAGTCCAGAATCATAAAAACTGTTCCATCTCATCCACAATCCTTTCAACATTGTGGGCTTAAGCACTTTGCTACCCAGCTCATGTTCCAATCTCGCCCATGCCCACATGCATCATCTCTTCATATGACTAATGTGCTCCAGCAGGTAAGCTCAAATCTTTCCATTCCCTCCAACAGAATAAAGGGAAGTTTCGGTTTTATTCACTTCCTCATATTCTTTTTCCTGTCAGTGAAACCAAAACCCAAAATAAATCTAGTGAGAGCTAGCTGAGCATTAACACAAATATTGCACTCAAACAGGCATTGTCAAAATCCACTGAGTTTTGTGATCTTTTCAAGAAAAGTGATTTTCCATTACAAAACCTAGCCCATGCTGGCTGTGTGCTGTACCAGGCACTGCCATTATCTGCCCAGCCATAAGCTTTCTGCTGAGCTGGCACAGGCTGGGGACTGACCCCAGCCAGGCTTGCTCTGTCTGAGCTCTTCCCTTCCCACCTGCAGCGTGTGCTGTACTAGGTTTGGCTGTGAGAATCATTTCTTTAGCAGACAAGGTGCTAATGGCCACGATTCCAACACAATGCTAGAGCAAAAGGAAATGCTCCCGTGATGGAGGTGTGGGATGCAGCATCGAGGCATGTGGTGGGAAGAGATGGGCATGTGCCGGGCACTGCAGATCCTGAGTGATGCACAGCTCACCAACACCTGGGCTGGAGCTTCTGGCTTTAGGGTAACAAAGAAACTAGCAAACCTATAGTATTATTGAGAATTTTACATGTAGAAATATTCCAAATGGTTATTCTTTCTTTCCTTTTCTGTAACAACTAGATCCTGGTGTAACGGCCATGAAGATCTTGCTCTATAATAAACAGCATGTTTGTTGTTTAATGTGTGGTGCTTCTGACAGGCTGGTTTTTAATGGCTGTGGACCTCAGGAGATGAATTTCTGGGTGAAAACAGGCAACAGCCACAGATCTCTGCAAGGTGGTGCTTCCACACAGTGCTCTGTTTGCTCCCAGTTTTGGTCCTGCTTCCCTCTGAGCACAGGAAGACAAGCATTCATGCCCACACAGGGAAAAGGTACAGCATCCTTCTCCTTCCCACCACCTCATCCTATGGCAAAACTATAATTTGATTCCTCTCTCCTCAGATATTTTTGGATTTACAGCACTGAAATTAGTATAACTCACTCAGACAGGAAGATGTTGCTACAGCACTAGAAAAAGGTACTTGGAAATGAATATCAGTCTTTGATTGAAAGATTGATGGCAAAAACCCTTTCAATAAAACATACCATACCAGACATACAAAAAAAAAAAAAAAAAAGGCTATCAAAAGAACGCTCTACTCTCTTATTCTCACTTTATTTAGGCAAAAGATAATGAAACAGTTTTAAAACTGTATTGTGTAATTTACCAGGAGTTTGTGCAATGGCAAGGAAATAATCAAAGTTCTATAAATAAAAGAAAATAGCAAGAAAATTAAATAAATAGAAATCAAAGTTTTACAATGTGAGACACATCTTGAATATTCAGAGTATATCCAGACACAACCATCTGGAATCATCCAGGAAGCCTTCACTCAGAAAGTAATTTGACACCCATACAAAAGAGGTAAGAAGGATCTGTATACAAATCCAAGGAATTGACTGAGGACCAGACACACATCTCAAACCAGCTTAACTACATCGAGCCTTCTTTAAACCCAAACCTTTGCCTAAAGGGGAAATGAGCCCAGGTAAATGTCTTCAGAGTTTCTGGTGTTGGGGAGCAAGAGATGATGAACATCTTATGGCAAGTGTGTTTCTCTCTCCTTGCTCCTCACTTCCCAACAGAAGGTCCCTGCTACCCCCTGGAAGTCAAGCTGTCTGTTTATTCCCCTCCCAACTCACCCATCTCATTGTCCCTTTACTTCCCTCTCCTTGATACAAGTTCAGTGACCTGGACCATCCCAAACAGGCCTTGGGACTGCAGTGAAAACCACCAGCATTCCAACCCCAATGCTCCCTGATTCCACAAGATATTTATCTCCCCTCAGTGTCCTGTTCCCTTCTTGTTTAGTAAATTTTGTTTTGAAATAAACGTCTCTTGAAATACCTTTCCTACTAGAAAAATAAAACGTGCTGGGTGTGGATTGCCTTCTAAAACTGCTCCGATTGGAAAATTCACAAGTGGTATTTTTAAACTCCTCCCTCCCTGAACAACAGACATCACACCCACCCACAGACTGGTCTTTGTCTTGGGAGAGGCTGTGAGCAGCGAGACATCACACGTGTGCAAATGGCACATTTGATAGGAGCCTGACCTTCATGCTGTCACGAAAAACACACACTCCTCAGTATTTATTTCTATTTGAGGAACAGGCAATTGCACCAAGTTGAGGATGCACCAGCAAAGGAAAAACCTAGTGGAAGGGAGGACCAGTCACCCAGGGCAGAAGCTGGGGGCACAATGCCACGGGGCAGGTACCAAAACCCTCCTGTGCCCTGCAGACCCCCGAGAGCAGCTGCCCACTCCAGGGCAATGCCCAGCTGCCCCTGGCCAAGTCAAAGAGCTGCCATCCCCAAGTTCCCAGCAGCAAGGGAAGCTCCCTGAAATGCTGACTTAGAGGCAGGGTAAGAGGAGCAGAGCTGGGCTGGTTTAAATGTACAAAACCACACTTGGGTTTTGCTGGTTCCTGAGCAAGAGAGAGCCAGCATTAGAGCTGAAACAAGTAATTTAGAGGCTATAGGGAATACAAGCAGCAGAATCTGGACCAGATGGCAGGACATGTTGATTCTCCATGCTAAGACCATGCTGTTCCTGAATCAACACGGAACACATTAATTGCAATCTTGGACAATTTTTATGACTCCTTATGGAGAAAGGCTTTTGCTGCTTGTCTCAGAATAACAGAATCAATTAGGTTGGAAAAGACCTCCAACCTATGACCCAACACCACCACCATGTGAACCAGACCATGGCACTAAGTTGCATGTCCAGTCTTTCCTTAAACACCTCCAGGGACAGTGACTCCACCACCTCTCTGGGCAGCCTATTCCAATGTCTAATCACACTTTCTGTGAAGAAATACTTCCTAATGTTCAATCTAAACCTCTCCGGCACAGCCTAAGATATGTCCTCTCATCCTGTTGCTGGTTGCCTGTGAGAAGATGCTGATCTCCACCCGGCTACAACATCCTTTCAGGGACTTGTAGAGAGTGATAAGGTGACCCCTGAGCCTCCTCTTCTCCAGGGTAAACAGCCCCAGCTCCCTCAGCCTCTCCTGATAAGAGTTGTGCTCCAGACCCTTCACCAGCTTCATTACTCTTCTGTCATCACCAAAAATCACAGCACTTCTTAATAAACAGTGTGGACAAACTCTTTTGTGAGTCTTGCACACTTTTTTACATCAGATTCCCCATCACGAGCAGATAAGGCTTTTTTTCTCCAGTTACATTTTCTTCATGGTGTTCCCAAACAGCTGCAGAGCTGCTTCACATAGCAGTCAGGCTCAAAATCTAATGAAATGGCACCCATCTATAATATTAAATGTTTTACCTCCTGCTCTAAGACTTAAATCCACCTACATGGGCAGAACACTCAAGGGAATTACTCAGCGGAACATCCCAATCGAGGAAGATGAGCCACAACAACAATCCGAGCTGCATAACTGTCTGCTGCTGCCTTGTGCTTCCCTGAGAGCCTCTGGCTGCACTGTCTGAAAGGATTAAGTGAAATAACCACCTGTTCTTAAGCCACACGTGGAGATAGCACGACTTGTGCACCATAAGTGGTTTCAGCAGAATTGCTCTTAAAACAATCGCACTGACCTCCATCTCTGTGTCTTGTTATTAAAGCAAATGTACACTTGGCTAATGTGGCAAGACAAAGCACATCTCCACAGCCTCAAGTGACAAAAGGGTTCAGGTACAGATAAGATCTTTCCAGGTCTGAGCCACATCTACTTCTTGATGGCTTAGGGACTCTTCCTGCCCTTTTTCCCTTCCTCTTTTTAAGAATTTGGTCAACAAAACAGTTTGAACAATATAGACCATTAGCTGAGTCTGTCTGGCTGAAGGGCAAAAATAGCCATCCCTCAGTCTGAGCTTTAAAATAACTCCTCCCCAACGGGACTCAAATGTTCCCCAGCTGGGAAAGATGTTTATTTCTCTCCCTCTTTTTTAAACATTTAATTTCAACTTATGTAGGCACTGTGGTCAAACATGACACAGCCCAGCGCAGCAGCTCACAGGAAAGAGGATGAGAGTCTCTAATACACTACCTGCCTCATGCCTCAGAAGACAAAGCCTGATATAGCAGCAGCACACGGGCAGCCTTGTCGGAGCCTCGGCCCATTTTGGAGTCAGTTCCCGCACATTCCAAGTGCTACTCGTGTCCTTACATTCAGGAAACAAGAGTCCTGGCTTGGCACTTGTTCCCCTCTCAGGCATCATGAAAATCGTAGACAGAAATACATTCAGTACAGCATTTAATACAGGTAGAACAAAGAAATAAAGAGCTGCAATGTTTAAAAAAAAAAAAAAAAAAGGAATACAGTGTTTTGACAAAAAGATTGGAAAACGCCAAGTAATAAAATAAAGGAATTGTATTGCGTAAGTAGACAGAACTACTGCTATATGAAATAAAACACTGATGATGGGGGGCTCCTGGATTAGTAAGAAAGATAAACTGTGAAACCAT
Organism: Calyptomena viridis; assembly: GCA_013390005.1. Classification (NCBI taxonomy): domain Eukaryota; kingdom Metazoa; phylum Chordata; class Aves; order Passeriformes; family Eurylaimidae; genus Calyptomena; species Calyptomena viridis. The sequence continues at coordinate 48,352 of WEIV01015687.1, forward strand.
GTAGTCTGTATGGCTCTTGAATTTGGTTTTAGATTCAGAACTTACCAAGTAACAGGCTAAAAGGAACACAAAGGAGGACTTTTAACTTAGTGTTTCTGTGGTTTTTGAAATGTTATTAATGATATGCCACATCCTGTTGAGATTTTTCACTAAAAAATCTCTTAGGAGATAACTCGATTTCAAAATATTCATCAGCAGCTCATATGCATTTATTATGCTCTATGTTTAATCTAATCTTGAAAGAATTTGCTAACCTGGAAAGGACTCAGGGTGTTGATGGTATCTAATGGAGACGGGCAGCCTTTAGAGTCAGAAAAGCTGTGCCAAAATTTAGGATTTTCAGAATATAAAAATTTCAGTCCAAATTCAGTACAAGGAACCTCCAGAAGGCAGTCAAGTCTTCTTTCTTTTGAGATAAAACAGTAGAAAGGAGTAATTTACCAGCTTTACTTAGTCCAGAGGGTATAATATATATTCATATATGTACAGACATATGTATTATATATTCTATAATTATCAGAGATTTATTTTAAGTAGATAAATTAATTTAGGAAGAAATATATGCAAAATACTTGAGCAAATTCCTTATCAGAATCTCTATCATAAGATACCTAAAGAGTCACAGCTGGCCATACACTGATATTCTCCTGTGTCCCCAAGAATAAGGCACAGAATCCCTCACAGTATTCCTTTGGTGTGGCACACCTGAACAGAGCTGGTCAGAGGCACCAGCTCCCTCCCAACCCCAGTAGTGTCTCCAACCCATTTTTCTACCTGCCTAACTCTCAAGAAAACTAAACTCCCCATCTATGGCCCACATGAACCCTGTCAATTATTTCCAATGGGAAAGGACAAACAGTACTTGCCAACGTTTCCAGTGGGAGTTGCTACACTATGTGATCTTTTGAGAATCTAAATTATTTTATATAGCTATCTAAATGAAGGCCATTTTGATGTCCAGGTGTTAGAAAGACAAATTACCTGTTGGTAGAATTGCCTCGTTAAGGTTTAGGGCTTGACTTGCTCCAATGATCTCAGCCTAGGAGGAGGTTAACAAAGCTTGGGAAGAAGGATGTGCCACTGATAGTGGCCACAAAGAATGCAGAATTTAGAGGCCACAAGGACATTTGGCAGAACTCCGAAAATAAAGAAAAAACTAACAAAGCAAACTCAGCAACTGAGCTGAAATCAGCTCCAACTGGGTAAAAGGTAATTCTGTCAAGGGGAGATGCCAACCACTGACTGATGGCCACCTACTCAAGAAACCCACTGACCCAAATGAAGAGAAAGACTGAGCATGCAAACTAATTAGCATGAGAAGTGAATCATTAACCAATAGAAGACAGAACACTAATTGACAAGAGAATTATGTAACTTGTAGCCCATGAAGATTAATGCCTTTGTCTGCTAAAATATGTAAATAGTGAAAGGTTTTGGTAGTCGTCCACTGGCTTTGTGGATTTGCCACCCAGCTCCCATTTCTGTGCAGAACTGTAGATAAATCAAACACCTTGACCCCTGTGTGTGGATCAGCCTATTGCACACCAGGTGAAAGAATCTGGCTTGGGACAATAATTTCACAGGCTCACAAAAGGCTTCAGATGCACCTTTTGTTAAGGAAGTTACACAGAGACTTCCCTAAATTTCCTGATCAGCGGTTAATTGATGACTAACATGCAACCAGGGATATGCTTAGAGCCCTCCCCCCACCACCTGGCAGACTGTGATCTGCAACAACCTGGGACACCACAGCACATGCACATCAGCACTGCATGGTCAGCCCTGGTTGCAATTAGAATCAAACTGTTTCATGTCTGTCTGTTGTTTTGTGGTTCTTTTTTTCCCCTCTAGTAAAACCAGTATGGACACATAAGTTAGGTACTGTATCCTTGATATAATAGCCAGTGTACAGATAGTTTCTTTATCTACTCTAAAATCCCTGCTTGAATTCCAACTTGCTTACGTTTTTTCCAATTTGAGGTTAAGTATATTTGATGGAAAAGTCAAAATGTATTTGTGAATCAGAACTAGAACCGAGGTTAAAATGTACTTTACATTTTAAAGACCTGTAAATTGAACCCTGGTACGTGGTCTGGAAGTGGATGGCTCAACACCACTCTCTTGTGGGCAGAGACCTGAAAGCCTCTGGCTGGACTGAGCATGCAGATGTGCAAACAGCTCCAATAAAATCAAGTGTCTTTTCAGTCTTAATCCATCTCCCGCACAGTCAGTCATACCCACAGACCTTTTCTGCCAGAGAACACAATGAAAGACAGGCATATTACTGAATATAATGCAAAATTCTCTTAGCTTTTCCACTTCTTCCTTTGTTTAAAGTGTCTGTTTAGCAGCTATCACAGCAAGACACCAATAAAACAATTTCTTTTTCACCTTCCTGTGCTCATCTGTCTTCTTTCTTCCATGTTTAATGTTTTTTTACTGTTTGCCGCATGTTCTCCCTTTAACTTTTGTCTACATGGAGGTTTTTTCCTTCCAACAGCCATACTCCTCTTCACTGCAGGTTAGACTTACTGAAGACCAGCATGTAATATTCACCAGTGAGCACTCATTTTGCCAAAAATAACTCTTAAGCAGAACCCTACGTGTGCAGTTTCCCCACCATAACAGTGTAGGCTGTAATTAAAGAGACAAAGTCTAAAATGAAACTGGGCCTTTCATGTGAGGTACGTTGATAATTGCACAGCACAGCAGACAACCAAAATGGGACCCACTGATGTTCCAGCTGCAGTGATGCATCAGTGCTTCTTAAGCATGTGTTGATGGAGGCTACGTGTTCACTGCTGTCTAACAGCCATACACAAATCAGGCAATTTGGGATATATCCGGTCTTAACTAATTAAATCAGGCTTTGGTACAAAGTCTACTGAAATGAAAAAGTGTGTCTCCGCTGACGCGGCTGCTGAGACATGTTCTGCATTTTTATATCCAGCACACATTCTACAAGCACAGCACTGAAATACAATTGGAAACCAAAGCAAAGATCGAGCCAGGACATCAGGAACTCTGGCATAATACTGGTATTAAATGAATTCTTGCCCTTCTATTGTTGAGCCAGAATTGGTGCACCCATCTACTTCACTAAAAGGTCACCTAGCTGTCAAACACGCTCATGCTCAAGTCCTTCTTCCCAAGTAAAAGAGAGGTGGGGACAGGACACAATTATCTTTTCCAAATTAAATCATGTAATGAGTCACAACAATAATTTCTAGGTTGCAGCTTTCCAGCATAGCAACTGGTTGGCTTCCCCCTCGCCCTCATACTTTACCACGAGGGTACAGCACCTCTTTCTGGTGAGAGAACTACTAATCCATCAACAAAAAAGGGTTTCCAAAAAGCACACTGCCTGACACAGTGGAACTGGCTAAGGACTGTAGCATTAGTACTGAGGGCTCCAAGACAAGCTCAGGCCTCCTGATGACACTCAGAAAACAACCCGAGATCTTTTCTCAGACAAAGCATTTTGTCATCCATGCAAAATCAGAAAATTTGATTTAATTAAATATTTTTCAAATATGTAACAGCTCTGATAAACCATGTATAATCCTTCAGCATCCTCAAAATGAAAACATTTCCTCCTCATCACCCTGTAAGTCCCAAGAAAGCTCTTTAAACACACAAGCAGGCAAAGACAACAAATCACATACTGTTTTCCAATAATAACCTTCAAACTCCTAAAAATTTCACCTTCAAGTTTCTGCACAGTTCCTCACAGTCTGGCACTTTTTTTTTTTTTTGTGAATTAACAATTTCAAGGCAATATTGGTAGGCATTATCCAAAAATCTTGTGAGAAAAAGAGTTAATAGTCACAAGGTTAACATTGGTGTATTTGTCCTAATTTCTGGGAAGCCACATGAATAACTTTCTACTATTTGCTAAGGATCTGTCCATATCTGGAATATTTAAAAATCACAGGAAAACCACTTATGTTTGATCCCTCAATAAAGGTGATCTGATAGTACAACACAGCACACAACAAAGTTTTGAATAGATAAAACCAATCATCTTTTCAGCATGCACAAAGCAAGAAAAAACAAACATGAAGTTCTGAAATACCCCACTCCTTTCAGACACTGACTGGCTGACAGACCAGCAGAATTTCAACTCCAATAGGCATGAATTAGTTTCCAGGCAAAGAAGCAGAGATAAAAGGGGAAGGGATTTAAAGAATTTCTCATGGGGTTTTGTTAAAGGGTTTTTTTCTGCCTGGTGTACAGAGAGAGGGCTCAACTGTGATTTCAGCCTTTTTTTTTTTTTAATTAACTATAAACTTCACAGTTGGCCACAAAAAACATGGTCAATTTTTGTACATTTCTCGCTATATCTTGTCTAATCACCTCCTCAATATCTGTTACCTTTTTGGATGAACAGAACAGAAGCCAGTAAAACTGTAACCTTAAAAAAACACATGTTAAAACTTTATCTAAAGTGACTGAATTTTTAGCATTTGCATTAGAGTTCTTAGCATTCACATGCTTTATTCCATTTTACTTCACCCTCTTTTCCAGTCATGTCCACACAACATGCAAAGTGTCTCTCTTGGTGAGAGGTGATATTGGCAGAATGGGAAATTTGAGGCTGGATCTGCTGACTTTACTTCATACAGCACTTGAAGGGCCTCTGTTCTTACACTGGTGCATCTACTTCACTATTTCTCATCTCACAATCTCCCAGAAAATATTCCATTTCAGCTGGTGCATTTTATGGAATAATGAAGTGAGAAAAGTGAAAAGAAAGATGAAGTTCATAAATCTTTGCAAAACCAAAAGCCACAAAGCCTCTGGTGCAGGCAGGCACCACTTGTAGAGGTTTTCACACTTTTCACCAGCTTGCTCTGTACCGTCGCTATGGCAGACAGGCAGCACAGCCATGGAAACAGCTTCAAAAATAGCAAACTCCTAAGAGTTATGCAAGATTCTCCAGCTGATACTGGGGTTTTGCATTTTTCACTTAGAGATCCTTCCTTTTTACGGGCTTATACGCCTCGTGTGCAGTATTCTGAAACAACACTGAGAAGTTTAACAGGGACTGGCATCCCTCAAAGTGCTTTACTTTCCCCCAGGCCCACGGTGTGAGTGCCCCAGCTGATCCCTTAGTTCAGCTCTTCTGGGGCCAGCTGATGTGGCAGAAACTGTCACCCCTGCTCCCCTTGGCTCCCCTCCCCACAAAGGACTAAATATGTCCTTCCCACACAATGGCTGAGCTCCACTGGCCCAGAGCCTGTGGACACTGAATGGTCTTTCTGATTCAATTAATTCAGCAGAATTACACTAGCCCATTACTCCCTGCCTCATCCCGTGGAAGCCTAGGATTCCTCGCTTCACCAAGACCCATAGAATATCACCTTCCTTCATTGGAGTTTGCAGCACAACATACTTGCTAAGAGGGTCTGTTTCAGACGCCAAAATACATCTCAGGAAAAGCAGCAACATTTTGCAAGGCTCAAGGATTTCCAGTGCATCAGTGGCTAGCCAAGAAGGAGCACTTCTTCCACTGCTATGGTATGGTTTCTTCTTTATTTTTAGTTAAAACCTTAGAATGTCTTATATCTAACCTCCTGCAATTCTTTTCCTCACTTACTGTGAAGTAGCTGAAGCTTTCATAGAGTATCATCTGTTTTAGGGGTAACATATTTCAGATGTTTATGTCTAAAATGGAAAGAAATATTCTTTGTAAGAGAAAACACTGTACAGTTATTGTGTTGAGGAAGATGACCTTTATCTTACTGCCAGAATAATTATTTTTCCAATGATCCTGCAAAACAATAAAGCATTATGCGATGTCCAACAAGAGTCAATCAAAATACATCCCTCTTTCAGTAGCATAGTTTCATGCAGGGGAAAGCCATGGTCCAACCTGATTTCCCAACACTTGTCACAGTCTCCTGAAATGTCAGTTTAGGAACTGACAGACAAGGCCAAAAAAATAAATTCACCCTTCTTTTCCCATAATGGAGAGGAGAGATAGTCTGGCTGGTCTTGGGGGAGCCTTTCAAAAATGTGTTGGTAGATCTAATAAAAACATGTAGCTAACAGGGAGTCCATGAAAGAAATGCAGGTTCTGGGAGATGACAAAACCCATCAGCAGACATCGTAACAATTCTGGCTACTAAGTCAGTCTCATTTTGACTCTTCTCAAATTAAATCAAAGCAGTTCATTTTGGCTTGATCTGGTCATAAACTTAGAGCTCTAGAAAAAATCCGAAATTCTAAAAACCCAGACCTCAAAAAGTAGAAAAATGAAATTGTAGAAGGGAATTATAAGAGATAAAACAGTTACATTAATGGGAACGGTTTATTTAAAAATTATTTTAACATGTCCTGAAATACTCTTGGTTTTGTTTTGGTTTTTTGGGGTGTTTTTTTGCATTCAGCCATCATGGACTTATGTCCAATGCCTTTTGCAGCTCTAAAGCTGGTAGCATCAGAGGGATCAAAGCTCACTAGCAGCCATTTACTGGTACAGAATGAGTGAAACAGTTTTATGCTTTGGTGTTAATTTTCTTATTACAACCTCTTGTTTTACTCAGGTATCTGCTTCAAAATCTGCCTTTTAATTTTATATGTGTACACATGTGAACCAGCTTGTACATATATGTAACATGTACACACATGCTCTCACAAGAGCTTTTGAAACAGATCTAGACATAGGAATGTGCTTTACCAGCTGCAATTTAAGAGTATCACATGTAGATTTTTGTTATAGAAAGAACAGACATTGCACAGAGAATCCTGCCTTTCCACACTGATGAATTTCCCCTTGTACATATATAAATTGTACACAAAGCTCCATCCAATCAGTCAATTAATGCTGAGATCATCACCTGGCTACCAGAACTGTATATTTACAGCATTTCTCAGTGAGAACGTGGGCATCAGCATTTCTTGCTAACAAGATTGACACAGCACCAAGCAGAGAGTTTTTATAATAATAAGGCATCCAAATCTATTGCAGTCCAAAAAAGTTTAAGTGGGGTGATTTAAAAAAAAAAAATTACATTACACGCTTTCTGAGATACTTTGAGGATATAAGAACAAAAGCTCAATTTTAAAACTTGTTTATCATTTTCATAAGGATGAAAATCATAGACTTTTAAAATATTTCATCTCACTCAAGGTTTCACAGAAGCTCATCCTCATGAAGTGAGCATTCATATCCATTCTACACGATCAGAAACTGAATTCCAAAGTTGGCCCATTGTAGCCCAGATGTCTCTTCTAATGCCAGACAAAATCCACATTCATCCATGATGACAGCAGACTGGGAAGCTTCATCTTCTAGAGTCAGGTCTAAGGACAACAGCCTATGCAGAGTTTTCTGCCACTGCTAGAGCTGGAAGTAGGTCAGTCTTTGTGATTTATTTTTGTTAAACATGAGGCACTTGTGACCTCCAGCCATGGCTTCTGCAAGTCAATCACTTCTCAACAGCATTTCCAAAAGCAGGAGAACCTGCTAGGTCACAGTCCCACGAGGTTTGTTCTTTTAGTGGCTGACAACAATGCTGAACCAAAAACAAAACACAGAGATAGAGGCAAAGACTGCACTTGGCATCTCATCTTTTCTTGAAATTCTTTCTAATTTTCCACCAAAGTTGCAGGCTGCCTCCTATGAGCAAGGAGAAACAGTGAGCCCTGGTACAACTCCTGGGTGGCTGAGCTGAGGACAGGTAAGACTAGCAGCCATGCCAGGTGCCATCACTTCAAGCCCTCTAGACAAAAGTAATGTCACTGAGCAGTATTTCAAGTGACTGCTGGCACACTATTAGAATGGCAGCCCTTGTGCAGCCTTCCTGTCAGGGGTAAGCTCACAGGCACTCTCTCTGAACCCCAAACATGAGTTTCAGCAAAGACACCAGCAACTGCAGAACCAGGAGGGCTGAACAGCCCAAAGCTGAAGGACAGGAGCAGTCATCTCACCTAGAGTCTGAACTGTTGAGTTAGAACCTTAAGGCTTTTAAATAGAACGCACACAATCATGACTGGGCACCAGGAGCCCACCAAAGCTGCTCTATCACACCCCTCCTCAGCTGGACAGGGGAGAGAAAATATAAAGAAAGGCTCACAGGACAAGATAAGGACAGGGAGAGATGTTTCACCAATTGCCATCACAGGGAAAACTAACTCCACTCGAAGAAATTAGTTTACCAATCAAATCAGTGAGAAAGAACCCCAAATCTTAAAAGACCTTCATCCTACCCCTCCCTCTTTCCTGGGCTTAGCTTTATTCCCAGTTCCCTAGCAGCACAGGGAGACAGGGAATGGGAGTTTCAGTCAGTTCATTCAGTGTTGTCTCTGTTGCTTCTTCCTCCTCATGGGGAGGACTCCTCACACTATTCCACTCCCCCTGTTGCTGATGGGCTCAGCCTTGGCCCCTCTGTCTTTGAGTGCTGGCTGTGTTGGACATGGGGGAAGCTTCCAGCAGCTTCTCACAGAAGCCACCCCTGTAGCCCCTGGCTACCAAAACCTTGTCATGCAAACCCAGGACACCTAGTTAGTGCTGCTTACTCAAAAGCCCAAGCTGAAGTATTGTTAAATTCCTCATTTCTTGGTCAAAAAACTCACCATACTCAAAAAATTTCATATTCACCTTTTGGATAGGTTTTCCTACAGATTCTCCTGCAGAGTATAATGACTTCATTTCTCCAAGATGTCCCTTGCTTTTAAAAATAGTTTCTTGTGTAAATGTTCTTTATTGACAGTTTTATTAAACTTATATGTTACAAAAGCATGTTTCTAAAAATTCTCTTCTATAGGAAAAAATTGGAAATTAAACCAAGAATTAAGTGTCTCCCACTAAGATTTCAGTATTAAAAAAAAGTCACAATGCAGAATTTTGCATAATATGACAATTAGCTGATGTTTAATCTCTTTCATCACCATCACCTTAATTGCCATATATTACATACACCTACAAGAGCTTTCCCATCTCTGCACCTGTTCAGACTGGCTATTCTATTACTGCAGAAAAAATTACTTTTCCTTTCTAACACTGAAAGACTAAATGAGCAAGTACAAAAGTCTGATTGCCATGAGCCACAACCTTGGGCTGTAGGCCTGCACCTAAACCCCAAAACTCATTGCTCTGAATACAATGGGAGGAGACACTTACTGCACAGGAATTGATATTGCTGCCATATTCAAGCAGGCAAAATCCAGGAATTAACACTGGCAATGCTACTTAATGTCTGGAACAGATTATCCTACTGAAGGAAGTATTATAAATCGTTGCAACTCATTTGGACCATTGTGACTAGAAAAAAAGATACTTACCTAGACTGTGATCCCACACTCCACTCAGTGTGGTCGGGCTTCCCTAATAATTCAAGACTTATGTTTCCTATGGGCCTCTGTGGGATCAATACCAAGAGAAAAAAAAGCAAAAGCCCTATCCTGCCACCTCAACTCAGACTTATTCCAACTACTTTTTCATTATTTGGACAAAGGTGGTAAAGGCAACTTTTACAGACAGTGACACAAGCCAAATTAGAAAACTGCAATTATAAATAAAATACAACCTGTAGATCTTTTTGTTTATAGCTCTCAAACTAGTTTACCAAAACAAATACGACAAATGAGGATTTAGTTAAGTGACACACCCAGAGCTGTGTTGCTCACCAGGAATAGAGAGAAACAGGAATCAAGCCTTCCTGACATTCAAATACTTCTTTCCTCAGTCACTTGCCAGGCCTTCAAAAAGCACAGTATGCAGTTTTTGGGGCTACACATGAAATTGAATTTTTTTTCCCCCGTCTTTCTGGCAAGTTGCCTGTGTAACCCTCAGTCTAACAACGCTTGCCTTGATCTGAAGTGACTGCCCATACACAGCCCAGTGAGGCATTTGGCATATGCTCATTAATGGCTTTTGTTGTGTTCTGTCTTTCCCTCTGAAAACATCTTCAACAACTAACTGTGAATGCCGAAGAGATAACAGATAATGAGTTAAGAGGTTATTTGGATACTAAATGAGCTAACTGCAAGAAAAATCTGCATATTAGATATGCCCCATTAATGAGCATTTTGGTCTTCATTAACTAAAAGATATTGACTCTATAACGTGTAACACAGGGAGCTTCCAAAATGTACACTTCAGATGACAATTTCTAGGAAAGAACAGACAGTAGAATGAGAGCAGAAACAGAAGCAGAGTAAAATTCCCACTGATTCTGTATAAATAAACAATAATAAAAAAAAGAACGGAATGAGAAAGCAACATAGTAAAAAAAAAAAAGAAAGGGAAACAAACAATATGACTTGTTGATTTTTCATTTTCCCAGTGATACACCTACAACCATAGACAGTTCCAGTTCATGTGCACTGCAAAAGTGAGAAAATTTGCAGGTGACATGTGAGGAAAAAGCAAGTTGCCCATCTTTCACTCACACATCTATTATCACAGACTGAAGAAATTCCTAATGCACTGCATGTTCTTCCATCCGTCTCTGTGTAGCAGAGTTGTGTTTGTTCCTTCCAAATCAGGACTGCACCCATTTGCCAAATAGCCTGGACAGCACTTCTGAGCTTTGAGACCCACTGAGCAGAACTTCACCACTTAATTCTTCCTACTGCAGACACAGAGGGAAGCAGCCAGGAGACACCTTAGCCAGAGATGCCACAAACATGCACTGTTCACAAAGTAGTATCTCAGAGGAGTGGATAAATATTTACACAGCTGAACCTGTGTACATTCATAACACTACCAGAGTTTGTGAACACAGCTACAGCTTATAAGTCCTGTAAAAGAACTAACACCAAAGTGTCCTCTAGTTAAGCTTCCATCAGTCATTCCTAGACCATTATATCCAAATCCTAACTTTTTTTCTTTTCATGTTGTTTGCAGAAAGGAAACCTCTAAACCCTACCCCTGTACCATTAACTAGTGTCCTCTACAAGATCTGAAAAGCATGAAGGCTGTGGCTCTCTTCATTTGTCTTGCAGGATCAGCTTTTGCTATTCCAGTAAGTCCTCATCATGCTATAATTACTGGGCACTCAATCTCCCATTCTGTGAATACTCCTGTGAATGTTATCCCATGAACCTGTAGAAGATCTTTATTGAAATGTAGATATTAATATATTTGTCTATTTTAGAGCCATCCTGGAAGCCACAAGCTCAGAACTCATGGTCAGAAAACTCCAGAACGGGTACTGTTCTTGTTCTTTAAACATTTAGAGATAACTTACATTATTCATCTGAAATACAAAAATCACATTAGCACATATGTAGTGGTTGGCAAATTGATTTAGGTTAAAAAAATTGTAGGCCCCCTCACCTCAAGAATTAATAACAAGCATCTCATGCCTCACATATTAAACAGTTATAAACAGAACAGGATAAAATCTAAAGCTCAAAATGGAAGTCTCCCTTATTTGAAAAAAAATACTTTCAATGAATCACCACATATAATCATGTTTGTACAAGCAATAAGCTCCCCTGACAGTTGAAACTGTGGTTTTCACAAGAAGATGCAATCCTCAGTTTATCACGCCAAGTGATCAAAGGCAGTCTCAAACATGTAGGAATTTTAGCTGCCATATGTTTCATTATTCATAATGCAGGGCATTGGATACAGCTCATGCTGGCAAAGCACACTGTGGCTGACAAGCCAGATACACAGCCCTGATGGTAATGAGAAGGTTTTAGCAGCCCTCCCTATGCCACATATGTTCACTAATGACAGAGCCCACAATTTTGCATTCATGGCTGACCCAAATTAAAATTCCTTTTTTACTGCACCATTCTGGTGAGCCTTTGTGGTTCAGACACAATGGGCCTTGGCTCCAAGGCACTAGATGTTTTGGAGTTAGCAAATTCAGAGCATGCTTTGTAGTAAGAAATCCAAAATCCCATCTCCTATGCTAACCTTTGGGTTTTTTTTAAATTACAAATTATATCCCACCCTGTAGGTTTCCAGATGCATTTTATATCTATCCAGATGGTGCTCTGCATTATGAAAAACAAAAAGTTAACTTTTCCTAATGAAGTATCCAGCAGAAGATATAATCATTGGCTTGTAGCCTACAGCTGTCTCCCAGAAACAACACATAGAAGATATTCACATAAAAAAAAAAATTGCAATAACCAGTGAATCATCAGTTATGTTATATGCAGTATATGCAACACCTATCAAAGGCCAGTTGTCCCCTAGAAGTAGCTAATCACAGCTACAGTGACTGAAATTTACCCAAGTACCTCCACGAGCAACTGAGTTCTAAGAGCTGATTTTATAACCAAAAGCAGCACCTAAAAGCCACAACCAGGCACATCTCTGCATTGAGGTTGTGGTGCATAGCAAGGCTTCCTGTCAGGATATGAGCCCAGCATTTCTCAAACTCCTGCTTCAAATACAGGCACCCACAACAGACAATCCTAACGATTGATTGGTCTTGTATTTTCTACATCTATAGAGGTGGTAGCCCTTCACAGAAGACTGCTTTTTGCTAAAACTTAAAGAGGGCCAAATTAATATTTCTAATCCTACCTTTTTTTTCAAATTTGTATAAATACTTGATAGTGGAGTGTTTGTTTCCAAGCAGTCACGAGACTGCCCAAACTAAAGGAAATGCTATTCCAGCAACTTGGATTCTGATGAGGACTCATCTTCATAAATAAAACCCCCTCAAAGGCTCTAAGAAAAATCAGCATCAGATTGTTGTAAGCAATAAGCAACACTGAACATCCATAGGTGTTGTTCAGAAATACCGCAGATGTTGCTGCTGCTGGACGTGTGTGTACTCAGTCAGCAGAAAGGTAATTATTGCACAAGACCTCATGTAGCACCTGCTTTCTGCTTGAGCATTTGAACCTCTTCCACTGAAGGTACTAGTTTTGCTATTGGCTTGTCAGCATAAAAAAAAAAAAAAAGCCACTCAAACACTCACATAGTGAGCTTATGATACAGTAATTGTCACCAAACACAATAATTCCTGATGAATCCAGCTAGAAAGCACTGAGGTATCAGACTCGAACCAGATGAATACATTGATTACTAAATAGTTAAGATGCTGTGCTTTCCTCAGGAATTATTATTACGACACCTTGTGAAAAGTGCTCTTCTTTCCCCTGCTCTCCTTTTCCCAGGATTCCCACTTATCTGTGTAGGAAGGTAGGTATCACATGGCCCTTCTGTGAGGTAAGAGATTTTTGCAGCATACAGGTGTCTGGAGTTACGACACTATATCACTAATGAATCCTTTTGAGATTTCACAAGACACCAGATGCATTTTGTGCTCTGTGCTAGCTTAAGAGGAACATATACAAAGAAAACAAATAAAGCCAGCTCATTCTTTGCAATACAAGGCAAAAATAACACTGCATTGACTTCAAATAAATCCTAAGATTTATTAATCTAGTTGTTAATTTTTTAATTTTTTGTTAAGACTGAAGAGATTCATCCTGAAGCTTCAAAGGAAGAGAACACAGGGCATGTAGAAAAAGGTGATTTTCTGCCTAGTCACAGAAACTTTAACCCAGAGATATCAGTGCCGGGCACTGAGCACAGAGATGAGCCCCACACCATTAGGAAACACAGAACTGGTAGCGATCACCAAGTGAAGAACAGCTTGAAAAGCATCAATTTTCTGGCACTGCACAATAAACTAGGTCTGGCTTCTGATAATCATGACAGCGACTCTGGGAGCAGTGGCAGAGAACAGTCCAGCTCTGAGCATCACCAGCTGAGGAGGCACAAGAAACACGGCAATGCGGCCCATCGACACCTCCCGGGCGATGCGGAACACCCAGCGCCCGCCCTCGGCCTTGACCGTGAGCATAACATGTGGAAATATAACAAAAACACGGTTGGCCTGCCTGGAAAAATCAATGAAAGCAACGAAGAAGAAAGTGTGGAAGACGAGGAATGGGGTGAAGAAACTGATTACAGAGACACGAAGCACAAAGGCCACCAGAGAAATCAAGGTGACCGACGCAAAAGGGAGCAACGTGAGAACAGTATGCAATCTGATGAAGTCCTGAGAGATTCCAGCCAACCAATCCGGATAACCAAGAGACATGGAGAGAAATTTGACCTGGAGGAGGAATTGATGGAGAACAGCCAAAAGAAGCCCTATAAAGAAGAAATGCCCCTCTCTCAAAAAACCCATAATGAAGATGAGGATGACAAACAGCAAAGTCAGGATATAAAAGACAATATCCAAGTGAACTATCAGAGTGATCATGACACAGTGGTGAAAATACAAGATACAGAGGACAGTAATGATGATGATGATGGTCATGACAGTGGTGATATTGATCGTGAGGAATATCTCAGCAATACCTGGAAAGAAGCAGCCTATGAGGAAGAGGAGAGACTCCAGAATAATGACCAGGAGAGCACCAGTACTGAGCATGAAGGGGAAGGAACCACTGAAGATGACACTGCAGTTCACAGAGAGACTCAGGATTACCAGAATGTCAAGATTAAAGACCTTATTCACTCTGAACAAGATGATTATGGTCATGAGCCACCTAATTCTGACAGCAAGCAACAACTGAAAATGAGTAGCTCTGTGCAAAGCATGAATTCAATGGACAGTGAAGATAAGGTAAATTATCTTTAAAATAAAATTGGAATGCTGTTGCAGTGTATATTCTGCAACAGAATGCTACAAAAAGAGGGAGAGGGATCAGTTCCAAATTTAAATTCCTGATGATTGAAATGACACTTTGGAGAAAAACAAGTGTAGTAACTTGTTAATATGTATATTAATATGCAGTCTCATCTCCCCTTTTATTCACTATTCATCTGGTTCATGCTGTGTCCTTGCACACAGAGCATTTAGATGAATTGTACCAGAAAGGAAGTGAACATAATACATGTAAGAACTCCAGCCTCAATGGGCTGTGTAATGTAACATACAGGTAAATATAGACACACAGATAAAAACCCTAAAACTTAATCTCAAGCTTACTAGGGCAGCCTGTTCACTTCTCTCTCACCAAGATTTTAAACACTGCTATACAAAAATAAACAGCTCGGAAAGGCAGGGGTAGAGTCCACAGAATAATTATAAGAAACTCAGGCCTTACTGAGCTCCTCTTTCTCCCTCTCCACCTCGTACTTTATTTTTTCCCCAAATAACAAGAGCACATTAATATTACCAGAGGATTTATGCTATTTTCACATATTTTGCATAGCAACCTCTCTGTTTCAAGCAGAGCAAACTGAGCCTCAATCAGGTCTATATTTGGACCTGAAAAAATTTTGTCCAAGTATTTTTGTACTTCTCAAGATTTACCAGAACTTCTGCTTATGCCTCTGTGATTGTACAGGTTAAGACTACAGGCAGTTCCTATGGCGAGATGGAAAGTGTCAGCAATGGGAGTGAGAAGGTTCTCCTGGGTAAGCCCCAAACAAAGCCATCATGTAACTCCTAACTCTCTGGAGCTGGGAATCTGCTGGTCTGCATTTCTTTTCTGCCTTTTGCAGCACATGATTTCACATGACTGAACTGTGCTTGTGCATAATCCTGCATCGTGTTTACATTCCCAGAGTTTCCCTTCCCCACACCCTTGGATTTAGTCATTTGTTAGTGAAAAACACTTGTAGACAGTGCACACATTTTTGTGTCAGTCACAGAGAAATGGGAATTACTTTGCAATGAAAGCTTTCAGTTTCAGAACAATATTCAGCTAGGAGCAGGACAAATGCCAGTGCTTGACTCAGCAAAGACAGATGGGGTATGTTTCACCAAAGGAAGCTGGAAGTGGATGTCAGTCCTTAGAGAAGAAATAGCTTTTTCTGAGAAAATTATTTCCCCATCCAATTCAAACCTGGGCCTGCTAGAAGTCTCACAGAATTCCTGATTTAACATTTGGCTTATTTGGTTTATTCAATGCATGATCCAGCTTCATTTTAACTATCTTAAAAATGCACTTAGCTTCATGGCTGTATTTTGCTTTGACTGTCAGTAGTACCTGACAAACACTTGGCTTCATCCCCTCCTTCTTGCTGTGATCACTAGACCCATGTTGGAACTTCCACTGCAAAAGAGGTAAAGTCTGCCACGTGGACCAGCAAGGAAAACCCCACTGTATTTGCCAAGATCCTGCTGCTTGCCCTTCCACCAAATACTATGAGCATGTAAGTATTTCATTGGGAAATTATTTGCACTGGGAAAAGCCAACTAAAGTGTTTACGATACATTGCCCCTGCTATTACTTAGATTAATTCTACCCTAAGAAGCATGCAAGTGAGTTTGAGTGAATCCAGTAATTGCAAAAGTAAGTATAAAGTACCCAAACTCACTGATTATGGCTTGAGAGTAGTATGAACACATGTAACTACACAGTAACTCATTTGCTTCACCTGGTTCCTCAGGGTTTGCAGCTTTTCCCTGTCACTAAAAGTTCTATTTATCCATTTGATGTTTTAGAGCATATACACATGGAGCAAAATAATCCTGTAGCATCTCAAAAACTGTATTACTAGCTCGCAAAAATCAATTCAAGTGTTTTGAAACTGTGTGTGTAGGTACAGGCAAGTAATCTTTATGTAGGCATACAACAACTACAATTTTCAATGCTTCTGATCACATGTATTCCCTCTGGGTATTCACAACTGCTACACCATATGTTAATGATACACAGGCATTACAAGGAATAAAAGTGAGTGACAATAATTTTCTCAGTGATGTGATGGTGAGGGGTGGTTTTGCTTTCCACTCATCCTCTAGGTTTGTGGTACAGATAACAAGACTTATGAGGGCACATGTCAACTCTTTGGCACCAAATGTCAGCTGGAAGGGACAAAAATGGGGCGCCAGCTGCACCTGGACTACATGGGCTCCTGCAAATGTAAGGCTTGCTTTTCTACAAAGAATTCACCTAGGTATAAAGAACCACCAACCTTAACCACCAGCCAGCCTTAAAAACAGCTTTCTTTCCGTGCTCTGCCACTTGTGCATCAATTATCTGCTAATTAAGACCTTCAAACCCTAAATGTGTCCAAAAAATCACTTTTTCTACTGTTGAGAGTATTATGCATCTGAACCCTAAACATCTCTCCTGTACTTACACCAATTTGTTGTCACCCTTATCTTCCCCTCACTCTTACATGTTCCTATTGCTACAGCCTCTGAAGTTTTTTTAATAACTTGACCAAAAAACCCAGTATTTAGAGTTAATAAATGAAAATGTCCAGTCCAAATCCCCCTGCAAAAAACCCCACTTCTTAGATGCCAAATGCAGAAGTCAGTATCTAAAAGCCAAAACTGATTTCCAAGCTCATCAACTGCTGCATACAGTAGGAGGAAAGTGCACTCCCCACCAGCATTTTCCTTTGCTCTCAAAAACTCTGCTTTCATGCAACTGACTGATAACAGTTTTACTGTACAACTATACTCAGAAGCTGCACAGATATATAAAGGTTGTGGCTTGCACAACTGGTTAAGCATGTTCACCAAAGAATTGTATATTTATTTATATTTAATTGAACACATTATTTGCACTCCCAATTTTATGTATTTACAGCTCCATCAATTTTAACTGGAAGTTTGATAGTGAGAATCAAATCTAACTGGGCTCAGAAATGCTTGAATGGGGGGTTAGCAGATTACCTGTTAACAAAAGCTTTCCTGTTTGGCACAGACATTCCCCCCTGTACTGACTATGAAGTGGATCAGTTTCCCCTCCGGATGCGAGACTGGCTCAAAAACATCCTTATGCAATATTATGAACGTGATCTGAACTCCTCTGGAATTCTAACTGAAAAGCAAAGGAATAAGGTCAGCAATCCTTTTCAAATAAAACCATGCAGTTACATTGTTAGAACTGGGCTAACCATGTGAAAAAAAGTGATTCACATCTCACCAGTTCTCCCATTTCCTAATGAGCATTCCCTTTCTGGATAAGGTAGTTTAGACTCAATTAGGTTCACAAGTTGCAAAATACACGTTCCCTCACACTCATGTAAGCTGAGACACATTTCTGCTGTGAATGTCCCTCTTGTCCAAACTAATGCAAGCCAAGTGTATTACTTTGAAGTCAGTGTCTCCAGACAAGAGGAAGACAAGTCAGAAGAATTAGGGCACACTAAGATAAATTTCATTTGTTTGAGAAAACAAAAAACAGCTTCTGTACAGGGAAGCTTTGTAACAAACCTCTTGGAAAGATCAACTAATACACGGATAAGGATGACCTGATTCATGCAGTCAATGCCATTTTCCAAGGGATTTTAGGAAACTAAGCAGCCATCAGATGGATAATGAACCAATTAAAAGAGGTAAGAGCTCACCTGTGGAGTTCCACGAATTGCAAGGACTTGTGTCTAACAGCTTTCCTCAAGTGACCTGGAAGAGCAAGGTAGGGATAAAGTCTGCTAACAATGCAAAATAAGAACTTTGACTCACCATGAAAAAATCTGCTCAATGATCTCGTATGACCAAATGACTGGACAGTCTCACAGTAGGATTTGAGACAGAATTACAACACAGAGTTTAGGGGACTTTTGTAGGAATAGGGGATCCCTGCCTTGGACCAACTAAAATCAGCTTCTCTTCTGTTCTTAAGACACACCTGGTATGTGGCCATCAATACAAAACTGTACTGAAAATGCACTCAACAGTTAGTGGTATAGTTTGCACCTTTTAATCCAGTCACATTCACTGTCAATCTCCACCACAATATTCGAGGGATATAAAATTAACATAAGTCTGGCATTCAGTTTTAAGAGAAAGCAGCTGCTTCTACCATCCACTAGACCCACAACATCACACTACATTGGCTTCCAATGCAGTGAACATCTGTTGTCATTGCACCCATTTTTTTCAGGGAATGATTTAAGTCAAAGTAAAATGGTGACAGTATTTTGTTTTTAAAGATACTGATGCCACAGCTACCTAAAACCCCCATAGTTTAAGTTAAACCAAGACCTGGGCTGCTCTAACTTGTGGAGTAGGAGGTACATGCAGTAGATCACAGCGTGTTTATACAAAACATGCCTGAGTAACATCAAAGACTACTTATACACTCACCAAGAGGGACATGGACCTGCCCAGAATATCTTATACTACGTGGTATCCATTAGATTATTTCTGAGATGGCTTATTTCACACCAAAACCTGAGTTGCTTGCCTCAGGACAGAATATGGGATAAAACTGGTTTAATGTCCTACCAACCTAAGGCTACTGCCCCCATTAGCCAAGTCTGACAATTAAGCCACAGGAACTTCACTTCCTTTTTACTTACTACCAAAGTTAACAGGGACAGCAACAAAAATCACCTGGACTACCTGAAGCAAGCTTTTCATGCTGTGTATGGTCACAAACACTAAAGCCCATTTCCCCAGTGGTATTTTACCAAGTTTTATTTTTCCAAAACACCTCCTTGTTGGATAGTTCTGTTCAGGACAGATCTTCATGCCTGAACAAAAACAATAACAATTTCTGCATTGTGTTCAGGTCAAAAAAATCTACCAGAATGACAAGCGCCTTGTGGCTGGTGACCACACGGTTGAGCTGCTCCTGCATGACTTTGAGAAAAATTATCACATGTACGTGTATCCTGTGCACTGGCAGTTTCATCAGCTTGATCAGCACCCAGCTGACAGGTAAAAGAAACTTTGTGGGTTCAGTTCTGATTTGCTGTGTGAACTCGGGATGTTTTAATTTTCCAAACCACTCAAAGGATTCTCTACATATAACTAGTCCCCCAGCTGTTAGAAGCCAGTATCCTGCTCTTTCTAACACAGAACTTCTTCCCTCATTCCCTCACGATTCCTGGAGCCATGTCTAAGGTCAGAACCTGCTATCCTCTTGCCTTGCATGCTCATGTATTACACTGTAAGTTCTACAGTGTACCAATAGCTCCTAATGCCCTCAGTCAGGCAGAAATCCTCTTATTAGTGAAGCTAAGAGCAACAGGCTAAGTACAAAGGATGGAGACCTGTCAGTACTAATTCACTAGCGAGGTATCCATAGTTTTCAACTATAAGCACAGTTTAAGGAGCAGATCTAGTAGGACAGCACCAGTGTCACAGTTCACAGAAAGCTCCAAACTTCTGAGAACATGACTTGGATTTCAGGCTTTTAGTCATATCACTCAGTGATGGGATCCACATTTCAAAGCTCTAGGCCCTCAATACCTCAAAACAATCACATCTATTGTCTTAGAACATAACTAAGCACCTTTGCAAGCTTGATCTCCTCAGGATTAACAGCAAAACTCCACAACTGGCAAGTTGTGAAAAAGTCACTACTTGTAATACTTCTAATTACTACACAAGTAATACTTCTAGGAAAAAAAAAATCTTAGCAAACCAATAGCAGCAAAAACATTTGAGTTTATCAGATATTATATATAAGCACCTGGGACAGATTCACTACAGAAGCACCACAAAAGAATCCACTGGGGCATCTCTGATAAAGCCACCATTGCTATCCTTCTAGCAGCTTAGATCATCTGGGATGATCCTAATGATCTATTAATGAAATACAGCTCTACACACCTGCTTTTTCTTTCAGATTATTAACCCACTCAGAGCTCGCCCCTTTGAGAGCCTCCCTTGTTCCCATGGAACATTGCATAACCCGTTTCTTCCAAGAGTGCGATGGAGACCAAGACAAACTCATTGCTTTGAAGGAATGGTGCCACTGCTTTGGGATTAAAGAAGGTAAATGTAAAAGAACAGGCAGATGTACATGACAAAATGTCCCTATCCAGACTAGGCACACTCTCAGACAACAATGTAAGGCAAAGAAATTGTAACCAGAAGCTCAGGTCTGCTGTGCTGAGAGACAAACAGAACAGTCATGACAAAAGGTGCGAGGTTCTGAAGTTTTTTTCATAAGGATGGGAAAAACACCTGCCTCTCAAGAAACACTCTATTTTATCCTGCAGTGCCAAAGGAAAGGGCAAAGTGATCATGCACTTTTAAATCAGTGGTCAAAGCATTGAAAATGCATTTAAATATCTCAAGCCAAGTAGGGAAAACAACCAAGATCTCTCACTGACCAAGCAACTGTGCTCACCTCTAGGTTACTGTACACAACACAAATGCTCCCATCACACTGTAGTCTATTTTACCTAATCCGTGGGATGCAACACATGCTCAGATGGTGCCCACCAGACTGCATCCAACAGGAGGCTTAGGCAGAGGCAGGGACAGTTTCCAAATCCTAAATGGGATAGGCACATGTTTGGTTCGGCTCAATCCACACAAAGACTTCTCTAGAATAGTGAAAAGCAATGTGCTGGTAATGTCTCTAGAATTAGGCAGCAGCTGAACAGAAGCTGTTGTGACAGTAACTTGAGATTTATGAGATGAATGCATGGCTGCATCCAACACAAGGCATTCTTTCACTGTCTATCCTCCTCTGATCGAGCCCTGAGTGACAGCTGAACAATACTGACAGCCACTAAGCAAGGGTTTACAAAGTAGCACAGGTTAATGTGACAGAGGGCATTCGGCTAAACAAGCAGGCTGAAGAAATGTGTTCAAATTCCTCCTAGCAAATCCCTAATTTTAAGTGGAGGCTGATTCAGGTCAGGCACAGAGTCTTTAGTCTTCCCAGATTTTTTTCTGATGACAAATTTACCACTCACAAAACACAGGTGGAAAAAAAGATGCAAGGAGTTATCTTAAAACACATGTACCACTGACAGTGATTGCTCATTCATAGTAATTTGTGAAGAGGGGGTTGGAAGGGATTCTTGGCTCACAAACAGATCAAAGAAACTTAACACTAGAAACAAGAAAGAAGCAATCAGGAAAATAAATCAGTAGCTCCTGAATATGACAGCAGCAACCACACTTGTTTTGTTCCCCTGCACAAGTCCTCTGAAACTTTAGTATATCAATTAATTGATAATGATATAGCATAAAAATATCTTTTGGGCATAAAATGTCAATAATATTTTCTTCTTCTTTGTTGCAGGAGACATAAATGAAAATCTCCTTTTCTGAGCCTGGCTGAACAGACTCCCAGTGCTGCACTAAAACTCATGAAATATGTGAACCCCGTTTTTTTCTGGAATTAATAGCTTCATAGCTTTCAAGACAAAGGTGGCATAAGGTTCACTGCATTCTTATCAAATAACACAAGTGCAGAAAATTTCTACATTCATTAACAGCAGAAAAATTTAACTACTTCAATTGGTTCTTAGTTAAAACATTAGTAATTTCCCCTCCATGTATCCATGATCTCTCTTTACCAATAAATAGTACTAACCTAAAGACAGAGTTGTTCACAAAACTCTCCATAGAATTGTAGAATGTAGTTTTTACCTGAAATGGGACTCGTTTCCTTTATTTACTTGTACTGTAAGCTTAACATTCTGCATAGAAGTCTCAAATAAAATAAAAGTCTACCTAGATATGCGGGTTTGATCAGAACTTTATTAAAGGTACCAAGGCAATGGAAAAGTTCAGTGAAAAACTTCATTTTGGATTTAAAGGAGGAGACAATAGAGTGTAGATTACATAGACCAGTCCTGAAATCATAATTCCTAAAATACATGAAAAAAATCAGCACTTTTCAGATCCTTCTTCCCCCACCTCTCCAAGCACAACAGTAATAGCACCAATGGCACACAGCAGAACTCCTGCTGACAAACTCCACATGAGCATGGTGAGTGTGGATGCATATCCAGACTGATTAGCAACAGGCCCACCATCACAAGGAGCAGAGGACATCACAGCTCCAACACCTCCTCATTCTCTCTAGCAGACACCCTCTTCCTTCATCCCACAGAAGCAAGCACCAACTACTGCTACCATTTTTTCCGAGAAAAAATGCTATTTCTTTCACCATCTCCCATCTTCTGCTCGCCTCAAGAAAGGCACAATTTAAGCATAATGAAAACCAGGATAGTTTGAGATTATTCCTGAATCCCATTAACTCTGTGATTTTATTTTTAAGCAGTTCACTGAAAACACACAAGGCATGCTCTGCTTTAAGGAAGAAGCCCCAAATGCTATTCCTAAAAAGGAAGATCAGAAAACACATTTCACCTGAACTATGGTCACCTTTTCAAGGAAAACAATATGGGATTCAGAAATGCTGTTTTGGTAGCTTGAAAAGTAAAAGCTAATTTGCTCTTGCATCAGCAAGGGCTGCTAATCCTAGTCCAAGCTTGATGCCTTGGGAGACAAGGAATCAAGCTATGATTATATTCAACACAGGAACTTCTTACACAAACTAGATTCCCAGCAAAACCAGTTTCAGACAGTTTTCCCAATAAGCCTGACTGATCCAACACAATGCCAGCACCTGAACTGCATCCTACAAGATTTTCCCCAGACACATGTATTACACTTACTAGTAAAAGAATCACTAAACAGAAGGAACAAGCAAACACCATAATTGAAAACTTATTTCCAAGAGCTATTTTCTAGAGCTCTTCAATAGGTTTTTGTTTAACCTGCACAGAGTTGGATGGCAGAAAAGCACAGCTCTCAAACTGCACATACACTGCAGGTACACAGCTGGATTCAAAAGGTAGCAGCCACTTTAATCCACAAGTTCCCATTTCTTCAGGAAAAATAAAGTATTTACACTGCCTCTCAGGTAGCAGCTTCTAGGGATGATCACCTGAGAACTCCTCCAGCATCACTTAAGTGCAGAACACCACAGTCAGAATAACTATATTGAAAAAACACAGAGCAAATATTCCTTTTATAACACACATGCTTCCATTGCCAACCCTGTCAATTCTCCAAGGATTAGCAGAGATCATATAAAAGACAAAGTCTTTTTTTTTTATCAGCTGAGAAGTAAACTAAATATCCAAAATGTCTGAAGAAGGCATGATTCATGCTGGTACAAGCCAGACTGGTCAAAATTGTATCATATACAGACACCAGCCATGGCCACAACACTGTCACTGGAGCCACCAGGCTTTGTCCTGGTCCACTGACCAGCTGTTCAACATGAGATCCCAAGGTCAATGTCTGTAATACTGCCAGCTCTCCCACACCATACAGTATGGCTCTCCTCTGCAGAGACAAAGGAAGAGCAGCAGGAGGTGTTCCCAGCTGAGTGTGGCTTGTGATGGGACATCAGCTGTCACCTCTGTATCTCAGCTGCTCACAAACAGGGTTAGAATGAGTCCTTATGGAACAGAGCTTGCTATGCATCTGCTTCCTGCTGCCTTGTGCTTCGAGATTTTGTCAGCACTTACTTCTCATCACTTGTGTCTCTGATTCCACCTCTCCCTTACTGTGCTCTCTCCTAACAACGCCTACAGAAGCTGCACTATCTTTGCTTTCTACCAGGGAAAGAAAAAAATAAATAAAACCCAAGATGAAGTACTTGATAATTTTTAATTCTTTTAGAGGAATACAAGCACTCTTGTTCTCAGCCATGCTGAGCTGCAGATTAACCACCCACGAGCCCGTAACAAGGGTCTGTTCTGGTGGGTCATTCTTTCAAGCCTCAAATACTCTGTGAGGGGCCTGCAGAGTACATTCATAATGTATGAATTGCACATTAAGGTCATTAGCTGCTATTAATTCTAACCTGCCATTCTCTTTTTTCTCTGCAGATTCCTGGAATGGAACACTGTTGCTTCTAGACAATCTTCAACTTCCTACAGCTCCTTTCCACTTTTTGTCCCACTAGTGAACGCAGGATAAGTAACAACCAAGTCCTGTTTCTATGTCCACCTCTAAAGCCAGTCTAGGTTACAGTTCTTTCTTACCTTGTCCGATTGCTTTTTAAGTTTGAAGAAATGCTGAGCATTGAATTTTATCTGAATACACACACACACACATATATATACATACATATGTATTTTTTCAGCAACTGCAACTTCCTCACATTACCTAAACAGTAAAAAATCAGCATGATTTACAAGACTATACTTCAAGGCTGCTCTTCCCAATGATTCTATCTATGGTGCAGTCTCTCCAACACCTGTACTGCCATAAGCAGTGAGACAAGAGGGACTTCAAAACCCAGCTCCCCAAATCAGTCATCAAGTTCCACCCTCCAACAGCTATCTTTTTACACATCTGTCACATACTCAGATGTAAATACCATCCACACAGTAAACTAAAGAGTAATTATATGTGAAAACCAATCCCTCAAAACGGAACATCACTGCAAAGACATGTTAAGTGAAATGACTCAGGAAAGAAACTTCACTTTATTATGTAGCACTTAAACTAAAGGTCGTTATCCAGGTTATTCTACAAGTCTCCCGTCCCTTAAGGATTCATTCCTGACAAAGAATCAGTGCAAAAATACAGAGCTAAAGTGAACAGCCTCTGAACTACAACCAGTGTGGCCATGCAGACCTGCAGATATTATGAAACAGCTGCAAATAACAAAGACAAGAAAGCAAAGCAAAGTAAGAGCTCCTTATTCACCTCATTTCACACTAGCTAAGAAATCAAAAGAAGTGAAGAGTCTCTGAAAAAGCCTCTATTCATCACTCTCCAGTGCTTCTCCCAGCTGAATTTCATAGAATTTTCACTGAATTGCCACTGAAAATGACAATGTCATCTGTTTCAAGGCTGGAAAACATATTCTCCTCTTGGTGTCAGTCAGTTCCTCATTGATGTCACTCATGGCATTCAGGTTCTGGATCCTCACTCCAGTGGGCTCCCCGTTTCTCTGTCACAAGCTTAATGAAGTAGCTATGATTTGCATACAGCTCAAGCTTCTCACTGATGTCAACCCACTTCACTACGCCAGCATCATCACCTGCTTCCAGAGGCAAATTATCCATTGTCTCACCTGTCCACAAAACAAGAGTTAGGACATGCTATTGCATCTTTTTTCCTGTTTTTGATTCTCATGTCTAATCAGTTCCACTCTTCCACAATGCTACTTCACAGGCAGCAATCTTCAGCTGCTTCTCAGAGGAAAAACAATTAAGTTGCTCGCTGATTCTGTGCTAGAAACCTTTTTCATAATTGCATTATTTTAAGGCAAATCTGAGTGGCAGAGGTGGTGTTAGATCCTTGTCACCACTCACAGGGTACCATCATCAGCATGAAAAATTACTGGAAATCATCATGACAACATGTATTCACTACCACAAGTTTAGCCAATCCTCTGCCTTGATTTTTGTTTGTTTGCCTAACATTTGACTGCTGCTTTTCTCAAGAATTCTACAGGACAAACCGAATTCTGAAACTTATATATCAATCACAGATATGCCAGGTTGGAGAGGACCCACAAGGATCATCGGGTCAACTCCTGGCCCTGCACAGGACCATCCCCAAGAATCCCACCATGTGCCCAGGAGTACCATTCAAACACTTCTTGAAAAAAACAAGAATAATTAAAATTTTACTAAAGGCATTAAGGCTTCTGAATTACTCTCTTTTTGAAGTTTTTACTTTGTTTCTAAAAAAAAGAGCCCCAGAACTTCAAACAAGGAAATGCTTTTAAATTCTACATTAGAAACAAAGACCAAAGGTACAGTATTCTTCGCTGTTTCTGGGGGCTGATAAATCAAGTGACATGTAAAACTTCACAGCTGGTATCTACTACCCCAAATTCAGTGGAAATGTCACTATATGAAGTCTTTGACCTGAACAACTCAGAAACACCTGACTAGACTGATTATCTACAGATGAAAAATCATAACATACCAATCTAGGAATCTAGTCCAATATTTAAACCTGACTTGCATGCTCCCCTGATTTCATTGCCATTCTCAGCTCAACATAGGTCTCAATTTCAAACCAACATATGGAGTAAAAGGCAGCTAAGAGCACACATGGAGATACTCACCTGTTTCATCATGATAGTTCACAGCCTCTGTCTCCATCCAGGCATTGTCAGTGTTACGAGGGTCATCTACATATCCTCTGTACACCTAAGGCCCCAAACAAACCAAAACAAGCTCAGCGTCACAACAAACAAGGCGGAACCAGAAAGATTTTCTTCTTTCCCTCTGACACATTTGCCTTTATGGAGTTTTCAATAGTTCCTTCCATTTCCTACACCACGAGAACCTGAGGATCGCAACTTATTTTCATTTCAGCTACACTTTTTCAAGTTCCATCCAGCTGTGAGTGACATGCACAGCTCAAGAGGCTATCACAAGAGACACAGAGCTCACCACAAAGTGTTCCTGGCTGAACAGCTTGTGGAGCTGCCTCTCCAATTTTGCTTTCTCCTCAGGTGATTTCTGCAAAGAGTTCAAGGCCTCCTCCCCAAATTCTCGCCTCAGGGTAGCGCTGATCTTCTCCCCCGGGTCCACCATCCCCTGAGAGGGAGGAAAAGAAAAAAGGTGACTATCCCTCAAATTCCACTTGTTTTAACTCCCAGCTCTTAGTATATTACATCCACCTGTGTCACACTCTGGACGTGGGAAGAACTTTACACTTAGCTGTAAAGATCAAGCACACATGGCCTTCAAAACCTGCAGTAGAATAAACTGTGCCTGCATTAAGCAAGACACAGTCAGAATTAAACAGGAATATCACCTTGCAATGTAGACACAGAAGAAGGCATGCCAGCTGATGCTTGGGCAAAGCTAGTTCAAGAAACATTTCTCCTCACCTCTGCAACACGAGGTCATTCATCAAAAAGCACTTTTTATCACATGCATGACAGTGACCACCTCATGGCCTCACCAGCAGGGAGATGTCAACTGCCTCTGGAGCTTTGCCCTTACCCCTGGAATGGCCCATTCCCCACAGTCTCTCCTCTTGATAGCCACGAACTGCAAGATGCTTTTGCCAGTAACTGGATGAGCAACTTTATTGCCACTTCTGTCCCTTTTCCACCTGCAGCAAACGACAAACAAGAACATGTTTTGCTGCTTCTTGGCACAGGGGCCTGAGAGAGGAACAGCAAGGTGCCTGTGCTGTCACCTGTGAGAGGACAAAGCAGAGAATGAACAGCCAGAGGGGACTGATGGATGTCACCTGGTGGGATGACAACCAAGGGCAAAACGCTGAGGGGTTTTGCACACCTCTGCTGTGTTGTCCTCAGCCAAAAAGGGCAGAAGGAGCCACAATTCTGTAGCCATGCTGATAGCAACAGCTCCTCTGAATGCCCAGCACATCCTGTCAGCTGCAACATTCACTGAGCTGCACTTGTGCCAATCCATACTGAGAGGATGAGCATGTTTCTGCCAGAACAGAGTGGTCATGCAGCTGCAACACCTCTGCACTGCTCACCCAGTGTCAGCATGAGGTCACAAACACCCACCATTGCCTTCAGCAAAAAGGTGACCAAAAGCCAAAACCAAAAACCAAACCAAACCACAACAACAAAAAAAACCCCAACCACCAAAAAGCATTTCTTTTACTTTCAAGGAAGCAAGTCAATAGCATGAGCATCCTTCTGAAAAGGGGAAGAAGTAAAGTGCATCAGGATGATTTGCACAATGGTTCCCAGCTTGCACCTTTGTTAACTACACAGTCTTTTCTGAATGCTCTGTGTGAAACAGTTATCATGTACACATAGATCCTGCTGTCAAAAGAACATTAACAAAAGCATACACCAACCAAAAGAGGATCTTAACCCCACCTCCTCCTATAATATATTAAGTTAGTGGTTTTTGCACAATAAAAGCAAGTTGTTTGGTTTTTTTGTAATTGAGTCATTATGACAGAAAAATATATTTCTACAATTTAATTTCATATGCCTCATCTCAGACCTTTTGGCATATTACATGTACAGCATCAAAGTAGGACATAATCCTTTCAGCTCTTACATATGTTACTGAAGATTATTTGTATAATGTATTTCTATTGAATTACACTTCCTGCATTGTTTGGGGTTTTTTTATCTGCTTTCTCAGCATTTCAGAAGCAATTGCTTGTAATTGCTTACTCTCTGCCACAGAGAAAAAATAAATATTATGAAATTGTGTTTCTTATATCTATGTATCTCTCCATTCAGATACCCATACTTGAACGAGTTTAGACACAGAGAACACACACCAAAAAAAAGGCCATGAAAAGTAATACCCTGTCCAGAGATGCACAGAAGCAGCAAAATTTTTTCTCTCTACTTCAGGGCACCTTGCAGTCACCTGTCTCTTACCTAGTTACAACAGGATCAGCAGCATGGTTTGGTCCCCAGCGCCCCAATAATCCTCTGCCTGTGAGGCCAGTCCTTCCTGCTGGATTTCTGAAATAAGTGTCACAAAACATGACTTATTGTCCTGAACTGATTCCAATTAGATATTAGGCCCAGCCACACCCAGCCCCTCTAATCTCTGAGGATCAGCTGGAATGCAAGATTTATTTATTGCTAAATTTCTATACCCTTAACACAACAGTACATTAAACATATTTATTTCCTCACATTCAAAATATGCTCTGAGTATTCTAAAAAACCCTCAGCTTTAAGGAAAATTAAATAACGAAAAAGGAAAGAATAGCAACACACATTCAGTGTCACCATGCGGTTTAAAGGGCAAGAGATACACTGTGGTTTTCTCCTTCATCAACCTCTTTTTGTGTTTCATAGCACAGGCAAAGGAAATAGACAAAGTGGCTTTGTCATTTTCCAGGTCTTGTGTCCCAAAATGCTCCTGATCCAGCCTTATTCTTATTATGCACACAGCCTTGTCTGAAAACAGAATCCAGTTTCCAAGACTACAGATGCACACAGTATTCAATTATGTACAAAAGGCAGAAAGAAGATAAACTATTTTTAGGTGAGATTACCCAAGCTGTGCCAGGATTTGTCAGTGGAAGGAAATACTCTCTGGCCCTGAGGTATCAGTTCTCCTGTCTCTAGGGGAGACTATCTTGGCTTTGTTCTAGCAGGTACCATGTATCAAAACTGACAGATGTGTAAGAGCCCTGAAACTACACCACTGAAATAAATATGCAAACAAAAAAACACACTCACCGGGGTCTCCCGTTTTCAACCATATACAAACCATTCAGACTCTTTCTCTCCACTTCTCCATCTCTCTCATTGAATTTGGGAGAAAAACTTTTATCACTGTGTGGAAAATAATAATTTAATAGAGATAAGTTATAAAACACAGAACACTCCTCTGCTCCCGAAAGCTTGAATGCCAACCACCAGACCAGCAACACCCATTTGACCAACGAGTAGAATTTACCAGAATTTAAGTTGTAGGTTCTCCCTTTTCTGTAGGAGGCTATGAAGTCTCAACTTTTACTGATGACAGTCTCCCTGCATTTAGTTCTGCTGGCAAAAATGCAGAACTAAAGTATTTAACATAATATCTCCCTAAATTTTCATTTAGACAAAGTGTTCCAAAGGTATTCTTGTTAAGGTTAGAATCTCAGAATCATTTCAGTTGGAAAAGACCTTGAAGATCACTGAGTCCATCCATTAACCCAGCACTGCCAAACTCACCACTAAACCATTTCTCTAACATCTTTATGTTTTACATACCTACGGGGATGGTGATTCAACCACTTCCCTTGGCAGCTTGTTCCAGTGCTCGATAAACCTTTTGGTGAAGAAATTTTTCCTAATATCCAACCTAAGCCTCCCCTGGCACAACATGAGGCCAATTCCTCTTGTCCTACGCCTTGACAGAAGAGACTGACACCCACCTTGTTACACCCTCCTGTCAGGGAGTTGTAGAGAGCGATAAGCTCTCCCCTGAGCTTTCTCTTTCCTAGCCTAAATGTCCCCAGCTCCCTCAGCTGCTCCTCATAGGATTTGTTCTCCAGACCCTTCCCAAGCTCTGTTCCTTTTCTCTGGACACACTCCAGCCTCTCAATGTTTTTGAACACAGGACCTGAGGTGCAGCCTCACCAGTGCCGAGTACAGGGGCAAAATCACTGGCTGGTCCTGCTGGACACACCATTCCTGACACAGGCCAGGATGCCTTTGGCCTTCTTGGCCACCTGGGCACTCTGCTGGCTCATGTTCAGCTGCTGTTGACCAGCACCCCCAGGTCCTTTTCTGACAAACAGCTTTCCAGCCACTCCTCCCCCAGCCTGTAGCTCTGCCTGGGGCTGTTGTGACCCAAGTGCAGGACCCGACACTTCACCTTGTTGAATCTCAGCCCATGGATCCAGCCTGTCCAGATCCCTCTGCAGGGCCTTCCTGCCCTCCAGCAGATCAACACTCCCACCCAACTCGGTGTCACCCACAAACTGACTGAGGGTGACTCG
Source organism: Calyptomena viridis (assembly GCA_013390005.1). Classification (NCBI taxonomy): domain Eukaryota; kingdom Metazoa; phylum Chordata; class Aves; order Passeriformes; family Eurylaimidae; genus Calyptomena; species Calyptomena viridis. The sequence goes on from WEIV01015687.1 coordinate 79,383, forward strand.
ATTCCCTCGTCCAGATCATCGATAAAGATACCAAACAGAACTGGCCCCAGTACTGAGTGTTCCCTGGGGAACACCACTGGTGACCATCTGCCAGATGGATTTAACTCCATTTGCCACAACTGGGCCCGGCCATCCAGCCAGTTTTTAACCCAGCAAAGAGTACACCCACCCACGCCATGAGCAGCCAGTTTCTCTGTGAGAATGCTGTGGGAATTGGTGCCAAAGGCTTTACTGAAATCCAGGTAACCAACATCCACAGCCTTTTCCATCACACACAAACCAAGCAAGTTGCCTGGTGATAAAAGGAGATCAGGTTAGCCAAGCAAGACCTGCTTTTCATAAACCCATGCTCAATGGGTCTGATCATCTTGTTGTCCTGCCCATTCTGCATGATGCAAGATGATCTGCTCCATAACTTTCCCTGCCACTGGCTGGACAGGCAGCTACTTCTCAATACAAAGGAATTTTATTTCCACACATAATTTGCTTGGAAAGTTACACTGATACCTAAATAATGAGTCTGCATTTTAAAGTACTACTAACACCTACTAGAAGCTGACCCAACACTTTCATAACTATACCTTGGCAGAACATCAGGACACCTATGGAATCTGCCTTGCAATCAACAGAATACTAAACCAAATTCAGAGCAAAGTGAAGCACATGCTTACACAGCAATGAGGAACAAAAACCCCAATTACAGCCATGCATTCAACCTGTCACATTTCCTGAGTCAGAGCACTCAACTCAAGAACTACAATTCTACTTCTTTTTCTCATGTTGCATTCAATCCATGAACAAACAACCAGGTATATTATGAAAATGTTCTCCCAAATTCTTAAGAAGAATTAGGAGATTTTTATTTAGCTCTAAACACAGAGAAATACTGCACATCAACAGCTGTCCATTATTCCAATCTCAATCATCAGCTCACTAAAATCATGTGTCAAAGACCTTCACAGCTAACCCAAAATATTCAGTTCTCTAATCACCATTTTTCTTAGTCTTGACTTTTACACATCACTGCAGAATCACGCATCAGTTAGGTTGATGAACTTGTTAACTCAGCTCATGACTATTTCCTGCTTCCATATCCACAGGAGAAAAGCGCCACCATTTCCACTCACTTGATTTGGGGATCTGCCCAACTGGGTCCAGCCAAAACAGACTTTGCAGTGTACTCCACAGGATTATAATCTTCCCACTCAGTCAGCCAGCCCACTTTATCTTCAGGAACTTGGCTACGCTCCACGTGTGATCCTGGATATGGGGAGGTGAGAGCTTTGCTGTGGTAGAACTTGACATTATAACTGTTGAACATGTTCACAGGATGAAGATGGGACCAACAGTTTGCAGATGAGTTACTGAAAAGAGAAATATATATAGCATCACATTCATTAGGCTTTAACCTGTTATCTAATCCCAGATCTGCAAAGTAAATGACAGCAAGTGGAATAGACAGCTCTTTCCAGAAGACAGGTCTCAGTAATATATCATTGCTTCTCTCAGACACCTTGTAAATGTATGCAGGACCAACCAGTTTGGATTTTACCATCAGCTACTTCAAGCAGAAGACTACTCTACTAGGTATACATGAAGATTTCATAGCATGAGAAGAAGTTGAAAACTAGAATTGCCATTCAGGACTGTGTGGAACAGTGACTAGATAGCAATAATACACAAGGAACACCTCCAGGATATTTACAATAAATGCAGCAAGGAGGTGTCCTTGACTGTTAAATCTCTGTGTGGGCATTTCACTAATAAAACAACACAGCCTTGCAAGAGTCCTGTTCTTGCATCCAGGGGTATACCAGGTAAGATCAAGAATTAAATATTCAAAAGCCTAAGCAACACAGCTTTACAGGTTGCAGTGAGCACCAAAATACTGTTTTGTTCAATACAGAGCGGGATAACTAATACTTGAGACCTCTAGTTATTTTATTTTGCCATGGGTTTTCAGAAGCTGAAAGACAAGTCAAGAGTAAACTACTTAAACCAGATCGAGTTATGGTGCCTGTTCATCAGCTCTTAAAAACTTTACACAGGATTTCCTTCAACATACAAAGCAGTCTCCCTCAATTCATTCTTTTTATACTTGCTACAAAGATAAAGATTACACTAGATTAGATACTCAAAGCTCAGGAAGGGGTTATAAACTACAAGAGTACCCTAAACCCAAGATATTAATAAATTTTTAGTGAAAAGTTGGAAAGGTTTTAATCAATAAAGAATTGCTTCCACTATGTTAGAAAATATATCTTTTCTGCAATAGAGTATTCGGATTTTAACATCTGAGCAAGATAATAATGGGACTAATGAGTTTCAGGTAGAAATGGAAAAATCAATTCATGCATTATTTACCCGGTATTTGAACTCAGATGTGAACACTAGATTACAACTAGCAAAACAGGCCACGCTTTTTCAAAAACAGCAGTTTCAGTTCTTGTGAAAAGTACAAAGTTGTATTTTGCATATTGCATATTTTTGTTAAAAAGTAGTTAAAAGTAGTTAAATAAATATTTTATTTAGTTAGATTAGAAGCAGACCAATGTAGCATTGTCTGTGAGTTAAGAATTTATGATAGGTAGTTAGGGATAAGAGTGTGTAGAGAAACCTATATTTACTCTAAAGACCTTTGTTTAAGAAGATGTTTGCCAGACACCCACTTGACAAGGGGTAATAAAATTTGAGCCCTGTATCAACCATTGACATTGAAATGTAACTTTCTGCTTAGAGATAAGGAAAGTTAAGAATGGTTTTAGAAATTTTTTTTTCTCTCTCTCTTTTTTTTTTATCACAAGCTGAGGACCGCCTTCTGTGTGAAAAATTGTATAAAATGTATTACATTTTATAGTTCGGTGTGCATTCACCCTGGGATGCACCCGGCCGTATTGATCCTTTGCTTCCTGAATTTTGTCCCAATAAAACAATTTGCATTTTATGGTGAGCAGTCGTTTCTCACAGTTCTAAACATCTGAGATGCTGTGAAATCTTCAGGTGCACCTGGGAGAGAAGGTTCTACTTTCCCACTGAAGTTGGGAGTTCACTGGTCACAATTACAGGACAGGTCACAATCACTGATGAGCTGCTATTCTCAAAAGCACAATTCACAGAATCACACACAATCACAGAATCACTTAGGTTGGGAAAGACCTCTGAGAACAGCGAGTCCAATCTATGACCAAACACCACCCTGTCAACTATATCACGGCACTGAGTCCTACGTCCAGTCCTTCCTAAAACAGCTCCAGGGACGGTGACTCCACCACCACCCCGGGCAGCCCCTTCCAATGCCCAACCACCCTTTCTGTGAAGAAATTCCTCCTAGTCTTCAACTCGCAAACCACACGAAGTTCACAAAAACCCCTTTAACAGAGATGCGGAAAAAGACAACATCGCTTTTGTACTTTCCAGTAACGACATCGCTTCAAAAGGACAGCCCGGTCTGCGCTTCTGCCAAGCCCCACAGGGACCCTCGGCGACACCGCACACCCCGCGCCAAGCTCCCCTCGGCCCGCAGGGCTCGGAAGGCAGCCCCGGGATCTCGGCCGCTCCCTGCAGAACAGGGCACCGACCTCCGGCAGCGCTGACGGCACCGACAGCGACACCGCCCGCGGTACCTGGGGGCCGGGCGGCGCTGGGCAGCGCACCGGGCGGACAGCACGACGGA
>WEIV01015687.1:90326-105851 GCA_013390005.1 Calyptomena viridis
CTGGCTCATGTTCAGCGCTGTTGACCAGCACTCCAAGGTCCCTTCTAGTGAACAGCTCTGAAGCCACTCCTCCCTCAGCCAGTAGTGCTGCACAGGGTTGCTGTGACCCAAGTGCAGGACCCATCACTTCACCTTATTCAACCTTCTGCAGTTGTCCTTAGTCCACTGATTGAGTCTGTGTGGGTCTCTCTGTAGAATCTTCCTACCCTCAACCAGATCAACGCTCCCACCCAACTTAGTGTCATATGCAAACTCCCTGAGGGTGCAATCAATCCCCACATCCAGATCATCAATAAAGATGTTAAACAGGACCAGTCCCAAAACTGAGCCCTGGGGAACACCTCTAATGACTGGCTGCCAACTTGATTTAGCTCCATGCACCACAATTCTCTGGGCCTGGCCATCTACAGTTTTTTACTCATCAAAGAGTCCACTCATTCGAGATGTGAGCAGCCAGTTTTTCCAGAAAGATGCTGTGGGAGACAGTGTCAAACACTTTACTGAAGTCTAGATAGAGTACATCCACAGCTTTCTCCTCATCTACTAAATGGGTAACTTTGTCAGAGAAGGACAGCACGTTGGTCAAGCAGGACCTTTCCTTCGTAAATCCATGTTGGCTGGGCTTGATCCCCTGGTTGTCCTGCCTGTGCCGTGTAATGGCACTCAGGATGATCTCTTCCACAACCTTGCCTGGAACCAAGGTTAGGCCTGTATTTCCCCAGATCATCTTTTTGATCTTTTTTTGTAGATGGGCATTACAGGATTCATAGACTTGTGACTGTCTAATTGGCATAGCAGGTCATTAACCATGTCATGGATTATGGGGGCTCGACTCAGCTTACTGCCCTTAACTTCCAACTCAGTGAGCTGGCTATCCTGAGGAAAACTGGTCTTGGCATTAAAGACTGAGACAAAAGAGACATTTATTTCCTCATCCCCTGTCACTACACTACCCTCTGCAACAAATGATGGAGACTCTCCTTGACCTTCCTTTAACTGCCAATGTATTTATACAACCATTTTTTGTTGTCTTTAACTGTAGTGGCCAAATCAAGTTCTAGCTGGACTTTGGCCTTTCTAATATTTTCCTTTCGTGGCCTCACAACATCCTTGTAAGTCCTTCCACGTTACCTGACCCTCCTTCCAGAGATTCTCTTTTTTTCCCTAAGTTCTCTATTTAACCACGCTGGTCTTTTTCCTCAATGACTTTTCTTTCTACATGGGGATTTTACTGGAACTGTACTGCCCAAATGGATAGCAGTCAACAAACTGATTCTTGGTTCTCCTTTCTTTGGAGTTGATTTAAGCTCGAGGCCCACACCTATTTCTGTGGCAGGTTGTTCCTCGGTGTTGCTTCCATAATCCTCATCTATTTCCAGTCAAACACAACACTTACGAGATGCTCTCATGTGATATAAGAAACAGTAGAGGGCTAATGTCTATTCCTGCCCTGCCCATCCTTCATTTTAGAGATTCAGGCTGCATTTCTTCTAAGAATCTTCTCACATGAGAAAAACGGAATATCCATTGATCAATGCACATTAATTACTGTTTTCTAAGATTTCCTGACATTTGTCTGTCTGGTTGCAACTAAGGTGACTTTTTTTTGAGACACTTGGTATGCATTCCACAACTATTCCCCAAAGCAGCAATATCGAATCCAGCACTACATTCTGGCACAGGGAAAGTTAGAATTAGTTTCTCAGATGGATTACATTATTTGGGATTTTTTTTGCATCCTAGCCTGTACTTTATGATCATTTAGGACATTTGCAGTTGCAGAAAGTTAGAAATACTACTTATTTCTTCTAACTTGAGCTTTTTCCCTTCCTGCAGCTCAAGCAAGTTTGCTGCAGTTGGATTTCATAAAGCTCTGACAGAGGAGCTCTCTACCCTGGGAAAGGATGGAATAAAAACAACATGCCTTTCTCCAGTCTTTATAAACACTGGATTTGTCAAAAACCCCAGTATAAGGTAACTCCCAATACTCTGCATTCCTGTCCTTTCTTCTTTGTACCAAGGCACAGCATATTCTCCGCAGCCTTAGGCCTTCTATTCCAACTGACTGTATAATAACAGTGTAGAAGAAGAAGAAGAATTGCCTAAAGAAGATCTGCAGTGTCCTTTAACCCATGTAACAGTGGCATCTGAATCACCTGAGTTTGTGCCTGTGGGAAGCATCCTACATCAGCTTGTACCACCCCTTTGTACCACTGCAGCTCTTACATGTGTGCTTTCCTGTGTAGGCTTGGAAAGATTCTGGAGATTGATGAAGTTGTAGAGGCTCTGATGGAAGGAATAGTGACCAACCAGAAAATGGTTTTTGTTCCACCACAGCTAAACATTGCTTTGCTTTCTGAAATGTAAGTAGCAAAAGGAAATTAAAAAATGGGGGTGGAAAGAACAATGCTAACTACCTGAACATACGAGGTTCAAACTTGTAACATCTGAATCAAGTTTAATTTTATTTTATGGGAAACTGCATTTTGCACTCATGGTAGTAAGAGATATAGTTTGGCAACCTAAAGAAATCTTGAATGACAGTTGGACAGAAGTAGTTTACATTCAGCCTGGTTCCATTTATATCATCTTCAGTATTTGGCATCACTGTACTTATTTATCAATCCAGATTTGACATCCATATGCCTGTAGTGACTATATAATGTGTAACTGTCTGCAGGAGAGAATATTATTTATTAAACAACTGCCCATCTAAAATATTTTAGTATAAGACTGACACATAACAAGGTAGTGAAATATCAGTGGTTCTTTCTGGTTCTTTCTGTCTATAGCAGACATCATACACAAAGATTTTTTGGAGCCCTCTCACAGGTCCTTGTGATCCACTTGGTGCAGAGAACTGTTGTCAGTGGAGAGCTCAACTCCTCTGCAGGGCAGNGTTGGTCAAGCAGGACCTTTCCTTCGTAAATCCATGTTGGCTGGGCTTGATCCCCTGGTTGTCCTGCCTGTGCCGTGTAATGGCACTCAGGATGATCTCTTCCACAACCTTGCCTGGAACCAAGGTTAGGCCTGTATTTCCCCAGATCATCTTTTTGATCTTTTTTTGTAGATGGGCATTACAGGATTCATAGACTTGTGACTGTCTAATTGGCATAGCAGGTCATTAACCATGTCATGGATTATGGGGGCTCGACTCAGCTTACTGCCCTTAACTTCCAACTCAGTGAGCTGGCTATCCTGAGGAAAACTGGTCTTGGCATTAAAGACTGAGACAAAAGAGACATTTATTTCCTCATCCCCTGTCACTACACTACCCTCTGCAACAAATGATGGAGACTCTCCTTGACCTTCCTTTAACTGCCAATGTATTTATACAACCATTTTTTGTTGTCTTTAACTGTAGTGGCCAAATCAAGTTCTAGCTGGACTTTGGCCTTTCTAATATTTTCCTTTCGTGGCCTCACAACATCCTTGTAAGTCCTTCCACGTTACCTGACCCTCCTTCCAGAGATTCTCTTTTTTTCCCTAAGTTCTCTATTTAACCACGCTGGTCTTTTTCCTCAATGACTTTTCTTTCTACATGGGGATTTTACTGGAACTGTACTGCCCAAATGGATAGCAGTCAACAAACTGATTCTTGGTTCTCCTTTCTTTGGAGTTGATTTAAGCTCGAGACCCACACCTATTTCTGTGGCAGGTTGTTCCTCGGTGTTGCTTCCATAATCCTCATCTATTTCCAGTCAAACACAACGCTTACGAGATGCTCTCATGTGATATAAGAAACAGTAGAGGGCTAATGTCTATTCCTGCCCTGCCCATCCTTCATTTTAGAGATTCAGGCTGCATTTCTTCTAAGAATCTTCTCACATGAGAAAAACGGAATATCCATTGATCAATGCATATTAATTACTGTTTTCTAAGATTTCCTGACATTTGTCTGTCTGGTTGCAACTAAGGTGACTTTTTTTTGAGACACTTGGTATGCATTCCACAACTATTCCCCAAAGCAGCAATATCGAATCCAGCACTACATTCTGGCACAGGGAAAGTTAGAATTAGTTTCTCAGATGGATTACATTATTTGGGATTTTTTTTGCATCCTAGCCTGTACTTTATGATCATTTAGGACATTTGCAGTTGCAGAAAGTTAGAAATACTACTTATTTCTTCTAACTTGAGCTTTTTCCCTTCCTGCAGCTCAAGCAAGTTTGCTGCAGTTGGATTTCATAAAGCTCTGACAGAGGAGCTCTCTACCCTGGGAAAGGATGGAATAAAAACAACATGCCTTTCTCCAGTCTTTATAAACACTGGATTTGTCAAAAACCCCAGTATAAGGTAACTCCCAATACTCTGCATTCCTGTCCTTCCTTCTTTGTACCAAGGCACAGCATATTCTCCGCAGCCTTAGGCCTTCTATTCCAACTGACTGTATAATAACAGTGTAGAAGAAGAAGAAGAATTGCCTAAAGAAGATCTGCAGTGTCCTTTAACCCATGTAACAGTGGCATCTGAATCACCTGAGTTTGTGCCTGTGGGAAGCATCCTACATCAGCTTGTACCACCCCTTTGTACCACTGCAGCTCTTACATGTGTGCTTTCCTGTGTAGGCTTGGAAAGATTCTGGAGATTGATGAAGTTGTAGAGGCTCTGATGGAAGGAATAGTGACCAACCAGAAAATGGTTTTTGTTCCACCACAGCTAAACATTGCTTTGCTTTCTGAAATGTAAGTAGCAAAAGGAAATTAAAAAATGGGGGTGGAAAGAACAATGCTAACTACCTGAATATACGAGGTTCAAACTTGTAACATCTGAATCAAGTTTAATTTTATTTTATGGGAAACTGCATTTTGCACTCATGGTAGTAAGAGATATAGTTTGGCAACCTAAAGAAATCTTGAATGACAGTTGGACAGAAGTAGTTTACATTCAGCCTGGTTCCATTTATATCATCTTCAGTATTTGGCATCACTGTACTTATTTATCAATCCAGATTTGACATCCATATGCCTGTAGTGACTATATAATGTGTAACTGTCTGCAGGAGAGAATATTATTTATTAAACAACTGCCCATCTAAAATATTTTAGTATAAGACTGACACATAACAAGGTAGTGAAATATCAGTGGTTCTTTCTGGTTCTTTCTGTCTATAGCAGACATCATACACAAAGATTTTTTGGAGCCCTCTCACAGGTCCTTGTGATCCACTTGGTGCAGAGAACTGTTGTCAGTGGAGAGCTCAACTCCTCTGCAGGGCAGTAAGGAAGGAGAGGAAGAACAAGAGAACATTTTTTCTTCACAGATTACTATTTCCCTTGGGCTTGCAAACAACAGTTTCTCTGAATCGGGGTAGTTCCACAAAGAGCTGAGGACCTGCTGCTTATTAGCGTTTGATTCCTCATCTAGCAAAGACAGAGGTCACAGAGACTGGGAAATTTGCTTCAAAAGGGCTCTACTGCTCTCTGCCATGTAAAGCAAAATTTGTCCTCTCACACATCTTTAATATCCAGTGTAGCTGCTGTGCTGAGGAGGTGTTTTTACCAGAGCTCAAGCTCCAAATCTGGAATTCATATCAGAACAACTAAGTTAACCTCTCAGTTAACACCTACAGTATTTCATGAAACACTAGTAATACCTTGTTTGCAAAGGAGATATAACTCTTAAGAGAAAGAATCCTAGGAGAGGAAACTACACCTCAGTTTTAGCATCTCATCCTTCTGTAGACATGCTATTCAGAGCATGAAACATAATACACACCTGTGTCTGAACAACATTGAGCCTTCCTGGATCCTGCAGCAATGTTGCAACCCAAATACCCAGTAGATACCCAGCATTGGAACTGTCCCACCAGGACTTGGCTGGGACTGGAGTTTAATTAGTCAAAGATTGATAAGAGCTATGTATTCTTTAGAAATAATTCCCAGTTTAAGACTTAGTCTCAGTCTGTGTGTGTCCATGTGTTCTGCTCCCAAACCAGCTCTTCCCTCACCTGCAGTGCCCCTTTTTCCCATAATTTAAGTTTCTATTCCACATTTAATGTCATGTTATCTCTTTCAGGGTGTTTCCAGAGCGTGCCCTGAATTTTCTGAAGAAGCTGATCACTCCAAAGTTTGATGCAATCATTGGGCAGAGAAGCACCCAGTGAAAAGCAAGAATTGATCCTCATTTCCCAGTGGCACACAGTGAAAACACAACAGCCACTGAGGGTAATTCAGCTGGTTTGATTTAGAGCAGAACTAAGACAGGTGCTTCCAGGCACCATTTCCAAGCACCCCTAAGGGTTTATCCCACACCTGGAGCAGGATAACATGGAGTGTTAGCAAAGCAGAGATGCAGCTCTAGAAGTCTAAAGGGCTGCTTTAAATGTACTTCATATCACCTCTGTCTTGTAGTGTTGATGCAGACAGGAATTCCCACAAAGCCCGTGTTTGGGACAGCACAGCTGCCTACCTGAGTGCAAAGGGATTGCCTTAAAATACGTTAGCATGGACTCATCCCTGAGCAAAAGCTGTCTTACAAGAAGCAATTTCTAGAGGAGGTGGGTGGCCCGTTTCACCTCAATTTATCTTTTTAAATTTAAAAAAGTGTGCTCTAATGAACACTTGCAGTTTCATGTGCATTTGTAATGAGCATTATTGAATTGATTGAATTATTTGTATTATTGAAATAACACAGCCTTGTTTGTAATGTAATGCCTAATTACACAGATTATCAATTATGCATTAGCACCATCAACACTCCTTATTACAAATAAATATATTTTCTAACCCAAAGGTGTCTCTCGGCAATGAAAGCGGGAACTAGGTCCAAGAAAGGATGTTGGAGCAGGTGCCACAACAGTGGAAGGGTCAGCCAGAGTCTGCCAACCACCAGGCCAGGCTGCAGGGATGAGACAAGTCCCCAGTCACAGCAGGAAGCCACACCAGGATCAGGGAGGTACAGGACCAGGCATGACATGCCACCAGCACAGCCCACACAAAGGCTGGGGCCAAGGCCAGGGCTTAAAGGTGGGTGCCAGGGCAGAGGGGGCACGGGGAAGGCTCCAGATGAGCCTTTTGCTCCTCGTCACAAGCCAGTGGCCTGATCTGATGGGACCCACCTTGACCAGGAGGTTAAACCCGCAAAGGTCTGTGGTCCAAGAGAGCAGCACCTGATGAAATACAGGTCAAAGACCCCTGGAGAGCACAGATTATCTGTGCACCTACTTGTGCAATTCCTGACCGTGCCAGGCACTTGCTGGCTCACAGCCATCCAAGGGAGGCCTGGACATGCTGCAGCCTTTGGCTGTTGGAATCCATCCTGCTCACGGGAGCATTTCATGTTGTCCTGTAAACAAGTTCTTCACAAAAGGGAGAGCCCTCATCATCCAGCTCCTCCTGCTCTTACTTGGCAACAGGTAAAAGTTTGCACTGCTGATGGTCTACAAAACTGTTTTCCTTTTTGCTCATATAACAGGACATTCAAGGTGTGTCAAAAAACAACTTCTCAGCTTCACTTCTTTTGTTTCATAGTGCAACACTCCTGCAGCCAAGACCAGGAAAGAAAGAAGGGGTTTGCAAATTTCAAGACATTTAAAAAAAAGTTATAGCAAATTAAAGAATATTTAGGCATAGTATGCATTTAAAAACAAAGCCAAAATATGGGGGGCTTGTGTCCTGGCTTATTTTTGAGCTGCATATTGCCATCTTCTAGCATGACGGTCTTCACATATGTGAGACACTTGAATCCAGAGCACATCTGTTTGGCTTTTTTGATTAAATTCACTTTCACTTGTTATTACCTAATGAGGAGTCAAAAGGTCTAAAAATACAGATGCTTTAAAATTTCAAAAGGTCTGCCAGAGCAAGCAGTATACTGAGCAAAAGACCCCTGAGACAGACAAGTCACCAGGCCCTCTTCTCAGACTGGGGAAGGACTGGCTTCAGTAGGATATATCAGACAAGGTATTTGGCTTCTCCTTACACACCATTCCCACTAGCCCTGTGTATAATTCAGATTCTGATGACAGTATTAAATTCAAAGACAAAAATCCATCTAGGGAATGACAGATAGTGCTCTACTGCAGATTTTCTCTGAGAACTTTCTCCCAAGGAAAGGGAGCACTCCTGTTTTTCCAGAGCTGGTCCAGTCTCTCAGAGCCCAGAGGAATTACTGGGCAAGGCAACTTGCTCATTACTTCATATGTGGCTGCAGTTCTTCTCTGTGTCTCCTATGGCTGCAAGTCTTCTGCTTGACTTAAAGAAACATATGCAAAAGCAAGGATTTAAGTCCTCATCTCCTGAACACCAGTCACAGAACTGATTCAGTGGCCTCATGCTCTGCCTCCTGCTGAGGTGTGTCTGGGAGTCAGTGCTTCTGTGCCCTCCCTCCCTCCTCTGCCTTGGCCACAGCACTGACATTTTCCGTGCCAGGAAAATGACAGCACCGCTGAGCCATGCAATTAGGGTCTGGCCCAAAGGCTGATGTATTAATTAAGCAGAGAACGAAGTTCCAAGAGAAAATCAGGAAGTGCCTAGCTCAGAATCTCTCTGCTGGAGTCAACCCGATCTCTCATAGACAAGGTGAGCAACAGTGCAGCCAAACCACCAGGACAAAAGCAATACTTTTCAAGAACTAGAATCTTAACTGAAGACTGATTTTGATCAGTTGACAGATGTTCGTGAAACCTTCGCTCTTCCCCAAGCAGCTCAAATATATTCTTAAATGAAATTGTGAACATGATTGTGATGCATCTAGTTTTCTAACTGAAAAGCAAAGGAGTAAGGTCAGCAATCCTTTTCAAGTAGAACCATGCAGTTACATTGTTAGAGCAGGAAAAACCCGCTGAAACTACTTTTTTCCATTTCCTATAAGTATTCCTGTTCTGGCTAAGGTTCTGGATACTTCATTACGCACAAGCAAGTCAAAATGTGAGTTGTGTGATTTAGACTCAGCTAGGTAAGGATGACCCCATTCACACAGTCAGTGACATTTTCCAGAGGACTTGAGGAAACTACACTGTTGTGGCTTAAGATGGAAGGTCTGAGTATGGATCACTAATTAAAAGACAGAATGAGAGAGAGCAGCCAGGCAAGAGCTCACCTGTGGAGTTCCCAGGTTGAAAGGACTTATTCAGCTTTCCTTAAGTAACCTGGAAGAGTAAGGTAGGGGACAAAGTCTGGTATAATGGAAAGAAGGGCCATGAAGAAAACTGCTCAAGGAGCTCATGGGACTGAGCAACTGGGCAGTCACAAGGCAGAATTTCAGAACAATCACAATACAAAGCTGAAGGGAATTTCAAGATGCTTTTGCCAGTAACTGGATGAGCAATTCTATTGCCAGTTCTGTCGCTCCTCCACCTGCAGCAAACGACAAACAAGAACGTTTTGCTGCTTCTTGGCACAGGGGCCTGAGAGAGGAACAGCAAGGTGCCTGTGCTGTCACCTGTGAGGGGACAAACAAAGCAGAGAACGAACAGTGAGTGGGGACCGATGGATGCCATCCGGCAGGATCGCAACCGAGAGCAAACCACTGAGGGTTTTCGCACACCTCTACCGCCTGTGTTTTCCTCAGCTAAAAGGAAACCAGAGCAGCGCTTTTTGTAGCCACGCCCGGCACATCGTGCCAGCGGCAGGAGGAGCGTGTTTCTGCTGGAACAGATCGGACGTGCAGCCCCAGCACAGGGACAGGACAGCACAGGGACAGCGGGGACCGAGGACCGAGCTCCGGGCGGGAATGGGAGGAGCAGCCGCCCCGGGCTCCCTGCCCGGGCTGGGCGGCGCGGGGGTGGATCCTGCCGGGAACGGACAGGACGAGCGGTCAGAGCTGAGGCGGCCGCGGGCGGCTGGTAAATAAACAACCCACGCCCACGTTAAAAGAGATTAAAGTTCAGTTTGGCCGTCAAAGGACCTCTTGGGAAAAAAATGAATCTGTTCGTGGAAAGTCTCCTGTTTCTGGGCACGCTCGCCTTCTCCTACCTGGAGGCTTTTGTGAAGCTGTTCGTCCCCGTGAAGAGAAAGTCAGTCAGCGGAGAGCTTGTGCTCATCACGGGGGCTGGCCATGGCGTCGGCAGAGCCACCGCCTTGGAGTTCGCCAAGCGCCAGAGCAGGCTGGTTCTGTGGGACATCAGCAAGGTAATGGCACAGCTCGAGTCCTCGCTCCTTAACCTGCGAGACCACCGCGGCTTTAAGAGCGTAAGAAGGGCTGCACCAGGTTGCGTCCACATCAGCTCCTTCCACCTCCGCTGCCACCGGCTCGCGGTGGGCTCTGACTGGGATGCTGAGCGCCAGGAGAGGGTTTGGCCCCGCTTGCAGCAGAGGATGCAGGGCTCTGGGTCCCACAGTTCCTCAGTGCTACTTGGCAGCACCTGGCAGAGTACCTGCGGGAGGGAAGGGAGTGCTCAGCCAGCTGCTCTTGGAACCGCTGCCTCGGCTGGCAGGCAGAGCACGCTGAGACCGGAGGAGCAGGTTTGCCTTTGCTGTGTTTGTTTAACCTCAGGTATTGTTTGCATACGTTGCTGGAAGATGTGTTTTCTCTTTCCTGATATCAACAGCATCCCTGGGCTGAGCTGTGTGTGAGCTCTGCTGCCCTCCGGGGTAGCTACACGTGTAGGTGGCTCCTCGCTAAATGTCCACACTGGCCCAAACTCCATCTCGGGGAATTTGACTGGAATGCAGAAAGCCCGTGGCACGTGGAGGATGGACAGATACCAACCTGCAGCCTGGCATTCAGTAGGGATGAAGGCCAGGTGCTGTGCGTAGGTGCAGTCAGGCGTGCAGGGAGGGTGAGAGGCGGGACAGCAGAGAGAGGGAAAGGTTTCTGTCACAGTGGATCAGAAGCTGCAGAGTTCGTCCTTGAAACTGCAAAACAAAACCCAGCCCACCACAAACTAACAAAAAACCCCCAAACCACTAAGCCCAAGACAAGCCTATAATAAGGAGATGTATAAACAGAGAGGATACTGTAGAACATTTTCAAAGTCTGTACATGCTCCCCGTTATGGGTAAGACCAGACACTGGAGGGGTGGAGGAGGCACCTTCTCCTGATGTGTACACGGCTGCAGCAAAGTAAAGCATTGTCCATGTTCACTGGATGGAATGGGGGGATTAAAGAATAAATTTAGTTGCAAGAGTTACCTGGCTTTGGTGCTTGGAAATAGTTTGTAAGCGTGGGTGTAAGAAGGCAGTGAAATACAATACCAAAGGAGGTGGTGGATCCTGCAGGATCCAGCTGCCTTGACAAAGCGTCTTTGCTGCGAGCCCTAAGCCTTAAGCAGCAGCTGGGACTGAGGGCAGCTTCCCAGTTACCCCTCCAGTAACCTGCACAGCTTTTGTCAAGTGCTGAGCTGTCCCAGGCTATTTGTGACGTGGGGCTCTTCACTGCACAGGTCCCTACTGGCATGGCTTTCTGGCATCTGGGGACAAGGCTACAACAAAGTCACTTCTTCCCTGGCTTAGTGGGTTGATAGATTGACTCAGAGGAGCTTCTGTTCTGTGTGTGTCAAATGTCATTCCATTAAATTTCTACGTTTTGCACTGTTGTGGTGTGTTGACCTTGGCTGGATGCCAGATGCCCGCCAAGCCACTCTATCATTCCACCTTCTCAGCTGGACTGGGGAGAGAAAATAACACCAAAAACTACTTGTATGCCGGGATAAGGCAGTTTACTAAAGCAAAGGCAAAGGTTTGCGCACGCACAAGCAATGAGAAAAAAAATGTTTTGTTCTCTACTTCCTATTTGCAGGCAATGTCCGCCCACATCCTGGGAAGCAGGACTTGAGCGCACGTAGTGGTCGCTCCGCAAGGCAATCGTCATAAAAAATGGATGCCACTTCTTCTTGCTCCTTTTCTTGTCTTTTATATCTGAGCTGACGTGATAATAGTATGGAATATCCCTTTGGTCAGTTTGGGTCAGCTGTCCTAGTTCTGTCCCTTCCCAGGATCTTGCCCACCCCCCTCCTACTGATTGGAGGGGAATGTTGGAAAGACAGCTCCGAGGCTGTGCCAGCGCTGTGAGGCTGCTGTGGGGAAATGAACTCCATCTCAGCCAGACCCAGTACAACTGTGGAGGGCTTCTCTCTTCTCACACCCAGTCTGTGAATACAGAAACACACAGAACCACTTTTCATATCTCTAGTGTCAGGCAAGCCTGTGTTTTAAGAGTTCTGTTTACAGTCATAATGTTCGCCTGCGGTGCTGTGATAGGCACTGTGTGCCCCTTTCTGCCTAGTTATGTGTGGCTTACCAAGGCAAACTCTCTCTTGTTGCCACATTCCTAAGGCTAAGAGAACTGGGGTTGTTCAGCCTGGAAAAGAGACAGCTTCAGGGTGACCTAATTGCAGCCTCCCAATATCTGAAGGGAGCCTAGAAAAAGATGAGATGCAGAGAGACTGTTTACAAGAGTATGTGGTGACAGGACAAGGAGGAATGGCTTCAAACTGAAAGAAAATAGGTTTAGATTAGATATTGGGAAGAAATTCTTTATAGTGGGGGTGGTGAGGCACTGCAGCAGTTTAACCAGAGAAGTCTTGGATACCCCAGACCTGGAAGTGTTCAAGACCAGGTTGGATGGAGATCTGAGCAATCTGGTCTAGTGAAAGGGGAGTTGGAACTAGATGATCCTTAAGGTCCCTTCCAACCCAAGCCATTCCATGATTCTCTGATTCGTTTTTGACAGTCACTCTATTCAGGCCTGAAATTTAAGAATGGAATACCTGTTCTCCCAGGGACTCCAGCTACAACTCTCCCTGGGTAGCCATGAACTGTTCAGGGGCCTGGCAGTGGATACACAATGAGGAAACATCTTCAGCCTGTGATTGCTCTGGGCAGCACCCTACAGGCAGGGGACAGTTGTGCACGGGTATGTTTCTTTTCTGCCTCTTTCAGCACGGCGTTGAGGAGACAGCAGCAGAATGCAAAAGGCTGGGAGCCACTGTTCAGACCTTCGTGGTGGATTGCAGCAAACGGGAGGAGATCTACAGCACTGCAGAGAAGGTAGGGGAGCAGGGGCACGGCCAAAGGGTTGCTCAAATGTGCTTGATTTCCAAAAAGTTGCGAAAACCAGAGAAGACGCATTGCACACAAATCACACAAGCCCTTGGAACCTCCCTGCTCCTTGCTGCTCTCTGCACACAGAGTGCTGTAGCACTTCTGAGAGGCCGGTCAGTATCCTCCTCTTTCGTGAGGCTCCAGCATATCATACCTTGTTGCTAAGTTTGCTCTTTAGAGTTCCAGCCTCTGAAGGAACACAGGCAGCACTGAGGACATAAGAAACATTTTATTGCAAAGGCTGTGGTCCAGCTGGCTCAAAACTTTCTGTACCTCAACGTCCCAGCCGTGACTTCACAGTCCAAATTGTGTCTGTGTGCAGTGTGTGGAAGACAATAAATACCAGCAGTAATTATTTAAGGGAGAAGAATCAGATCTAAACCAGATTTCATGGTGACACTGCACACTTTCTGCCACATCTGGAAAAGTGGTTTGATCTTCCTCTTCCTAGAAGCAACAGTGTTAAGAAATAAATTAATTGTTGCTTATCCTCTGCAGCCTTGTTTTTGTTTGTTTGTTTTTTAATAATGAATGACAGACATGCTTGTGGGCCTTTTGTTTCTCTCCCAAAGGTGAAAAAGGAAATTGGGGATGTGACCATCCTGGTGAACAATGCTGGTGTGATCACAGCTGCTGACCTGCTGTCAACTCAGGACCACCAGATAGAAAGAATGTTTGAAGTCAATATTCTTGCTCACATATGGGTAAGGGCCACTACCATCTCCATACTACATTTCTGGGGAGTGTTTTTGAGGAGGCATATTTAGACTAACCATTGTTACCAGAGAATTACCAAAGTGTCTTTTGGATGTGTACAGCACAGGAGCACCCAAGTGGACTCTGTTGGGAAACTTGAATTGCTTCTTGCTGATCTGAGCAGGCTGGTGACAGCCTCACTTGCAGCTTGGGTTGTTCTCTGTCAAGAGCTGTAGGTGGGGCTTACAAACTGGGAGGGTTTCAGCTCTTAAGCAATTCTTGTTTGCTGCAGAAGAGAAGCTACAGATTGACAAGTGTTTTATTGGAAGTGCTGGGGGTGAGGCATTGTCAGCATTGCCACTGGCAGCTGAAACCTAAAATGCAGCATAGGAAAGATGTGAAAAAGAGCTCCTGTTTATAGCCAACTTCTGAAACATTTACAGAGCAGGTTTCCAGCTGATCAGAGAACAGGTGTCCCTGTGGCTCTGAGAATCTGAGGTGCTGTGCAGCACAAAGCATTAGTCACTTAATGAATGATATTCAGGATCAGTGCTGAATATGCCTAAGAGAACATTGTTCTCTTTTCTCTCTCCTGCATTTTTGCCTCTTGCCCTAAATGACTGTGAAGACCACAAGAGCTTTTCTGCCAGCCATGCTAAACAACAACTACGGGCACATTGTTACAGTGGCTTCTGCAGCAGGTCATTTTGTGACTTCTTTCATGGTGGCTTATTGGTAAGTGATTTTTTTAATCAGCTCTCTTAATTTTTTTTTTGGTTGTTATTTTTAATTGCATCTTCTGCATCATAAAGTACCCAGTAACAAATAATCCTCCCACTGAATATGGTATGGCTAAAGGTCTGTGCTAAGGAAGGTGAAAGCACAACAGCCAGCACTTGAGGATGCCTGGATGTTCCCACCAATTTACCTATTAACTCTGACTAACTTGAGAGCAAGGCTTGTATGAAAGAATAGTCGTGTGGGATATCAACTAATGAAAGATTCTGCTTTCTTCTCTCCCTCACTGATCCAGACTTTTGCTTAGCAAAAAAGGTATCCTTCTCCCTTCTCTTTCTTAGATCACGGTGATTCTGTTAGTTGTGGTAGTGTTGTCAAGTAAACTCTTAACAAGTAGCTTTTGATCTTTCTACCATTGTGGCTGTGACTGTAGTGTATAGAAATACTTCTGCCTTCGTGACATAAACCTGCTTTTTTTACTTGAAACCTGTCAAGAATATCAATGCACAGAAAACCTGTTCTATTGCATATTGTCATTCTGCATGACATCTAACCCTCTACAGCAGCAGCTCCAGGTGCAGCAGTCTTCTCTGTTTCTATTTTCTTTGGAGTTGATTTAAGCTAGAGGGCCACATCTATTTCCATGGCAGGCTGTTCCTCAGTGTTGCTTGCATAATGCTGCTCTGTCTCAGAAGTCACACAAAACTGTTACAAGATGTTCCTGTCTGGCACGAGAAACAGTAAAGGATTAATCATCACTTCTACCCTGCCTGTCAGTCTTAATTTTAGAGATTCAGGCTGCATTCCCTCTAAGAACTTATTGCATGGGAAAAACAGGATGTCCATCAATTGATGCACATTAGTTACTGTTTTCTAAGATTTCCTGCTATTTGTGTGTCTGTTTTGTTTATATGTTCACACGTTCTCAGCTTTCCACAATTGCACTACAAGCTGGTATATCTAATCCAGCTCTATGTTCTGGCATAGGGAAAGTAGAATTAGTCCCTGCCCTGTCTCTCAACTGGATTACGTTATTTGGAGGTTTTTTGCCTCCTAGCCTGTACTTTATGATCCTTTAGGCCATTTGCAGTTGCAGAAAGTTAG
>WEIV01015688.1:1386-43518 GCA_013390005.1 Calyptomena viridis
TTTTTTTTTTTTTTTTTTTTGTCCTAAAGCTAAAATGGCTCATACTATTAGAATAATGAAGTGGTGTGCAACTAAGTGTTTAGCAATTCCTGAGATAGCAGGTGCTTGGCAAGGCATCTGTCACTTTATCTGTCAAACCTTTCTTGGAGTGTCTTGCCATCAGTGGTAGCTGACTGTGGAATTAATAGCATTCAATGGGGAGGTGAAGAAAGAGATAATCACTAATTACTGTATATGATTTGATCTGTCACTGTTTTTAAACCTTACATACTGATGTTCAACATATTATTTTTATGAACAGGATTTGCTAGGACCCTGCCTCTCCTTTTTATATTGTTACCTTTTGATCTGAAGAGAGTCTGGCACCTCTTTTCTTGCTGCTCTCTGAAAACAAATATGTGTCAAATAAGGTATAAATAGTTTTGGCAATACTGCTATTAAATGTGGATATGGTAGAAAGCAGAGTTCTTGTGACGCTAGTACAGCTCCTTGGTATCCAGACTTCCCAAAGTTCCTGTATTCTAGAACACAGCTCAAAGGTTCAGTTCAAAGTTTTTGCATCATTCCTCACTGCCAGCGTCCAGAAGTGAAACTCAGTGAGGAGGGAGCTGTCACCTGACAACCAAAGAAATAGTATTTTTTTTTCTTTATCCGTATGGCTGGATGCTGGAGCTTGTCCTTCCTCCAAGCTCTGTGTTTTTACCTAGCTGTGTTCTGACCCTGTATTGAGGTGAGGGCCCATGTTGCAGTAGCCAACTGAACAGCATAGTCTGGCTGCTCTACACAATAAGGTAACCCAGCAGCAAGGCAGCACAGCATGGCTAGCCGAGGCAGTGGCCTCATCAACAAGAACTCACTCATATGTTTTGTGCCACTCAATCCCCAGTCAAGGGTTGTGGCAATGTGGAATAATATGAAGTGGGATTTTTTTAGAATTATCTCTGCTGCCTCTGGCTCTGTCTGGTCTTTAGTTCACGGACTGTTCAAATTCAACAGATAGTGCTGGAGCAGAAAAGACTACTGTGGAAAGTTTACTGGAGATAAAGAGCTCTTTCTTCATGAAGAGGTCCTAAAAATAATCAGGGGAGACGAAATTTTTTCCCTGCATGTTGTGAAGAGTCCTTGCTTGTACCTGAACTTTGTATCTACCTTCAACTCATGCTTCTGTAGTAAAAATTATATCAAACATGAAAGAAGATAAGAAACCAATTTATGACTGGCTTCGAGTCTGAGTACTGAAGAGTATTTTTACTGTAAAACAGGAGCCACCCTGGGTCAGCTGGAGACAGTTCAGTAGTTTTAGAACTATGTGCTTAGTTCCTACTGCTTTTTAAAGCTATTACAAAAGAAGCATGATATAAATCTATGTTTATTAAAGGCAGTATCTATATGCATTCCATTTCCACAGGCTTGAGGCAGTGTAAGCCTACAAACATGATAAGTAATTTCAATGAAGCTCTTAAAAAAAATCTGGGTTGTAAGAATTGTCTAAAGACCATTCTGGTCAAAGCTTATTTAATGTATACTTGACAAGTAGGCACCTCTGTAAGTGCACCTCTGTTGCACTTAAGAAGCAACTTAGATCTCTGTGACTGAGATGGATCCAGCCTTTTTTAGAAAGGGAAATACTGATATTTTGGCTTTATTTCCTGTTATTACCAATGTTAAATTTTTGCTTCAGTATTTGTAACAAGCTTTATAGGTATTTGAGCACAACTGTCCCATGCTTGTGCTCAATAAGCCTATGCTACTGGCTACAGCAGACAGAGCAAATGGGTCTGTAGAAATCTGTAAAAAGCAGAGACATTTGTAGACATAACGACAGTTTTCATGAACTTATACATGCTCCAAATTAATATTTTTTAAAGTCAGATGCCAGTCTCAGCTATACAAAGAGAAGTTCTATCAATAATGTAGAATATTTTTTTTAAATGGATACTGAGTTGCTATTGGTCCATCTATACATATGTATATATTCTGAAGCAACATGGATGAATGGTATTGACAGGGTTGGATACCACAAAATAGATAGTATAAGTATTGGAAATATGGAAATGGTCACTGTAGTCTACTCAAATCTAGTGTAGGATTTTCATAAAATTTTAATATCTTAAAATAGAGCACCTTTACTAAAGGTAAGGAACCTGGTTAGCTAAGTGGATACAGTAGGTGTTTCTAAGTAATACTATTGGCTCTAAAACTATCTTTAAAAATTTTCACTTATGTCCTGGCACTAGAGTAAATGCAGACCTGTGGTCGTGCCTGAAGATGATTCTGCTAAGGATGTGCTACACCAGGATGGCCTCACTGCACCTTGGAATTCAGATCCTGGACTAGTTGGGGTCAAACCTTATTTCTGGAAACACTTTTGCTGCTGAAACTACTGCAGGTTACCAATCAAATCTTCTCTTTCCTCCGCCATAACTTCTGACAGAATAAAATAGCCTCTGTCCAGATTTGATGCTATTGATCTTCCACAGGTGACTATTTCATACTTGTCCTTTAAAAGTAAATTATGACTACATAACTGATTTGAGGAGTTAAATCAAAGACCAAAGTAGCATTTTCATCTTAAAAAGTAACTAAAAAGGATACTCAACCCTTGTTTTTTTAGTGAAAAGCTAGCATTTTCCACCCAAAGTTCCACTCTTAAAATGTCAGTAATTCTCAGCCAGGCCTGCTATATGGAATGTCAAGTGGACTCAGGTTGATACTAAGTTTTCTTTAAAGCATCTCTTTTATTATTAATATACTTTTAATAGCATCTCTCTGATTGTTTTACAGACTGCCTACTACTCAGGTTTATGCTAAGACATTAAAAGCTTGCCTTTTAAATTTTTAACAAGAATAAAAATGTACACAGATCATGGACTGTGCTGAACATTTTCGATCTGATCTGAAAACAAAGTAATTTCACACTTTGTTTTAAATTTTTTATTGGAAGTCACAGATGCTTCTGATTTGTATTTCTGTGGCCACTGTTTCCCAGGTACTCTGAGTGCCAGTTAAGTGATTGTCTAGAGGTTTCAAAAAAATTGAGGCAAACTTTTCACCGAGGTGGAAGATACCGGGAAAATGAAAGGTAGAAATGTATTAGTTTAAATTGTAGTTAATCATTTCTCCTTCTCAACAACAACAACAAAAGCCAGACAAAGTCAACTAACCAGTCAAAAACCATACCAGCCCCAAACTCGGAAAAAAACCCACAAAGCCCCAGAAAACATATCAAAAGTCATTGAAGGGAAATGGAAGCAGAGGACAAAGTAATAATGAAAAGCATCTTGAAATACTTTTTTCCCTTGGTTCTTGCAGAAAGCTGTAATGAATTTGTGGACTAAAAACTGTCAGTAAATTCTGATTGGATGATCAGTAGTTTGAATCTCTTACGATTTTGACTGGCTGTGACTAAAATGCAGAAGTGAAAAATCTGGTTACATGGTAAATTTGACTTTTAGCTCTCTTATACTTTTTACAATTGTGAAGTTTTTGGTTGTGAAGTTTAGGAAAAAATCATACAAATGTATTCCTCTGTTTAAAGTATAATTTTTAATTCAATGTTTTCTTCTTTTCCCTTGTTTTGATTTTATCTGTTAAATTCTGTAAGTACAGGAATTTGGTGTGGCAGAACAATAACTGCCTCACACAAGTGAATGAGAGTGTGAAACAGTTTTGAAAATGTAAATCTCTTAAAACATTGTATTTGCCATGGGTACATTATAGTTTATGAAACCTTTTTTGCTTGATTTTCTTTCAAATAAGTAACAATGATTTAATATCATTTTCTGTGTCCTTTTAAAAAAATATGCAACTTCTTTTTTTGCTCCCTGAACAATTGTTTTACGAACAGAGTTTTAAGAACATGGGAAAATGCCGGTAACTTCTAATATGGCTCTCCTTCCTTTTCAGTTCATTCTCCTCATCCTGAACTGGTCCACACAACTACAATTGACACTAGGAAATACATAGAGGTATAACATCACAGGCTTTAAGAACTGCAGCACCTCTCAGCTACCGTCAGGATTTGAGGAAAAATATTGACTGTCACTCCATATCTCAGAGTTGAATCTGAAGGACTCCAGCTACCCAGATTTGTGACCTTCTGGGATAAACTATGTCTTGGATTTCATTTTCAGACACCAGACACGCTGTGCATGGGGAAGACATTGCTAATGCTCTCCAGTGTCTGGAGCGCATGTGTTGGCAGAATAGCTGGGAAGTGTACCTATAGTTTCTGACCAAGAGATGGCTCAAGGGATCTAGTATTCCCCTAAATGGATGCACTGAAGGGCATGCCTGTGAGTCATAGATGTTCCTAATCAGTCTAACCAAATTCATAATGCAGAAATACCAGTTGTCCTCTACTACCCTCTGAAAAAAAGCTGCAAATTTATATACCTATGAATTGCTCCTATGATTATAAATGTGAGGTTATGACATATCTTACATGTTAACAGAATTACTGACTGGGAAAAACAGTAAGCCAAACCTAAATATTCAGTGCTTTGGCAATCAACTTTTTCTCTGCATGTTAGATAGGACATGAGGCATATTCAAGAAACTGAATGAACTTATTTAATGAACTGTTTTATTAATTTTTTACCCTAAAAACAAATGAAAGGTTTATTCTCTTTAGAAATTAAAATCTTTATCCAGTTCAGAGCATAAGATGACTTTTGGAAAAAACAAAAAACAAACAACCTAAACAAACCTAAAAACCCAAAACCAACAAAAGAGAGTATGGCAGAGAAACAATACTTCTGACTATTGCAATGAAAACATGGTCATAAATAGAAGTGAGCTTACTTTTCTTTTCTTTTCTTTCCTCTTTCTGGCTTGGCTGTACTGAGCAATGTTCAGAGATCACGGATTGTTTTACACTGCTGATGAGTCAAACCAACAGAGGAGGAGAGCTTCTCAGCTGGGACCTGCAGTAGCTTCCAAGTATGAGTCAGAGTCACTGAAGTGTCCATTCTCTGCATTTTCTGGGAATCACAGAGTGAAGAAGGCTTGTCAAAGACATCAGTTCTAGCAGCAAGGCCTGATTTAAAACAATGAATAAAGAGGTCAGGGGATCATCAATCAACAGGATTGCAAACAACTGCAAAAGGACCTGAGTTTGGACTGTGAATACTTGGCTGAGGAGAGACAGTAAGTGTCATTCACCCATTTACTATCAGTGTTAAACACAATGCCTAGAAATAGAGAATAAGAGAATCAGCATATGTCAGCTGTGCTCAGCCTCATCCTGAGATGTTACAGAATATATATATATATACCATGTTACAGAAGAGTTGAGATATGAAAGGAGGATGTGTACTTCTTATTTCTGGTGGAAGTTGCTATGTCTTAGCATTGTCTGGAGAAAACGGATGCAGTTTACACCTTGCCACCAGTACACACTAATGCAGTCTCTGTGCTTTTCATCCTTGGAGACTGAATAATTGGAGGAGTTTGTTGTTTTTACACTACACCAGGAATCCCAATAGCATTCTTGCACTTTCCCTTAATGACGAGAGCTTGTGTCTGTGCCAAGCAATTTGTGGTATCATTTGTAGGAGCTGTATGCTGTCCAGAATGTGCTACGCTAATGCCCCATTTCAAGAATACCAGTACTACAGTGATTTTCTGTTAATTAACTATGATGTCAGCTTCGTGTAGGAGCTCACAGCCTGTGAGATGAATCTCTCAGCTCCTGATCCAGGAAAGAGAATAACAGCATGCAAGGACAAGGAGTATTTTATGTAGTTATAAAAATTTCTGTGAGTTTATTCTCTTAAGATAGAAATCAAATCAACGCTTACAGGAACTTCTGTTTTTTATTGTTCCAAGGTCTGGTCTGCACTGAATGATAGGAATGCTGTCCACACAAAGCATGGGAATGTGCCACTGGAAAACCCATTTGCTGAATGAGATTTAAATTGTTCCAAATGATTTCTAAGTATTGAAGGTGAATGAGGTACAGGGATGGAGAAAGAAATTAACCATCCATTTGAACATGATGTTAATTTCTCATAGTTCAGGTGTATACTACAAGAAAGATCTACAAAAATTTAGAAATACAGTCCATCCTGAAATTTGCGGGAGAATCTCACTGGGTTCACACTGGTCTTATGGGACTGAAGATCAATTCTGATCCTGCAAAAGCTGGTGAAAAGTTTCTCACTGGTTGCAAAGTTGTCAGAATTCCCCTAATAACATGTAATTAGGGATGCTGTCTCTGTGGCTTTATATGCTGAAAACCACACCTATCTTTAGTCTGTTGGGAGCAGTTGCAGAAAGGTTTTTCTTTGTACATAAATGCTTCACTCACAGGACAAAATGATGATTTTAGAAAATACTTTTGTTTGCAAAAAGAAATAAAAATTAAAAAAAAAAAAACAACCACCCAGTCAAAACATATCCAACAAAGCAGCTCATGCTATTGAGCACAGTGATCCAGCTAGTCTTGGATTTGGTACCTGATTCTAAGCTCAGTTTTACTTTCTCAGGAAGTTACCACGCATTGCATTTGTGTGCCTTGATGGTCACTCGGAATATGGGAACTGGGACCTTTGAGTCTGTAAATTCAGCTACAGCAAGCTTATTATGCTGGCAACTCTTTCTGACAGGAGCCATCCCTTGGGCCCCACTGTTTTTGCAATGGTCACCCACAACTCAGCACCACAACTAAAGGTTACACAGGTGAACCCTCAGGAGTGCCTGGAACTCAGTGCCTTAAGTAACTGCTTTCCATTACAGGAAATAATCCCTACAGTATTTTTTTAATTAGATGGCTAAAACTTCTGCAATTTTTTTCCAGTATCTGTGTGTCACTGTTATCTGTTATCAAAACTCTACTCTGGTACAAGTTAACACATACCCAGGGTCTTTCAGGTGACAAAATAAATGATTTACAAAGTCTAGGAATACTCTAAGACATATATGCTGTATTCATGTTCATCCCTCCTAGAGGCCTTTAAATGGCACACAGCCAACCTCTTCTTTCAGCAGTCCAGCAATGATACTTGTTCCTATTTTCAGATACAACTTGTCTGCAGAAATTCCCTCCATTTTGAAACAGAAGTAAAAACGTTTCTGTCAAGATTGTTTGCCTTCTTATGAAATCTCCTGCAAATTACAGTGTATCTTCTTCTGTTTCCATGCTAAGAAAAATATTTTTAGGACTGTGTGTACTGGTAGTTCCTGATGAAAACTTCCATAAAAACATAATTAAGACAGGTGGGATATAATTCCTGTAGTTTGCTATGACATTTATAATATAGTGCAGTTTAGATAATATGTTATGGAACATGGTTTGGTGTTCAATTTCAGCAAAGTAAGATGTTTTTACTAAACAAAACTGGCAAGTGGAAATCTTTGCCTTGAGATGAGCTAAACTAGCACTTCTGCTTTCCCAGTTACATCTTACTGCTTCTGCTTGTTTTCAGAAGAGTTACCATGATGCAAAACTAGGGTAACTCATTGTTGAGTCAGGCCTTTTCTCTTACTGTATTTTTTGTGACAGCACAGTTTTTAGCGTCATTATTGCCAGACAAAGAGATACTGGCATTGTCAGGAAAGATAGTTTTGAAGGCTCAGCACAGACTGACTTACTTGGTTGCCTCAGGCCTCTATTAGAAACAATCCAGTGTTACTCTTATGTTTACATCTGGCATACTACTCTTATTATTTTCTTTGTTTTCCTTTAAGCTGTGTTCAAAATGCTGTTGTAATTCCTTATTACTTTGCATTTCTCAATGTTGTCACACTCTGCAGTCAAAAAGCATGCAAACCTCAAAAGAATCAACCTCCTTGGACTGAGCTTGAGCTTCAAAGTCAAATGGTCAATTAAGTGCCTGCAACGACCCACTGAGCAATTTTTCAGTTAGGTACATCCACTTTCACAGTGTCTGAAATCATCAGGGCCAATGTATACCACATAAGTAAAAAGCTAAGCTCTGAGAGATAAGATTTTGTCTTCTATAAAGGCAAGACATACAAGAAATGGCATAGAAAAGGGACCGAACCTCACTGAGATACGAATTGCTTCTTATTTTTTTCCTTCACTACTCTAGAAATAGTGTATTATATTTAAATGCAGGAAAAATTCTGAAATAGTCTCATTGAGCACAATGGCAAACAATTTCCGACCCAACCCTGTATTTAGACAAACATGGAAATGATTAGAAAAAGAAATGTTAGGTCACAGATTTGGAAATTAGATCAGATATTATGCTTTTGGGTGTCAATAGGGTAAAGTATCAGAAGATGAGCATGCCAGTGAAAGTCTGTTCCTTACAAAAGAGTTTATAGTGATTTATTTAATATGATTTTAGATGTGCCAAGTATTGGTACATCTACCAATTTTCTCATGGGAGACCATTCTACAGCTTAATTATTATCACTCTGAGGCAAATGGTCTCTTTGTTCTTCCCTGTCCTAGGTAACTGAAAGCACTTGAGCCAGCTGTATGTTCTCTGCTCACGTCTCCTTGTAAGTCTTGATTTTCTGGAGTTTTCTCATGTTTAGACTCAAGTAGGAGGCATTTCCAATAAAAATTTTTTTTCTTGCCTTGTATATGCCCTACACATCATTTTTCCAAGTTCTCTCAAGTGAAAATTGAACAGTTTTCTCATTTTACCTGAGTCACCTACATGGATAACGCTCAGGATGTGCAGATAAATGTGTTAATGCACACAGTGACTCCACAAAACAATTGTAGCTTAGGAAGTGGAAGAAATACCATTCATTTTAATAAGTGACAGCATGATTTTTACACATCTGTAAAAGTTTTTAATCAAGACATTGGTCTTCATATGTCTCTGTGAATTCTCAAAAATCATTCCAGATATTCTAGAACAGAAACTTAATTCGAAAGCAAAAACAGTAAAAAAAATATTTTCATGGATGCTGCTTTGCTTGCACAAGTCTGTGATTTCTGTTTTGTTAGCTTTAAAGGGTTTGTATCCTTGTGCTTTTGGTCTGTATTTCTAGGTCAACAGAAATCCTCAGAAATGTTTGTGATCTTAGATAACTTTTACAAAATACTAGCCAGACCAGTGTCTTCTGGTATAGTGCTGCCATACTAATTCTTTAAATGTCATAAAGTTGATACACAAGCTTCTTAGACTACAAAATTTTATGTGCTTGGGAAGAATAATAGTAAGCTTAAATCTTATTGTTTACAGAAGTGGTTTATGTATATAATAATGAAATAATAATTGAACTAAAAACTAACTTTTTTTAACCATCATTTGTGTTAGCATGCTTTATATTCCCTTCTTCGATATCTTGCCTTTAAAGTGAAACACAAATTTTAGAAATACAGGTACAACTGAGGAAGCAAGGGAAACTATTTCTTTTAACTTCAGGTCAAAAACAGAACAGCAAACATTAGGCATTCCTCCAAGATTTTAAACCCTCGTGCAATTTGTCATCTTAGTGGTAATATAACTTTTGCCTATCTTTTTACTGATTATATTCTTGGTATTTCCTTCCTTGCTTTTCAGAATTGTGACATTCTTTTCCATACATGCCTGTGTTGGCCTGCCAAGTCAAATGTGCTCCTGAAAATTGTAACAACAACAACAAAGAGCAAATAACAACTCTTAAAAAGGATTTTTTCAGCTGTACCAAATGTGTTGTGCACAATCATCCCCAGATTTTTGCTAATTGTCTCTCCACACAGAAAGTTACCCTGAAGCTGCAGTGAACTTTCATGTGCCCAGATTTAACAAACTGCAGCAATTATTATCCATGTACTTCAGTGCTTTGAACCACATTCTGTGGTCAATTAATAAATTGACAATCTGTAAGGTTGTTTCACACTGGAAGTGAGTAAGGATGACAAGGAAAGGGCCTACATCAGTGGTTTCCTTTCGAAGTACACTTAAATACCATCAAATCCACAATCAATGGCAATGCACACACACGTTTAACAAAGCTTTTAACCTTTTAGGCATCAGACCATCTGCCTTTCAAGAAATACTGCTCTTGGTTCAAACAGCAAAGAAAGGGATTGTATACATTCTATATGCTTTTATGACTAGAATCCCTGGGTGGATGAAGGTTTGGGAATTTCTTCAGCTACCCCATTGTCTCTCAGGTAAAAAATAATAAACTGTATGTATTACATTGTAAGTGCCATTACATGAAACAAATCCAGTAAAGACACAATAAATAGTGAGTCAGCAGTGCCCTGGCAGCCAGGAGGGCCAACCGTGTCCTGGGGACATCAGGCAAAGCATCACCAGCCAGTCAAGCAAGGGGATTGTCTCTCTCTGCTCTGCACTGGTGGGGCCTCACCTTGATATTGTGTGCAGTTTGGTGACTGCACTATAAGTCAGATATTAAGCTCTTAGGGAGCATCTGAAGGAGGGCAACAAAGATGGTAAAGGACCTTGAGGGGAAGCTGTATGAGGTCACTTGGTCTGTTCAGCCTGGAAAAGAGGAGACTGAGGGGAGACCTCATTGCAGTTACAACTTCCTTCTGAGGGGAAGAGGAGGATCTCTTCTGTGTGGTGACCAGTGACAGGATCTGAGGGAATGGCCTGAAGTTGTGTAAGGGGAGGTTTAGGTTGGGTATTAGCAAAAGGTTCTTCACTCAGAAGGTAGTTGGGTGGTGGAACAAGGTCCCCAGGGTACTGGTCACAGCACCAAGCCTGACAGAGTTCCAGAAATGTTTGGACAATACTCTTGGGCACACGGTGTGACTCTTGGGGATGGTCCTGTGTAGGGCTAAGTGTTGGACTCAATGATCCATCTCAGTATATTCTGTGGTTCTGTGATAGTGATGGGAAGGAGGACTAACTCATTCTCAGTGACTTCTCCTGAGCCTCTGCAGAAAAGCTAACATGGGTATATATGCAACATGAAATAGGACATGAGACTCTTTCCTTTAACAAAGTGATGGAAAAAAATCACTGCTCCGTTTGAACATAAGCACTTTAGCCTCCAAATCTAGTCACACGAGCAGCAGTGGCAAAGCCAGGGACACCTTTCTCAGGCTTGGTGAAAGCCCTATAGCTGCAGCAGAATCTGGACTGGCTCAGCAACTAGAGAAACCAAAAGTGAAAGAGAGAGTACATCCAACTGTAAGTAACTTTGTTATGGTTTGACTCCAGCTAAAACCCGAGAACCCACACACAGATCCCAAACTTCCCAGAGAAGGAAAAAAAAACCCTCAACTTTTGTGATAAGGATTACAAGCAACTGTTTATTGACTACTTCACACAAGCAAAACAGGCTCTAACTTAGAATATTAAGTATTTACTACTACTACTAAAAACAGAGCTTAAGAGTTTAAGAGTGAGAAGTTTGATAGATGTTACAGACACCTTTCTCCCCCCACCTCTCCCTTTTAAGATCCTTCACCTTCCCCCAACAGCATGGGAAGGCAGGTGTGTGTGTGGGGGGGGTACAGTCAGAGGTTTTCTTTGCTGCTGTTCAGAAGAGTGAGAAAGAGTCCCACCCCAGCTTTCCTCATGGGGTCTTCTCCACGGAAACAGTCTGTTGCAAACTGCTTCTTAGTGGATTTGTTACTAAAAACAGCTTTTTCAGGTATCGTTGTAACGTAAGTCACTTTACCATAGGTGCAGTTATTCAGGTGCTGCTTAGCTGCTTCAGCGTGGGTTTTTACAGGCCANTACCTGTATTAAAGAGCAAAACCAACACATGAATTGGGTTTGGTCATCTGTGCACCACAATGTTAGAAAATTATACTTCGCTATAAAATACCTCGGAATTTTGTTTAAATATCTGACCAACTGGCTCCACAAAACTCTAATGAGTCATGGTCATGTGCCAAAAAGAAAAATGCTGCACAGGAGTTGTCTCATCCTGACTAGATGAGCTATAAGAAAATTAATTGTGAGATTTTGAACACTGTTGACAACAGTACAAGGGAAGGAAGGATTCCTGCATAGGTAAATGAAACTAACAGGAATGGGCTACAAGAAATGAGCTTCTAGGCCAGATTTCAGAAATGGCTTCACTTCATGAGGGTAAATTATGTCTTCATTCATCAACACAGGGAGACTCGAGCAGCTGGGATTCAGCAAAAAAACTTACTCCAAAAGCATGAGTGCCCAGGGACAGATACCAAAGGCAAAAACTGGGCTCACTTAAAGTGGGGGGTGTGTTATAGAAAACAGACACACATTATGGTTGCTGAACAGCTACATCATTGGCAAAACAGTTCCACTACATGTAGACATCCCAAAGAAACAATCATCTGCTTGAATCAAGACGAAAACTAAGTGTTACTGGCTATTAGTCAGTGAAATTAGCCTTGTAGATATACAAACTATATTGGAATATTATACACTGGAAATTGCAGCGAATTTTTCTCACTGTTTTTCCAGAGAATGCTCTTCCAAGCCTTTTATACTTCATTGACAGATATAAAAGATGGCCAGGGCTTGCAATCAAGAAATATCTTTTTGTGGCACAGTATGATCAAGGACAGAAGGTAGTTTTGTCTGTAGTGCTTGTAGTTTCCAAATATTTACAAGGACATCAACAGATTTCTCCAAAGGATCAATGAATGACAGAAATCCCTTTAGAAACAGTATCCATTCAAGTATATGTATCTGGAATAAAAATTTTTACATCTAGATAGTCACCTTGCAGTTGTCAGAGAAACAGGTACTTCCAGTAACTGATCCATCTGATCTCTTCAGACTTTACTGTAGGATGAAGTATGCCAGCCATTGTCCTTTTCTTGCAACTAAATATAAAAGGACCATAGAATTATGCTGTGAATTTTTACATGTAATAAGATGAACCTTAACACTAAAGTCTGCTTCTGTCACTAAGGAAAATGTATCTTCTTCAGAAGATGATCATTCTTCAGGAGAGGTCTTCAAAGGCAGATTAAAATGGTAATAGCTAAGAAAAGCTATGTTTGTTCGATATTAAAAGGTTTAAAACTTCTGGCTTTCTTTTTGCTTCTTCTTTTGTCGTAGGACCATATTAATTACAGTCAGAGAACTCTTGCTGCAGAGGCAAGAGGAGTACCCAGTGGTACACAAGGATTGTGTAATGCCAACTTCATTTCTCAGGTGTGGGAAGCAATGAATCCACAGTAGGTGTTTCTCTTTCCCTGTCACAGGGTAAGTTCATCTCCTGTTATTTCATATGCTGGTCTCTTCAGCTGGGATGGTCTGACATTCTGAAACAGCTGAAGAGATAAAAGATATGGCAAAAACCTGAGAGATGCCGATGATGCGCCACGGGTGCTGTTAGTCATTTCACCCATACACTTGTATTTACCTAAAAGGCTTAGAAGAAGTCCTGTAACATGAGTGAGGTGTGGTACCTGACAGTAGAGGCCCAGGAAGAAAGAGAAGCCATTAAGAGGTACTTCTATTGGGAACAGATCCCCAAAAGCATGGTCTGTGTAAATGGCAAATAAAAGCACCAGCCTCTGATGAGAGAAGGTGCTCTTCAGGTAGGATGAGTAATGAAACTGCAAATGATGGGGGAAAAACAAGTTTAAATGATTAATATTGTCAACCTTGATAGAAAATCCTTTCTTGTTCTGTAATTCTTGGATAAAGTGTTCAAGTGACAAATATATTTATCAAAAGTTCAGGCATCAACATGCTATGTTAAAAAAAAAAAAAGCAACACAGGAAGAGAACAAAATCAAATATTTTGGACATGAATAGAATATATTAACAGGAATTTTCATAAATCTAAAAAAGATAATCCCTACAAAAACTAAAAGTAAATTCCACTGAAAGAAGGTGTAAACTTTTGCTACACTATCACTTCAGGCTAACAGATGGAATGTAAGACCAAGGCAAAAAAATACAACTCGAACAGTTTTTAACTGCTGAACACTAAGTTGTGCTTGATAGATAAGCTTCAGTTAAGATAATACACAATTTTTCACTGACTTCAGCTTCAGGACCTAAGTTGTCACATGAATTCACCTTAAATGACTGTAAATACTGTTAACAGTCAACAGACACTGCTTCTTGCCCTGAATTGTACATAATGTACTGCATGCAATAGGTCCAACTGCTTAGGGGAGGCAGCTGGACATTGCCCTAGCTAGACATTACACAAAGAAGGTACCAAAAATACCAAGATTGGTTTAAGCTAACACTTACAAAATGCAAATATTCTCATATTTTAAACTTTCAATTGCATTCTCAGTGAACAGAATGGTTACTGTCAGCTCTGTCTTTGATCCAGATGTTGCCAAACCACAAGGCAACATTGTTTGTTGAACTTCAGAAAACTGACACCAAATGATGCCTCTGTCTTAGCTTGACATGACCATGTGAAAAACCAATGTTATCTGTATCTCGTGAAAAAGATTTATAACTGATGATGATGATGGGACATCTTAAAATGTCTCCTGCTTTGTATGGTTGCTGTGGGAAACAGAGTGGAAGTACCATAGAAACCTGCAGAACATTATGTAATAGAGTCCCTCTTGTCCTGAGACCAGATCTGGGTGTTGTAGAGAGGAAAAGGTTCTGTAGCAGAAGGAGAAGGAGAAGAAATCACAACATCTGCAGGGCCACTAAAGACCAAGGAAGACCACAGAAAATAATGTGCAAGGGAGTGGTTTTATCCATAGTTGAGACAGGGAGTGGGTGTGAGGAGAAAGAAGAGTGGAAAAACTATTAACGGATTCACGTAGCTTCCATGCTAGACTAAACACAGAAAATAAGCTTTAAGAGGAATGTCTCCAGATAATAGCCCAATGGCTTTGTAGCAAAGTTGTCAATATATTTTCTTAAGTCAGGCCAGAGGATGGCAAGAAATTCTGTCAGCACAAAGAGATTATCTTCATAAGCAGGGAACAAGACAGATATTTTCTGGGAGTAGAGAATTTTATTGTTTTGTAAAGAAATTACCAGGCCTTCTATAAAAATTCTCCTGCTTTCTTCTTGCTTGGTTTTTAAAACAGTTAATATCATGTAATGTCTTCTATTGTATAGAAACTATACAAGCTATGTAGAATGTAAGTAGACGTAAGACGACAAAAAGGACACAGAAATTGTTAACAAGTACTATGTTTACATATTATTAGTACTAATGTTCCTAACCCTAACTTAAGAAAGGGAAAGAAAAATTAAGAATGCTCCCGTATATGTGATTTTCGGTTAGGAGAAGATTATATTTATCAAGACATTCACAGCATATTATCCATAAGTGGAATAATTACCTCCATTTACAGCTGTTGTACCAACAATCAGGGTCTCCCAGTTCTAAATCGAACATTTGGAAACAATTAATTTCTAACTTTTGAGGTCTCTACTAGTCTGACTGCCTATCACTGCTCATTTCTATTATCTATGCCATTGTGACCAGAGGCATGCTCAGATATCCTCAGTAGCTTTGGAACAGAATTACTCTGTCCTCTGTATGCCATCAACAATGAACACAACTATAAGAGCAGTATTTTCCCTGGGAGAAACAGGCCTTATAATGAAATTTGCCTTCTGTTTGAATGAAACACTAGCACAGCCATGACAAGCGTATCTACATCATAAATTACGTCTATCTTGAGCAATAAGTTAGAAATTTCTTTCTCCAGATTAGTATATTTCCTATGGCCTAGAAGAACAAGCAGTCAAAAACCACAAGCAATGCACATTCATGTTGTGTAGTCCATGTGCATGTAGAACACAAGAGTAGCAGTAATTCAGCAACTTATAATGCCAAGTGAGGCTAGCTTGCAATGTTCCTAAACTAAGCTTTCGGATTACTTTGGATCTTTTTAATTAGTGTCCTGGATACAGGGTTTTAGGGAGTCTTTTTTTTTGTCTTCTTTTTTCTTTCTCTTCTTGTTCATTGATCATTGTAAAGGAGGATTCAGAATATTATCAGCTCAACAGGCAGACCTCAGTATCAACCTGCACATTCAGATCCTCCTTTTATTCCTTGTTTAATAGATATAATAATTTTTTAATGATAGTCAACTTTTCCTTCCCCTTCACTGAAAAAATAAAGAGGTGTGCTAATTTTCTTGAGCACAAGGTGGCAGGATTCAGCTTCACTTTCAAGCCAATAAACAATCAACTGTGTTTGAAAGCGATAAGGTTTCCTTTATTAGGAATGCAAAATCAGCCATGATCAAGTAGCTAGATAAATCTGCAAATAGTTGGCACACTGGCTAAGACATGCACAGCCTGCCTCGTGTTCGGAGGAAATTCAGAAAAGGGCTGTGTGGAAGCCAATTTTTGACATTGAGGGAAAAGATGTAGGAGCTTGTGTAAGAGAGACAGGTACATCTCAGAGTAGTTGTCAGCCCAGCAAATGCTGGCCATTGGAGTTCACAGACTTGCTCTGGGTCATGGTCATGTCTCAGTTCTTGAATACAAGAACATTTTCATGTGGAAAGTTTGACGGGAATCAGGATGCTTCTCTGGAAAACAAAAAGTTTCTGGTAAGATCATGAGTTCCTATGAGCTGTCTAATCTCTCCCTCTTGTAAGAGCTAAAAATTCCCAAACTGTAAGCAAAGTGTAAGCAGTTTATTTCTAGGCAGTTTTGTTAAGACTGGCCTTTCTACCCTTTGGACAGGATAGGATACCATAGCACACACATAAATCATGTGGTCTTTACCTGTTCTCAGACTCTGTGGTACAATTTCTTATTCCCCCACCTAAATAACAGTACAGTAGTCTCACAGGTATTCTTTGAATTTTCAGCTCCTGCATCTTTCCAAGAAATCCACATTTACACCTTTACAGATATTTACTGCAATTTCTATGCTATGATACATGCTTCATGTAGAGTGTATGAGTTAAAGCATTAGAGTAATCAAACTCTTAGGGTAGTGATTTCAAGCAAATACTTTGCCTATTTCAGCACATTCGGCTTTGCTCCTAATATATTTGGATGAATGTACTCACATAACTTTATCTACAGCAGTAATTGCTGTATTGGGTTACAATTGGGTATTGTAAGGGAACAGAATCTCTGGGAGGTCATTAATTTGCTTTCACCTACACAAGGCAAATCTGACTCCACTGGCTCTGAAGAGATTCACCTCAGCTGCTCTGAGAAGGCTCTATTGCTCAAGATTTGAGTGTTCTCCAAAGTGATCTATTTGTTGTGCTTAACTGTCCTTTTCACACAAATGTTTTTGTACTATCAAACATGAATCACACTTGTAAATCAAGTGTATTACTTCTTGTCCTATCCTGTAGACAAGGAAAAAAGTATTATCTGTCCCTTTGTATACCCTTTTACATATTTCAGGGGTGTTACTGCACTTCCCATCAGACTTTCACCCACTGAAGAAAGCCAGTTCTTTCAATCTTGACCCAGAATTCATATTTTCTAGCCCTCTAATCACACTCTACAGGTTTGTCGTATTTTCAACTCTTTGCTCTAGTTTTACCACCTTCAGGATTATGTTTGTTCTTCCAGTATTACCAGAAAACTACTTGTTTTTAGTGGTTTAGTTGTTTGTCTTCCTTAAGTACTGATTCATATTGTGGCTCTTCCATAAGTACTGATTAATAGGAAGTATTTGAGTACTTGAAGTTCTTTCCTACTTTCTTTAACCCATGAGAAAAATAGAACACATAGAAATAAAACTTATCTATGTATAAAAAAAGTCATGACTTAACACAGAAAATCTTTGTGCACCTATCCTTAAATAATTCTAGAATTTAAAGACTCAAAGCAGGAGCTGTGCCTATTGAAATAGTTGCAGCTTCCCCCACTAGGCCAGGAAGTGGAGCATTGCTTACCTTTCATTTTAACAACTTTGGTGGCCCCAAAATGTGACACTTTCTTGTTATCTTCCCACATTCTCCTCCCAATCTATTTTGATAAAATACTAGTTTTAGGGAGGAAATGGATTTTTAATGGAATTTGGTATTCTACCACCATGTTTTCACACTTACTAATTTTTGGCATTGTCATACAGAAATCTATGTCTCCAACCCTCTATGAAATTATTACTGTACAATTCAGCAACTCTCTCATGAGAAATTTTTTGAATGGCAGAAAATATAAACTGATGTTTACCACAACAGGTGATGATACCCTTTCCAAGTGTTTGCTCTAGTGCAGCTTTATGAATTTATGGTCTTCCCTGCAGAACTTTGGTCTTTCGATACTATTGAATTATCTGACTAACCAGTTTGATCCAATTGCATGGTTTTATCTGAAACTTCTTTGACAGCTTTTTAGTTTCACAGATTCATGGACAACAGAGACCTAAGATCTCTGTGAAGTAATAAAGTTCAGTATATGCTCAACTAGATTAGACAACTGTGAGTTTATTGTAAAGTCACTAGGAGGATTACAATGAGTGTTATCGCCTTAAAGAGCTCGTGTCTTTCTGTTCATCCAGAATAGAGATGGGGAATAAAGTATGTTTTCCAAAGCTGAAAACTTGGCTGAAGAACAGCAATGCAGGTTTTGCAGCAACTTCCAGGTTTCAAAATTTTACTTCTGTCCTACATTAAGGACCTTTCTCAAGGTCTTTTGAAAATTGAATCATATTGCAGTTTATGCTATTAATTTTTCTGCTTTTTAACACTTCCCTCCAAATTCTTTAAAAATCCCAAACTATTTTGCCTCCAGAAAATTATTCCATGACATTTTCATCTTACTTGCTATACTTCTATAAATATTTTTTGAGAAATATTTTAAAGATATTAGTGCCTTTAAAAAAAAAATAAATTACTAGTTGTAGACAAAAGGCCTTGCACCGAATAATATTTTTTATGGTCCTTCCATGTTTTTATGCTACATCATTGGCTTTTTTTATTCCTTGAGACTGTGTTCATCTTCCTTGTGTTTTATATAGAAGACAAAGTGCCAAGCTTGGTAAGGAGGCAATATATTCTGAGTATCTCTGTAATAATTTTACTTAAACTTCAAATAAATTTGATTTAAATATATCGTGATTGACAATGTTTTCGATTATGTCTTTTTGTCTAGTCTTCATTTACTATCTTATGGGGAGGTATAAATCAGGATTTCAGATAGGTATGGCTATGATTTTCTCAGCAGGATGTTCTTTGAAAGCAAAACCAATCCTGCCTGTGGCCAGGCCAGGCCTGCAAATGCACCCAGTAAGATGTGTATTTTCCTGTTAGCCTGGGCAAATGCAAAGAGAACGGACTGTGCTCTCAATTAGTAAGTGCCATATCAAATTGATTCATGAGCACTTTCTAACAGCATATTGATTGATTGTTCTGTACCCTAGTAACAGGAATTCTTTAACCTTTTTTTCCTTTATTTTACCCAGATTAACTAACTTCAAAATACTCAGCTCAAGGCATTAGATAAGAAAGGATCGTCATCATCTTTGGATGTAAAGGTACAGATGTGAAAAGCCTGCCGACAGAGCGCAAAGACTACCTGTCGTGTGCCAGGACAGATGCGCAGTGTCAGAAACGGCAAGGGAAGAACATCCCAGACGTCGTGCTCTCTGCACGTCCGAATGCGTGACACACGTATGTCGTTCAGACTCGCCTCAGCCTCGATGCACAGCAATGGTAACTCCTCCTTGTTGTGTGCCCCACGGCGCCTGGAGGACCGTGGGGCGGTCGGGGGTTCATTGTCAGGCGCGGAAGGGGCGCGGGCCGGGCCGCGGTGCACAGCGGCGGTGGGACGCGCGGTGGCGCCTGCGGAGCACTCAGTGCGGGGCACTGCGGTGGGATCCGGCGCTCTGGTAGCGCTGCGGCAACCCGCAACNAGCGCTGCGGCAACCCGCAACCGGGGGTGGGGGCAGAAAAACTCAAAGCACCCCCCGACAGCAGAGCTGTCAAGGGAAGAACAGGGCAGTTTGGGTCGCTCATCCTTTGCCTCCCAGAGTTCTCGCACAGTTGTCCTCATTTGTCACCCGATGGCGAGCTCTCGCCCTGGGGGGGATTCCAGATGCCCCTCGGCGGGGTGCCTCCGTCCGCCCGCTGGGGGAGAAAGCCCACACAGGCGTGGGAGCGCTTCCTATCCCATGGGGTGTATGTACGCCTGTGTGTGTGTGTACGCGCGTATGTATGAGAGGCTGAAGGCTTAGGCGCAAGGCGCCTATTGGTATCTGCTCTTTGGCAGCCTCCCTTTCACTCGCTCCCCCCACCTCCCTCGTCTTTTTTTTTTTTTTTTTTAATTTCAGCCTCATTTTGTGGAGTTTCTGCCCCTCTCTGCGTCAGCCCCACGTCACTTTGCCGGCAGCTCCCCGTCTTGGGCTGGAGCAGGAGCCGGAGCTGCTTTATTATCAGCTGCAGGGAGGAGGAGACGGTGCGTAAAGCGGCGAGCGCAGAGCCACAAGCCTCGTCGCCGCCGCGAACTGCACCTCCCTCCCTCCCCGCCCGCTCACCCTCCCTCTGGCGGGCAGCGGCCGTCCGAACCCCCGCAGGTAGGAGCGCAGCCTCCACCACCTGCCCCCGCCGCCCCGCGCGTTTTGCAGNGCCGAGGCCGGGGCCCGGCCTGGCACGGCTGTGGTGCTTATGCTGCCTGGTGCTGGGCTGTTGGCGGGGTGCGCTGGGCTGCCCCGCATCCTGCCAGTGCAGCTCGTGGAGGATCTGGTGCACGCAGCAGTCACCGGGCATCGCCTCCTTCCCCGTGCCGCAGCGGAGCGCCGAGGGCGACAATGTTACCGAGATGTGAGTACGGCCCGGGGCCGGACGCGGGGGTGGCGGGCCAGAGCAAGGCGGGGGAAGCTGTGGGCGGAGGCGTGGGGAAAATGACCCGCGTCGAAAGGCACTTGCTCCGCGGGCAGATGCGGTGGCTGGAAGTCTAAAAGCCCGTGAGATTTAATTTGGACGCGACTTCCCAAAGCTACCCCTGCGAGCCAGTTTAGACGATGCATCCTAATTGCCCGACATGCGGTTCCCAGGGAGCGGGGCGGGGGTCGTCGTCGGTCGCAGCTGGACCACGGGGCCGCCGAGGAGCGGGACGGGGCGCTGGGGCTTCGCCTGTGACCCCTGCTGCTGCCCCTGCCTGGGGGCGCGCACCATCCTGCCCGCACGTCGGGAGGAGGAGGGCAGCAGGAGGGTGTATTCTATTCCTCCCCTCGCCCCTCTTCCTTTCTTTACCTCAGTTTATTGCTATGAACCAAGAGTTTTGGTGGGTGGCTTCCCCCCCGCACGAGATCTCTCCTGTTTTTTTCCTATTAAAAAAAAAGAAAAAAAAAAAAAAAAAAAAGGGATGCGGCAGATTCTGGTGGAAGTGACAGCAAACGATCTTCCATACCCTAGCCATAGGAATTCGAACCTGATATGCCCTTTTCAGTGGAGGTGGCTGGAAGGAGAAAATACGAAACCTGCAGAGGAATGAACATTGTGCTGCTTGTCAGCAAGTGGTTGGGGATTTGGAAACCCTAACTAACCGTGAGGGACGTGCAAAACATTTTTTTTTGCTCTCATTCCTGTGAGGTATTTCCATCCTCCTTGGCCTGCAGATAGTCTTTGATTAAGGGAGTTCTGTAGCTTTTCATGTTAAATCCTCCATCATTTCACAACTCAGAGCACTGTGGCATCCACATATGTTGCCCAAGGAAACTTGCAAAGGCTATTGCTGAGCAAAAAATTTTGGATACTGGGTATGTAGATGATAGATCTCAGGAAAAAACCTTCTCAAGCTATTTTGTCCATCATCATATTTCCCTATCTGTGTTTCTGAATTGTTTTCTGTGACATTTAATGTAAAATATACCAGAGTATTTCCCTCCAGATCTATACAGATTTCTCACTATTTACATTTATCATCCTTCTTCTCTTTTTCAGTTTCCTTAGAAGCAATATAAAATTATTTTGAAATACGGTGTGAGTTTGGATTAAATTCTAGCCTTTGGGCTACATTCCTGCAGTTTGTTGAAGTCAATTTGCTGCATTTCCTTCCTTGGGGAAAAAGCTTGAGGCATTCGTTTCTACTACTCTTATATGGCCTACCTTTGGTAGATTTTTAGGACCTATGGTAAAGAAATGGTCTTTCTGAGTTATCACTGTTACTGATTTGGATGTCTGTAATATTCTGCAGATTGCTTAATTTGAAAAATATTACTTTGGGCTATGCATCTGTCCTCATTTTCATAGGCTTTGGAGCCTTTTTATCCGGTGCTTTCAATTTAGAATTAACAGAGCAATTTTCCCCTAGAATTTAATCTCTGCTTAAAAGGCCAGAGGAGAAAACATGTATTGTAAATATGTGTTGTAGCCATGATCAACTTAAAACATGTCTAGTCATTTTGCATTGATGCTTTTGGTTTTCATTTTCCTGGTTTTTTTTTGAGCATCCCTGTCTTTTTGGTTTTTACTGTATCATTCTGTGACATTGCATGTTGTTGTGTTTGGTGGTCTAAAAATAATTTTGAGTCATGGATTTCTCAGGAGATGCTGTTGCACGTATTTAAGATGATCTTTTCATGCATCCTTTTAGCATAAAACACAGAGGCCCTTTAATTAGTTTATAGGCATAAATTAAAATTGAACTGCAGTAGCTGTCACATTATTTCATTGTGTGAGCTCAGTAAACAGTAAATAAGTAGGGAAGCAGTTCTAACACAGTAGGTACAGGTTGTGGAACAATTTTTAGCACTGCAAATCTTGCTTTATTCTAGCTAAGGAACAGGTTTAAAAGGCTGGGGCATTGCATTTCACTTGTGAAGCTTCAGGACTGGTTCTTCTTTTATGTGCTCTGCAGATACAGGAGCACAATTCCATGGTCTCTGGTGGAATTACTCCTGATATAATTAACACGAGAAGAGTGTAAGACAATTAACTTCAAGAATTTAGTCCCATGTATTTTCTATGTGTCTGTTGAAACCTGTCCTTCATTTGTTGATTGTGCCTTGCTCTTGATTGGAGTGGATCCCACAGTCTGAGCCAAAACATCCACAGCCACCTGGGGTGTGTATGTGTGCTGAGTCCAGTTCCTTACCTGAGCCACAAGCTCTGGGAGCGCAGGGATAACTTTATGGTCAGGGTGGGTACGTGAAGCCCATGGTGGTGCAAAGGGTTGGCTATGGGCCAGGTGGGTAGGACTCAGCCGGCAGGATGTGAGTGGGCAGTCAGGATTTTCCACTTGTCTTCAGGAGGTGGGAAAGAAAGCTTGGGTGCCGCAGTAGGACAGAGCTGAGGTACTGTACATCAGGCAGCCTCCACCACTTAATAGACAGGTCCTTCAGCTCTGTTTTGGTCCATCAGTAAATTGCAGTTTAGAGTTTAATAAGCAGGCCTGTCTCAGTTGAACTATTTCTTGATTTCTGGTTGGGTCCAACATCCAAATCTGAGAGGAGTAGAAAGACACACAGAGTGCTTCTGCATCAGCCCTATGAGGTCAGCTGCTGAAACTTGGTGTGGGAGGGCGTAAGAGTGTTTATGCTCGGTGCTTTCTTAGTCATCTTCCTCATTCTTTACCTTCCTAGTTGTTTTTGCGTAGTTTTCTATTACAATTAGCAAGACAGATTTTAGATTTGTCCAGTTGGGTAGGATGATGATGTGGGCTGGCCTTTATCTTGAAAGCAAGTGCCAATGCTTATCATAACAGAGTGTAATTGTAATAATTGTTTGGTTGTTTTGATATTATTGGAGATAAATTGAACTTGAGTGAGATCCTGCATTAAAATCATGGTATCAGTCATTGAAGCTCACATTAAGAACCAAGGACCAGGAGTGGTGAGAGCAAAATGACTATAACAGCACTGTTAAATCCATGCGTTGTAGACAAAATAGCAAATAAGTAGTTCTTATCAAGTTCACTCATTACAAAAATATCAATAGGGTAGTAAAGGAGTAATTGTTAAAGTGTTCAGGACTTTTGTAAAAGGACCAGTCTAATGTTTTCTTATAAAGTAAATGTATTGCTGTTGTATCTCAGTGTACATGACTCTTCAAAGACTTTGATTTAAAAGTGACTTCTTGCAGTGCAAGTGTATTCCTGGCCTAGTTTCACAGTTCTGCTATCCAGTCATTAGTATGTTTACTTATGATTATTCGGGTGAATGGGGTTTAAAATTAATTGGTGTTTTTCAGGAAGGACTGCTTGCCAACAAAATAGTAGGTGACTTTTAAGCTCTTGTCTGTTAAGAGTGAGGTGATTGCGTATTGCGTACGTTTCAAAACCACAAAATAAATTTCTTATGCAGTTATATAAAGCACTCTAGAATTGTTAATAAGTAAGACAGGATAAGTAATTTATAGAGTAAATTATTTAGCAAGTCATGTGAGCTTGCGCTAAAAAAAGGCATGTTTAAATTCATTTGAAGCTCAGAGCTGTTGGTATTTTGAGTCGTTTTCATTTTAGGTTTCTAGACTGTTGTAGATTAAATGTAATATAAAACTAGCTACAAGGCACCTCAACCCCAGCGCCTTCCTCCTCAAAACAGCTTTTGGGTGTGCAGCACTGCATGACTTGGCTGGATTGAGAAGTTATTTCTGGTGACTTGGAATTGTATAATAAAACATGAGACACTAAGCTACAATCGTTTTGGACAGTGGTGACATAATAGCTGCTTTTAGGAATTTTTCCTTTTTTTGTCAAATCTTCTTTTAAAGATCTGGATAATTGGTTAAGGTGAGGTGAAAGTAAGCACTGTGAAAATAAGTTTTGTAATTTCTAGGCTATAAAAATACTCCAAATATCACAAAGCAGTGGATTTTATATATACTGGGATTCTTTTTTTGCTTCCAGAAAACTTGTTTTAGTCCTTCTCCTTAATGTTTGTGAGGACTGACGAGGCTCCAGGGGGTCTCAGCTAAGGCTGTCTCTGTCAGAGAGACAAAAAGGCTCATGAGGCTGGAATAGGGCACCATCCTTCATGAGATGCTCAGTATTGGGCAGGGCGGCAGGAACACTGCCTCTCCCTCTATGTCTTTGGTCACTCGAGTTTTGAGAGAGTTTTGGGATTTATATACTAAAATGAAACTTGCTTGTCCAAATCTGAGGATTTGGTCTTGAATATGTTGTTTTCAAGAAACTTCCACTTCTTTCCATATTAATAAGAAAACAGCAGCCTGTGGTATCTTTAGGATGGCATTTTCCAGTTTTCTTAGGTTCTATTTTTTCTTCATTATTTTTATGCTGACAGGTGTAAGAAAGAAAGTAGCTTAGCAATATTCTGGATCCCTAATCAGTGTTAAAGTAAAAAAATTTTACATAACTAAACAAGGGTGCTATTTCTCCATTTTGGATTTCATTTTAAATTAAATAGAGACCCCCTGTTCCCCTTTATTTTTTTGGATTGCAGTTCTTGTTCTCTCATGTTTGCCATCTTTCACTACACAAATGTCTAATACTATGTCAGTGAATGTGGCCATTTAGATGTCCTTGCCCAAGCAAGATGAGTGTAGTAGGTAATGAGTAATAAAATATGAAAACAGAGTGAAGAACTCTAAAACTGTTTTAATGTTTTGTTGATATTAAATATATATTTAGCTTGTTACATCTGAAAAACCACTCTTTGAAAACTGTTCTTTGAAACGTAAAGCGCTGATCATACAAATTCACTAATTTACATGCATTTCAAATGGAGAAATAAATCTGTAGAGGTTTGAAACCTTGTACTGCCTGGGATGTGAATAT
This sequence comes from Calyptomena viridis, assembly GCA_013390005.1. NCBI lineage: Eukaryota > Metazoa > Chordata > Aves > Passeriformes > Eurylaimidae > Calyptomena > Calyptomena viridis. The sequence continues at coordinate 26,874 of WEIV01015688.1, forward strand.
GCTCTGTTACTGGATGCTGTTTGTGTTTGTGAAGATCTCAATGAAGATTTGTCATTCAGATGTATGTAGGCACTTAGCTGTTATTAAAATCAAATATAATTGGGATGCATCTTAATTTCTGTTTGATTGTGAGCCTGTATTTTCAGAAACTGCAAAAGGCAAACCAAACTACTCCCCCTCCTGAAATACGCATATGGAGATCATCCAACCTCCCTGCTCAAGAAGCGTCCTCTAGAGCACATTGCACAGGATTGTGTCCAGATGGTTCTTGAATATCCCCAGTAATGGAGACTCCACAGCCTCTCTGGGCAGTCAGTTCAAATGTTCAGTCACCTACACAGTAAAAGTTGTTCTTCCCTATGTTCAGGTGGAACTTCCTATGTATCAGTTTCTGCCCCTTGCCTCTTGTCCTATTTCTTGGCACCATAGAGAAGAGCCTGGCTCCACCCTCTTGACACCCTCCCTTCATTGACAAGGTCTCCTCTGAGTCATATCTTCTCAAGGCTGAACAGGCCCAGCTCCCTCATATGAGAGATGGTTCAATTCTCTAATTGTCTTCATACCCCTCTGCTGGACTCTCTGAAGGAACTCCATGTCTTTCTTTTCTAGAGGAGCCTGGACACAGCACACAGATGTGCCCTCACTGGGGCTGAGTAGGGAGGCAGGATCACTTTCCTCAACCTGCTGGCAATGCTCTTAATGCACCTCAGAATGCCATTGGCCTTGTTGGTCACGAGAGCACACTGCTGGTTCATGGACAGCTTGTTGTCCACCAGGATCCCCAGTTCCTTCTCCACAGAGCTGCTTTGTAGCAGGTCAGCCCCCAGCCTGTACTGATGCCTGGGTTTTTTGCTCTCCAGGTGTAGGACCCTGCCTTTGTCTTTGTTAAATTTCAAACAGTTCCTCTCTGCCTATCTCTCCAACCTATCAAGGACCTTCTGAAGGGCTGCACAGCCCTCTGGGGTACTGGCCACTCCTCCCAGCTTTGTGTTGTCAGTGATCTTTCTGAGGAGGCATCTACCCCTTCACCCATGTCGTTGATAAGTCAAACAATACTGAGCCCAGTATAGAGCCTTGGGGGACTACTGCTAGTGACGGGCCTCCAACTAGACCCTGTGACACTGATTATGACCCTCTAGAATCTGTTGTTCAGCAAGTTCTTAATCCACCTCACTGTCCACTTGTTTAGTCTGCACCTCTTGAGCTTGCCTATCAGGATATCATGTGACACAGTGTCTAAAGCCTGCTGAAGTCGAGGTAGACAATATCCACTGCTTTCCCCTCGTCCATCCAGGTAGTTATCCCATCATGATAAGCAATCAGGTCGGTCTAGCATGATTTACTTTTAGGGAATCCATGCTGACTACTCCTGATCACCTATCCATGATCTCTGTACATGTGGATAGAGATGGCCTCCAGAGTGAGGCACTCCATCATCTTTCCAGGGATCAAGGTGAAGCTTACTGGCTGGTAGTTCCCTGGGTCCTCCTTCATGTCCATTTTGAAGAATGGAATGACATTTTCTTTTTTCCAGTCCTCAGACACCTCTTGTGAATGCCATGACTTTACAAAGAGGATTGTGAGCAACCAGCTATAACATCTGCCAGCTCCCTCAGCACTCATTGATGCATTGTGTCAGGCTCATGGACTTGTGGATGTCTGGTTATCTCAAGTGATCTCTAACCCAGTCCTCCTTGACCAAGGGAGAGTCTTTCTTCCTCCACACCTTGTCTCTGATCTTCTGGGGTCAGAGATTCCTGAGGGCTGGNGTCCATCCAGGTAGTTATCCCATCATGATAAGCAATCAGGTCGGTCTAGCATGATTTACTTTTAGGGAATCCATGCTGACTACTCCTGATCACCTATCCATGATCTCTGTACATGTGGATAGAGATGGCCTCCAGAGTGAGGCACTCCATCATCTTTCCAGGGATCAAGGTGAAGCTTACTGGCTGGTAGTTCCCTGGGTCCTCCTTCATGTCCATTTTGAAGAATGGAATGACATTTTCTTTTTTCCAGTCCTCAGACACCTCTTGTGAATGCCATGACTTTACAAAGAGGATTGTGAGCAACCAGCTATAACATCTGCCAGCTCCCTCAGCACTCATTGATGCATTGTGTCAGGCTCATGGACTTGTGGATGTCTGGTTATCTCAAGTGATCTCTAACCCAGTCCTCCTTGACCAAGGGAGAGTCTTTCTTCCTCCACACCTTGTCTCTGATCTTCTGGGGTCAGAGATTCCTGAGGGCTGGTCTTATCTGTAAAGACACGTGCAATGAAGGCGTTTGGTCCCTGCTCCATTTAGTAGCAGACCCAGATTTACCTAAGTTTTCCTTTTTTACTGGTGTGTTTGAAGAGGCTTTTCTTGCTGTCCTTGACATCCTTGGCCAGAATTAATTCCAGATGGATCTTGGCCTTCCTCATCTCATTTCTGCTTACTCTGACAATGTCTGTATTGTTTCCAAGTGGCTTGTTGCTGCTTTTACCTCCTCTGTATCTCCTGTTCGTGCTTCACTTTTTGGAAGGACCAAACCAAGGAGTTTATTGTCGATAACAAAAGGTGTCTTGTCCTTTTTGCTCCATTTGTTGCTCATCAGGATGAACTGGTCTTGAGCCTGGAGGAGGTGATGCTTGAATAGTGATTGACCAGCTCTCTTGGACCCCTCTTCTCTGCAGGGTCCATGCTCATGGGATTCTTCCAAGAAAGCCCTTGAAGAGTCTCAAGTTAGCTCTCCTGAAGTCCAGGGTTGTGATCTCACTTGCTTCCATGCTGAACTCCACGATCTCATGATCACTGCACAATGTTATGGTCACATTGCATAATTGTAGTGGACTTACAGGAAAGGATCCATGCTGTGGAAATTCTGTGATGAACTTGCTGTTATTTATTAGAATTTTCTGGTAAGAAAATGATCTGCGTTGTTTGTTGGTCATCTACGGAGATAATAGCTGAAACTTAAATATATTTAATACCACTTGAGCTGTACGTGTTTCTGTGTTGTGTTATTGTTAGGATACATTCTTTGAGGTCAGACTTCAGGTCAATGTCTTTTGTTCTTTGACAAGGCCTGAAGCAATGAGATTTTTTTCAGAAGTCAGATAAAATGGAAGAAAGCAGGCTGAAGGTGTCCAATGCATTTTCGTAGGCACTTTTAAGAGACTGTAATCTCTGAATGGTGTAACTTGAACTTTGCTTTTGCTACGTCCTGATCTAGCAGGGTAATTAGATGCCCTTTATTTCAGGAGGAAGGTGAGTCTGAGATTCTGGCCTTTGTAAAGTCAGTGACAATAATGAATGGAATTCGTGTTTCACCAGGGTAGTTTAGAGTACATAAGTGAAGGATAAAAAGAGCCTTGATTCAAGCGTTTCCTGCCTGTTTTAAGTTTGGAAGAGATGGGAACTATTGCTTCATTATTTGATGTGTTTTTGACTTGCACCTTTTTTTGTCTTTCAAGTGTTTTCGTACTGTATGAAGACTAAATACATTGAGGCAAGAGGAAGCTGAGGTTATTTTGGCAGGGGAGTTTTAGATAATTTTGCACTGAAATGAATCTATATCTCCAGTAGCAGCTGCAGTTACTATGGATCCATAGAGGGTATGTGGTTCATTGTATGCGATTGTCTGATTTATAAATAAAAAAAAGGCAGTGCATTAATCAAAGTTAGTCTTGTTTCCATTACTGAAGCAGACAAGCAGTGAAATAGCAACACTTTTGGAAGAGTTTTGAACTCCTTTTGGAAGAATCACCACAGAGTGGTAGCTGGGGCTGGGAAAGTTACGTATTTTTCCTCTTGGTTTGACAGTTGAGCTAAAAGAAATCTTCCAGTTTTAGATTTAAATGAAGTAAGTTTTATGTTCTTAATTTCCTAAACATACGTGTAAAACTAAGTAAGACTGTATTCAGCAGTTATCTTGTGAAGCACATTGACCCACATTGCAAAATTGGATGCTGTATTCCATATAAAGAGTGCATAAGATGTGACTTTTCCCATCCTTTTGCAACAGCTGCCTGATTTTCTGAATGCCAGACAGCACAGCGCGCATATGCAGATAAATCATGTACACATATTGGCATGTCAGACTTACTGGGTATGGACTGGGAGACTTTTCACAGCATATGCTGTAGGTGTTGTGCTCTGGACTTGCTAATCATGTCTGGGACTGTCCCAGGCCTTGACATTTTGAATGTGGCAACTCTACTAGCTGTGTTGCAAAGGCACTTAACTCAGCTGGCTGTTCTGCCAGCAATGGAGAACTCACTTCTTCCAGGAAGTGATTCAGGAGGCTAAATTAGGTTCCTACTGCAAATTACCCAATGGAGTCATCCCCTCTCCATGGACTCTAAGGAAACATTGGGGACTTAGTTCACTGGAGTGAAGGGAAAAATCAAGACCTTCTTTTTAGTGAGTAGAGTCATACTGTGGAGTAAGCTGATTTTTGTGGTTCCAAGTGAGCCTGGATTTCAGCATGTGTGTGAAGAGCTTCTCTGCTGGAAGCACGGCATGGGTCTGAACCAAGGTCTTGCATGGCAGCATCTTAACTGCTGGTCCTGTATGGTGTACAGATGTGGGCTTGCCTTGATTCTTTCTGTCTGAGTTGCCTTCCTTGGCATAGATTACTCAAATGTGCTTTAGAGTCAGAGAGGTGGACAATTTGTTTAGCAAAGAAGCTCTGACACTTATTTCCATAGTGAAACAGCTGCATTCTGCTTCTGCTCTATTGAGTGTTCAGTTACAGCGAAAATTAGAGGAGCACAAACAGTTAAAATTGAAATTGCCCTCTCTCAGGCTGCTTTATAAGCATTGTATCTTTTGAGAGACTGGGATCACATTCCCTTAGGGAGAGGAGGGAATTGAGCCTGGTACCCCAGATGCTGCTTGAGCATTATTTACATCATTTCCTCCAAATCTGTGGTCTTCAACCTCACACATAGATCTCCCTCTTTTTTTTTTTTTTCTGCCCCCCTTTTTTTCTTTTTTCTTTTCTTTTTTTTTTTCTCTTTTTTCTTCTGAAAGAAACCTGAAATTCTTTTTTTTTTTCCTTCTTTTCGTCCATTGAATGTGTGAATAGTGTGTTGCATATTCAGATCATAAACTCCCCTCCAGTGTTGCGTCTTTTAATTTTTAGAAACAGGATTTGGAACATTATGCATACTGTGATCCTCACCTGTTAAACATATATACCATACTCTCTAGCCAGGAGAAGTTTTGTTGACTTCAGGGGTACTTAAGCATATGCTGAAGTGTTTTAAGTTTAGAGTGGTAGAGAGTAAGCATCTTTTTAAGACTCTTTGTGCTCATGTTTATAAATATAGAGAAAATTGCAATAGATTTACAAACATTTTGAATTGACACAAATCTATGTGACATGAAGACACCTAAATAGAAAAATATTAATGCTGGATACTACTTCTGCTATCAACAGCATTGCAAATCCTGAATCATGTTTGTGTGCAATGACTGTTGTGTTGCATGAGACCTGTGTCTTTTGGGGGATGTGACCCTAAGTGGCACAGCTGCAGAAATTGATGGTGCTTGTCCTAGAGATACGTGTGGGTGGAAGAAAGACTGTCAATCTTCCCTGCCCTGAATGTTTCTCCTAAGAGTGCATGAAATTCCTGTCTGCAGAGAGACAGGGCAGTTGTTCCTTCTGTTTATGTGCTCTGGTAACATCCATAGGTTTTGCCTGTTGGAGAGCACTGCTGCATGTTCTTAAAACTTTTAATGAACAGTTTAGCTTGTAGCAGTTTTGCTCTTCACACTGGGATCTGAAATGAAAGGTTTAGGAGGTGAGTGTCCAAATAGTTGTATTTGCAGGTGAACACTTCAACTTCACCATATTCTTCACTTTCCCATTCACAGGAGCAATGCTGCAAAGGGTGTGTAGGGTGGAGGAGCGTTGGACGGTGTGTGCAGTAGTGTGGTGTGGTCATGAGGACCCTGAGCAGACTGGTGAGTGAGCGGAATGCTACTCTACTCATAAGCAATGTTAGGGACAAAAGCTGTAAAGGTAAATGAAGAATACTGTGAAAGTAATGATGGTAAGAAGGCAACTTTGCAGAAATAGTGAAGAAACTTGAAGACTACTGCAGCAAAAGATGTCACCTTGTGAAACAGGATAAGGGTTTTGTCTGAAGGTAGAAGGTGAGGTAAGACTTGAAATCATATTAAAATGGAAAATTAATGTTTTTAAAGGAGTATTTTTCCTAAAGTATAACAATAAATACATCCAAGGGTAGGTTTTTGAGTAAAAGTTGATCATGCTCTAGAAGTGGCAATGTGTATATGTCACGTAGCAGAACAAGCAGAAATAAAAGGAGAAAACTGAAAGACAGACACAGAACACTTGTCTGTTTGTACCATTGCAACAGAGAATTTCCCCAAACTCAAACTGACCTAGTACAGGAACATGGAAATTTATGGAAACAGTAGCAGCAATGCAGCAGTCAGCAGGGGTATTAAATATGCTCTGGATACTGACAAATGTGCAGAAAGTGTAATAAACATATCATTATGCTAATATCTGCAGTACAAGTAAGAAACTACTTATATAAATGAAGAACAGGATTCCTCAAGTGAAATAATGCTAATGGAAGAAGCTATAAATCCAAAAGGTTGGCCAACTAGAATGAGAAGTGGACTATACAGTAAAGTAAATAATTGCAATAATAGAAAGTGAAATAGGTAACTGTGAAGAGCACATAAATGTGAAACAGTGAAGAATGCCTCTGAAAGGGTTTGGCAAAAGAGCAATACCAACGGTGTTGAAATGCTTTCTAAGAAATGCATTGGTTAAATATAAGACTGATACAGACATACAGAAGGTGGCAACCTGTTCTGGGCCTAGAAGAGTGAGATAAATGTCAAGAGAATCAGTGTCACAGAAAGTCAAAAGGACAATGCATGACCCTTTTGAAATGCTTCAATAACACAATTTGAAGTTTTATTCATGTATGCCTTTTATTAAGAGATAAGAGTATCTTGGAGAAGACACAGATCTGTGATCAGGGCTACACAAGATGTTTCACAGGTCTTGGGGAGGAGCCTAGGAAATCAGTTGAGAACCATGGCAGCAGATGGTACCATTTGAAGAATGAAGGAACATCTACCAGTTGGGTTCTCTCAGTAATAATTGCAGAGAAAAGGGATAGAGATTATGATCATATGTAGTCTCTCAAGACTTAAATAAAAACAGAAGAAAGAAACTTTTTGCTGGCTTATGGATAGAGGAATATAACTTGAGGTGTCAGAAGTCAAATTATTCAGCAAATTTAATGTATTAACAGGATATAGACGGATTGTCCTGGATAAATGGCTTTAAGTTTTGCAGCTTCACTGCATCATTTGGAAATTCTGCCTTTTGATCTGTATTTGGCATGGGATGCACTGCATGCAATGAATGAGACATTGGACAGTGTAGCAGGTAGAGACATAAGTCTCAATGATCCAATGAATATCAGAACTGATTGAACGGAGTATTTGACATTCTAAGACCCAGTAATTTTAAACTGAGTAAAGCAAAGTATTAGTGTCAAACAGTGGAAATAACATATGTAGGGGAAGACTGACCTCAGAGGAAATTTCAGCAGGAATTTCTTATGTTGAATCAAACAGTGAGAGAATACTGAACCTGTCAAAACCTGGAGACAGAAAAAAACCTGTTGTGAGGGATACTGATTCATGACAGCAAGTGCTATCTAACTCTGACGAACATGCAGCTACCAAAGACATTGCTTCCACAAGGTCACTGCCTGAGCATGAGTGCCTGAAAAGAAGAGAATTCAAAGATTTTGACATCAACCAAGAAGGTTTAGTGTTTCGTTTCACTGAGGGACCGAAAAAGATGCATATAAAGGATGGTTATGAACAGTCTTAGTGTGCTCTTGTAGAACTGATGTTTTGCCATTCTCATTTGCATCAAGGACAGTGACAGCTACAGTGGTGATGTATGCAAGTGCTGAAAAGAGTATTTGTGTGACTACTTTTTGAAGAGTCACTGTGCTAGGTGGTTCTGTAGGAGTAAGAAATGTCACATATATTTGTATTTGTTCATTCCTTTGAAAGGCTCTTTCTTACATGCAAGCCAAATAATAACATCAACAACAGCAAAACCAATCATAATAAAGATTAATCTTATGCCTACTCTCTGTTCAGAAATAGTGAAAAGCCACATTCATTACTCTCCTTTTTTATGTTAATTTAGTGTGTAATTTTTAGCATATATGTTATAAAGGGGCTGTATGGGAGCTTAAGCCTCTTCCTAGCAGTCTGCAGAGATTACTTCATACAAAGGGGATGAAAACATGTTTTGTAGATAAGTACAAGGTCAGAGATTAAGACATATCTTTCTGAATAAATAGGTCATTGTTTGGCCAGTTGATACTTCTTTCTGACAATAAAAAGGAATATCAGCATTTCCAAAATAGCTAAGGAAAAGCTAGGCTGTAACTGTCAGTTGTTCTCTGGAGAAATGTCAAAAATTGATGTCTTGGTACAATATCAAATGTATAAACTGATGAATCTCAGGGAGGAGGAGAGGTCTCTGAATGAAGAAAATACTTAAATGTTGCATGCATTTAGGGGAAAGTAATTCTCCTCAAGAGCATGAATCCTAAGTCTGGAAAGCTGTATGAAATGTCTTGAGAGTTTGCTTGATTTGGTAGTCTGCTATTTGAAGAGAACAGAACAAACACCTTGAAGCCAAATCAGAAACATAAATAAGACCAAGGGTGTGTTATGTTTCATTTCCCCTGCCTTATAGTAGCTGTTTCCTTACAGTTTGCATTCCAGACGTATTAATGTATTTTTACTTTTGCCTGCGTGATGTAAAAAGGGAACTAAGGTTGGCTGGCAAACTGTGGGCTTTCCATTTTTCCAGAAAGTTGTAGTAGTAAGCAAGAGCATGGATCTGCTCCTGTAGTGCCAAAACAAGATTGGAATTTCCACTGAATTCCCATTTTCTTCTGCTTTAAGCTGGTGGGTTGTCACTAGTTGTTCAGGATGATGGCTTTGGAGAAGCAATTTGCAATGACAACTAGGTGTGACTAATTGGATAGTCGTAGTATATTGATACAGAGCAGAATGTCTGGGCCCTGCTGCGTCCTGGCAGTTGACACAGCTACACATCAAGAACAGGAAGTTCTTGAAGGTAAGTGATCTCTGATCTTGGCTGTGAGATGTTGAGGCCCAGATGGTTCCAAACTACACATTACTTGAGTCTGGTATATATGTAGTGCAGGATTTGCTCAAAAACTAAGCATGGCTGTGACTGTAAAGAAAGATCCCAGAGTTAACTGCATTGCCTCCAGAGCTGCTCTACTGGCACGTGGAGAGCTATCTCTTGTAATCTTCTGTGACTCATGGTTAAATACTCTAGATGGGAGGAAAGAACCTGTGATATTGGTAACCAGTTTTTCACTCTTTGGGAAATACAATGATTTGCAGTTCTAAAAAAAAAACTACCTCCACAGCGCTTGTCAGAATTTGTCAGGAGATACCAGGCAGCCAAAGAAGGGGTTGAGCACCTGTTTGTAAAATTGTTGAGTGCTAAGTAAGTCCATCATGGACTAACTTGACACACTGCCTCTTTTCTGTGTTATGGCATGCTTTTTTAGCAGTAGAAGTTCTGTTTCTTGAAGCTGACCTCATGGAATCTGATGCTTATGGTACCAGATGGATAAAGCAAAATAGAACAAAATAATTGTAGTAAGCCTGTATATCTGTAGAGGACTTGCTGTTTGTAGGTGTCTAAATCATGCTTATTGCTTACTGTTAAGAGATAGCTTGGTCTATGTAGAAAGATTTCTTTATTGAACAGAGATTGTGTCTTTGGTGCCTACAAATATCTGAAATCTCACATTCCTGATATGCAACATTGTGTAGCTCTATGCTTCGTTTTCTGACAATATGAGTTCACACTACTTGAGCATTATTTTAAATTTGGTTTCAGAGTGCCTGGGCTGCAAATGGCACCCATTTGAATATGCAAAGTTTCATCAAGTATTGTGTCAAGCTTACGAATTTTGCTTGATTTTAATTCATAATTGGAAATCAGTCCAGGTTTGTTGAAACTGCCCCTAAGTTTTATCCTACCTTTTGATCAACTTGGTGTGACGGTTGTAGTTTGTAAGAAGATACAGCACTAAGAAACTTTGCAATGTTTGATTGTCAATGTTAACATACAGCTCTCACAGTAGTGTAGACTAATGACCTGTCATTAAATGTTAATTCATCTACTGACAGTTCTGTGTCTGAATTGTGCTGCCTTTTTCCCCTGAAGACTTGTGAAAAAATAACTCGAAGTATGATGTTTTCCCAAAGTTCAGAAACATTTAATCAGTGAATGTTTATTACTTTTCAAAACTTTTTTTCTCATCTGTACGAACAAGAACTAGACATATAATTGATTTATTTTTTTGAGTGTTAAGAAAATATGTTTCCCATAAGGGGAGTTTTCTGGCAACGGAAATACTTCTGGAGCTGCATTACAGTCTTATTTGCTTACATGTATTTTATTTAGTTTTTTTTCTAGCATGTCCTTATAGCTCCAAATGGAGTAATATACCTTAACATACATTAAACTGGAGGAAAGAGAGTAAGTAAGTTAGGAAGGCATACTTCTGCTTGCCAGCTTTTTTTAGGTTAGGGAAAAGATTTGAAAGTTGTAATGAAATCTTTTTTTGGACTTAATGGGGGAAAAAAATCCAAACTGTCTTAAAGATCAGAACCTGCTTTCTTTTCATGCTTTTGCAGTTTAGAAGTTGCTTCACTTATGTTATACATAATCTATCCATAGTTTTCCACTTGTATGATGAGCAGAAGTGAAGACCACCCTCTTAAATGAGATTTTATCTGGAGGAGTTAGCTCTTTTCGAGTAGGATTTTAAACTATCATTTCCAGAATGTTGTAGCAGTGATGAAGTGTGAATGTATGACATTAGTCAATAGCCGCTGAAGTGTGCAGAGATGAATGTGTTATTGTAAGTTGCAATGCGCAGTCAGTAGGTGTGTGATTCTGAATGTCTTTATTAGAATTAATCAGTAATGGGAAGATTAAATTAAAGGTCTGAAAACAATTATTGTTTACTGATTACTCGTTGAAGGAGAGGCAGAATCTTATAATATAATCAAGGAAACAGCATTGTAGACAGCTGCAAGTTTGGTTTAGAGGCAACAGTCAGTATTTGTGAGCTGATACGTGTGATGTGTCTGGGTACGATCCAGCCAGGTTTTGGCGGTGCTATGCTCTGCTGTGGAGTGCAGTGGGAGCTTCCAAGCTGTCCACGTGATTTCAGCCAGCCGTGAGTCAGTATGTTTTTCTTCTGTGCTACAGTAAAAATGTTCGGTTAAAGAATAGGGTGGGTATTCTTAAGGGCAGGCAGGCACATTACATTTCTTGGCGTCACCCACTGCAAGTCAAAGCTTTTACAGTATTAATGTTTGATGATAAATAACATTAAGGTAGAGTAGTTATGAAAAAGGTAAAAATAGACTTCAGTTAGAAAGAGGTTTTATTTCAGATCTCCTTCTAAATTAAACAGAAGAACAACTTCCACTGACAGTGTATAGCTACATCATTCTACTCCTTTCTTTCTCACTGTTATGACATAGCTGCAAAGATTAAAACAGACTTGTTAAGCAAGTAAGGAAGCATAAGAAAATGTGACCTGCTTATGGTAAGTTACATCTGTCCACTCTTTCTTCAAGGATTTCTAGCTGCTTGAAATTTGCTTTACTGTTGTGTTCTGTGCTGAGATTGTTTTTACAAGTGTATTGCAGAGCAGTTACTGAGTTACTTACACTTACACAAAAACTTTTCTGCATCTGTACTCAAAGTATGGTTGTGGAAAATCAGTGGTTTCTTTCAGTTCTTTCATTTAGGAACTGGAATTGTAAATCCTTCAACTTAAGGAAACCAGTACCAGCCCAGGGCTAAGAATGTTCGCCCCTGCCCTCCCCTGCCTTCCCCTCTAGGGGATGCAATAAGAAAAGGAAAAATACCAAAACTTATGCCACTTCTTCCCAAATATCATCCTTTTGGTCTATTCCCTAGTGAACCAACACTGATCTTTTATATATATGATTGAGTGCTCATACTCAGATCTTCGTCTGATGTAAATTGTGCTAGCTTCACTGATTTCAGCAAAGCTGAGCTTTTTTACACTGAGGCTTAACACAGGATGTAATACTGTAATAGATAGCATCTTTCTGTGCAACATTCTGTCAAGTTCTGGAGCTTCTTGTAGTGAGTGGTTCTGGTTAAAGGTTTGTATGGTTAAAATTGCAATGTCAGATTTGATTTGGTGACTTGTATGTTTAAGCGGTGGATCTACATTTTTGCGGTGTTTATTGGAGTTTTGTTTTGTGTGGGTTTTTTTGATGGCTTAACATTTAGCTAGCACTACTGGTTGCTCTGTTTATTTTCTTTAAATCTGAGTCTCTTCTCCCTCTGTGTTTCAATGTCTGTTTTCCTCCATTCCTACTCTTCCATGATTTCCTTCTCTCTGTCTGGTCCCGACAGGACCTTGTTGGTTGAATAGTGAGAACAGGATGAGGAAGGTATCTTTGATACCTCTTCCATAACTTTGTTTTAACATTATGTGGTCCAAGTGACAGAGAAGGTGATCCTTAATTAAATAATGAGTTCTTCAGCGCATGTTTAGAGGAAGTATGATTGTTCACTTGAAGGACTCCCAGATGAATGAATTGATAGATTTTTATATATGACTTCCTTGCTTTTACTTGGCAAAATATGCAAACTTACAAACCAAACTACAGACAAGCAGACTAGTAAATGTCAAGATAGTAAATCAGGTTGTCTTAAAAGTTCAAGAAAGGAAACACAAAATATGAAGGACTCTTACGCACTATTATGCACTCTTATGGGTGCACTGTGTTAATCTTATCCTGAATAGTCCTGCAGAGTAGTTAGTGTCATATGATGCTGCAGTAATGTGTTCAGTCTAGTGTCATGCATTGCCTTTTTACTGCCCTTCTTTTTCCCAAGAGGCAATGAATTCCATTAGAGGAATCTTTTTGCTTTTCCTGGTGCATGACAAGTGTATAATCCAAGTCAGCACTGCAGCTTTGGAGGAGAGCCCAATCCAACTTTTGAGATTTTCAAGCTTATGTTGGGATTTGGGAACACAGTGAATTTCTCCAATACACCAGCTAAGGTATGTGGAATGCCCTTGGGAAAGCAACACATCTTGTTTCTTATTCATCAGAATTCCCTTTGAATAAATATTAAGAAATGCCTAGAATGAGTAAAAGTTTTTTCTCTCTCAAAGAAGGAGAACCTGCATTTATGGTTAGTTCAGGTTGCTCATGAAAATACAGGTTGACCTCTGTTTAACTTTTTCTGAGATTGGATTTATTTTTTGAAATGTGTGGACTCTTTAGCAAGGCATCCCTTAAACTTTTCTGTCCGTAGTGTCAGAAGAATTGCTGTTTCCACTGATTTCTTCTTCCTAGACTACATGATTTGCACCGTGAAACTCTTTCTTGCTGCAGAAGAGATAACAGTGCATTGTTTGTGAACATTTTAATTTCCAGTCTGTGAGATGTCATTGGTCATTTGTAGATCTCACATGGTGATAATACAGAGGACCGGCTTGCATACTCACATCCTTGTGAGGTTCAGGTAGATATTAATGGGTATGTGAGTGAACTCAGTGCTTAGGTCTAATATGATAGTTTGTCTTCTCTTATGTTCTGCTTCTGTGTGTAACATCATGAAGTACAGCCTCTCTTTCCTCAGTTTTCCCATTGCCACCCCTTGTAAAAAGAAGCAAAATTACTTAGTGTTAGGGAGAAAATAAGTTTAACAAGTGATTAAGTTAACGGTGTGAGAGAAAAGACTAGGGAATTCTGATTCTCCCTCCGTGTAAGTGAGGATAACTACACTTCTGCCATTAAGGTTGGCCCTTTGGCTGTTGTTAAATCCATAAGGTAGGGACATGTGTCTTGGAGAATGTTGACACTGTAATGCAGCTTTATTGGCCTTCAGATTGACTTGCTTTCTTCATTTCCCTTGTGTAAAACTCAACTGTTCCCCTCCAGCCCTTTCCCACAAAATTTAAATGATGGGGAGATTTTAAAGAGCACCTTTGCTCTGCATATGGTCTGATTAGGACTTACTACTAATTGCAGTAGGTTACTACTGACTTTTATACATCAGTGTGTGATCTCTGAACAGTCAAAGCCCTGGAAGGATCCACTTATGTACTTTTTTCTGTCTTGCTTTTTCAACAGTTACATCGAAAAGCAGGAAAAATTAGAAAGTATCAATGACAATGAGGTTGGATATTATATTGGACTTAAAAATCTGTGAGTATGAGATACTTATTTTATAAAGCTATCTTTTTTCCGTATTTCTTTTATAGAAGCATATTGAGACCTCCTCCAAGTTAAGGGCTAACTTTGTGTGTTACTAAGGAAAGTTAAGCCTTATTGAGATTTCAGTCAAACTCCTACTTGGACCATTATTATCATTATGCTTTCCATTACATTTTAAATATGTAACAGTTTTATTTATTTTCCCAGGACTGTGGTGGATTCAGGCTTAAGATTTGTGTCTCGCCAAGCATTTGTGAAAAACGTGAACCTACAATACATGTGAGTAAGCACAGTGGCTGCCTTTTAAGTCAGAACCGCCAAACTCATAGTATTTTATTTATTGTTAATTTATTTCTATCTCTTACCATTTCCTTCATAAAGAAATATGTTAACAAGTCAGACTTACAGTGGTCTTCTATCATTAATTGACCTTAAATAAGATGAGTATGGTAAGGAACTGGGACATCATAAGAACACGATGTGGGATGGTAAAAAGACCACTCAGTTCATTATCCTGTTTCTTACAGTGAACTTTGCTGTCTTTTGTGGTAAGAAGTGTAGCACAAAGAAAGCCTCTCTTGAGGATATGATGTCTACATTGTGCGTCACACTTGGTGGCATGGTTTGACTAGCTCCAGTCTGATTCGATGGGCTGAACATGTCTTAGCAGCTGCAGTGCAGTAGGTGCATACATGAAGCACATGTAATATAATTTGACCAGCATATGTGACCAGTATATGTGACATGACTGTGAACTGAAGTCCTGAGAGGCATCACAAGATTCACTTTGAAAGCTCACTCACTAAACTAATGCACCCAAAGCAGAATACAGGATTGAGGTTGCTTTCACACCCAAATGAGATTTGTAGTTCATGGACTTCAGGAAGCAGAATTAGTGCTTGTGCAGCTTTTTGACTGTGTTTTTCTAGATTTCTTATGCTTTAGATTTAGCAAAGGCTGAACTGATCAAAATTTTCTTTTTAATATGACTTTTGTGCTTTTATCCTGGTGACATTGGGAAGACATCATGCCAAGCCTTGATTTTGTAAGGTATTTCTTTGTAATAGGGAAGAATTGCTGAATAGAGCACAGGGTTGATTGTTGTGCTCATGAGATGGAATCACTTTTTGACCTGTGTTTTCCAAGGAATGGTAATTAATTAATGTAAGGAAGTGTGTTTTTTCCTAGACATTAACCGCTCTCCTTATTGTGGAATAGTCACTGGAGGTATGTGAACCAGATCTTGTGAGGCTGTGAGATTTACATGTTACTTCAGATAGTCATTAGTAAAATAAAGAGCTTTTACTAGAATAAGTTGGTATCATGAAGTATCTTCTACAGTAAATTTGTGTGTTTAATTTGTGTAAAATTGTATGTTTACCTATGTAAAAATTGCTCAGTGAATTGTGGTTGTAGATGAAATTCCGTATGCACTGGCTGTGGAAATACCAGTTGAAAAACACAGTAAGAACATACTGTCTGAGGGGCACATTTGCAGAGAAAGATTTGGTGACTGTGCTGGGACAGAATCTCAGTGCAGTGAGGCAGAACAAAGCAAATTCAAGTCTGGAATCAAAAGGATTTTTGTGTTAAGTTTTTACATCTTTTCCCCATTACCCTAGCTGCTGGGAAAGAATGTATCAGAATACTGTATATAGATTAGGACAATGAATCTACTTATCTTGAAAGATACTACAGAGAAGAGCAACAGAGCTATAAGGAGCTTGTAAAGCAAATACTTTAAGGAGACTCAGAGCCTGAATCTGTTCAGTGCAATAAAGACTGAAAAGGAAAATCGTTGCAATAGGACAAGGAATAATGGTTTGAAACTGAAAGAGTGTTGATTTAGGTAGATATAAGGAAGAGGGTGGTGAAACATTGACACAGACTGTCCAGAGAGGCGGTGGATGCCCCAGTTCTGGAAACACTCAAGGTCAGGTTGGAAAAGGGTTCTGAGCAACCTGGTCTAGTTGAAGATGTCCCTGGTCATTGTAGGGGAATTGGGCTAGATGACCTTCAGAGGTCCCTTCCAGCCCAAAGTATTCTATGATTCTATGGGTTCTGTGATTGTCTTTTCTTTAAAAGGAGAGTAATTATGATGAGGAAAGCTATCAGTTCTCTCCATGACTGGAAGTGCAGAATGAGAAATCATGAGTTTAGTTTGGAGCAAGGTAGACAGATATTTGGAAGACCTTTCTATTTGTCTGGGTGAGTAGACGCTACAGAAGGTGTGAAAATTAGTGGGATCCTCTTGAGAGGGTTTTTTTTTCCTGTTGCCTTAAAGAAATGGATTTCCTGCAGTCATA